>OW121774.1:10012500-10464520 GCA_933228765.1 Miltochrista miniata | reverse complement strand
ATATTTCGCTTGACATTATTATGAATTTATTGTACGTATGACATTCATTTTATTAGCTGACATTATTATTCCATATAAGTATGTATACTTGAAAAACTATTGTGGGTCAATCATTAACATCAACACTATTTGCATGTAATGTAGGTACATATTCTATTCAATGCATAGCTATTAAGTTATGTTTTTGCTTGTCGGGCTACTTACCGACGAATCATGTGAAACCTTTTAAATTGTAACACACATGACCACCATGTTTCTGCAAATAAATTATATTCTATTCTATTCTATTCGTTAAAAAAGCGATATAATATCGATATTAGCTCTATAAATCAGCTCTTGAATCGATATTAAAGACCTAATTTGCTCTATACAATTTGAAAGTATTTAGCGGTATATTGGTTCGCGAAGTAATGCAGGTACTCATCATTGTCCCTATAATCAATTACGTTTACTACCCGTTCGCTCTAACTTTGCCGCTGGCCTAGAGGCGTATACCCGAATTGTTAATTACACGAAGTAAATTGACAGTAGCTAATGTCATTTCGTCATAGAAAATATGCAACATTGTATGAAGAAGTAACATTAGTTGCTGTCAATTTACTTCGTCTAATTAAAAATTCGACTTTAATATGGAGCCGAGCGGCAAAGTTAGAGCGAACGAGCAGTACTAGAATTTGTCTGTCAAGTTCACTTCACAGTATAGCAATAAATAAAATACAGATTTTCGAACGAAACTGTATTGCATTGCATTCTTCTTCTGTAATATTAATATAAATGTGCATATCTCCTAAATGTATGTTCGTAGGAGGATCTCGTAGAACAATCTAGAGCTATCCTAGTAGTGGCCGAGCGTTGTAAAGGCTGGCTCTCCACGACTCATAGCAAGGCGAGGAAAGTCGCGGGAGACGCTATGTAACCTGTCTATGTGCCCACAAACAAACAAACTTTCCTTCTTTGTATAATACTAGCTATGAAGTGACATACTTCAAACTCCCGTGGTACCCTCACCTCTAACAACCCGTTTTATTGAGATTTGTGACTACTGCTCCGCTCCCTTAAGCAGTATCGTGATGATATATAGCTTAAAACACTCACAATTATTATGGCTTTCTGTACGAAAAACAATTTTCATTATCAGTTCAGTAGATCCAGAGATTAATGCGTACAACGCCATAAACACAAAGACACACAAACTTGGTCTCTTTTTAATATTAGTATCAATCAAATCAGCCTATAATACTGCCATAGGCTAATATTAGTATAGAAGTATAGATGTACCAATCTCCTTAATGTTTATTCGTAGGAGGATCTCGTAGAACAATCTAGAGCTATCCTAGTAGTGGCGGAGCGTTGTGAAGGCTGGCTCTCCACGGCTCAAAGCAAGGCGAGGAAAATCGCGGGGGAAGCTATGTATCCTGTTTATGTGCCTGCGGTTGAGGTAAGTGAGAATACTTATATTATTTTCTAGCTGTGATGATTATTGTGTTCCATGATTACTGCTCCGCTCCCCTGAGTAGTAGCGTGATGATAGTGATCTGCCTGTGAAAGTTACGATAAAATTGAATCGAGCCATATACGTAGTATTATATAGATTGACTACCTCGGTGACGCATTCGGTAGGGTAATCCACTGTCGCGCTGAAGTCCTAGGTCGGTCCAAATGTGTGTGTGATTCACAAATGTTCGTTTCGGAGTTTGGGTGTTTTCTATGTAGGTATTTATTTAGAAACTAGCTGTGCCCGTGACTTCGTCCGCGTGGAATGTAAAAAAAAAGTTGCCTAAGTTACTCCTTATTACATGAGCTATCTGCCAATGAAAGTCCCGTCCAAATCGGTCCAGCCGTTCCAGAGATTAGCCGAAACAAACAGACAGACAGACAGACCAAAATTTAAAAAATATATATTTTTGTATGTGTACCGTATATACCTTCATATGCATGTAGTAGAAAGCGGTTATTTTAATATAACAAACAGACACTCCAATTTTATTTATTTGTATCTTAGATCATCTAACCACAGGATGCGCCTTACTTAAGCAATTTTTTCTGCCATTGCACATGACCATTTGGTCTTTTGGCTTTATAAAAAGCACTGTACATCAGTACATCATTTTATATGATTAAACTAGTACATTTCATTGTAGTTGACTGTACAATAAAAATTAACACACAACAGCCATTACGCGTTTGTCGATTAATACATTTTTAAATGTAATGAAATTTTATATGTCTTTGTGTTTCCCCCTTCACCCGCTATGAAAACTGGCAGAATATTTTTGTATGCGGTGGTTCGCAAAGGCTAGTCCCGTGATATATGGTCTAAGATTTGTATAGATAAACATGTTTCTCTATCAGTCGTCTAGATCCCATAGCACAGGCTTATATAATCTTAATTAGTACGATGTTGTGTGAGAATCCCCAAAACATTTGTTTTTTTTTTAAATAAATAAATAAATATACATCTCACACAACGCTATCTGATCCCAAAGTAAGCTAGGAATAACCTGCTTGTGTTATGGGTATCAGACCACGGATATTAATACTTATATACTTTTAAATACATACATATTATACATAGAAACACCCAGACTCTTGAGAGAAACATTTATGGGTCACACAAATATTTGTCTCCGGTGGGAATCGAACCTCGAATCGACTGCGCCACAGAGGCAGTCATTTTTTTTTATCCTCATATTGTTGTTAATTCTTTCCAGAACTTCATATCGACCCTTTCAAACCTAATATCGTCGCACAGTCGTCGCATAGAGAGCGCGTTCCTAGCGGCGGTTACCGCGGGTCACACTACCGGGGTACTTTCCCCCACCTTCCCCGCCTCGCTGCTCTTGGAGTCCGCTGTCACTGCTGTTCTGGATACCCTGGCTAGCGGACAGAGGGATGAAGGTATGATGATCCGGCTTGAAGGACCATATGTGAGGCATATAACCATATTTACATAAGTGTTTAAAAATACTTCCCGCTTTTACAACATTTTTGGCCGCTCGCTACTCTTGGAGTCTGCTGTCACTACTGTTCTGGATACCCTGGCTAGCGGACAGAGGGATGAAGGTATGATGATCCGGCTTGAAGGACCATATGTGAGGCATATAACCATATTTACATAAGTGTTTAAAAATACTTCCCGCTTTTACAACATTTTTGGCCGCTCGCTACTCTTGGAGTCTGCTGTCACTACTGTTCTGGATACCCTGGCTAGCGGACAGAGGGATGAAGGTATGATGATCCGGCTTGAAGGACCATATGTGAGGCATATAACCATATTTACATAAGTGTTTAAAAATACTTCCCGCTTTTACAACATTTTTGGCCGCTCGCTACTCTTGGAGTCTGCTGTCACTACTGTTCTGGATACCCTGGCTAGCGGACAGAGGGATGAAGGTATGATGATCCGGCTTGAAGGACCATATGTGAGGCATATAACCATATTTACATAAGTGTTTAAAAATACTTCCCGCTTTTACCACATTTTTGGCCGCTCGCTACTCTTGGAGTCTGCTGTCACTACTGTTCTGGATACCCTGGCTAGCGGACAGAGGGATGAAGGTATGATGATCCGGCTTGAAGGACCATATGTGAGGCATATAACCATATTTACATAAGTGTTTAAAAATACTTCCCGCTTTTACAACATTTTTGGCCGCTCGCTACTCTTGGAGTCTGCTGTCACTACTGTTCTGGATACCCTGGCTAGCGGACAGAGGGATGAAGGTATGATGATCCGGCTTGAAGGACCATATGTGAGGCATATAAATCAGTCAACACATTTAGAACCAAATACAAATCACACCTACTGTACAATCAGAAAGCATGTGCTTAGGCATAATCTATGGTAACTTACCAATGGGTTATGCACTGGGGGCATGCTACGACGGTCAAACAATGCAAATTTGTCTTCCATTCTATCACACAATTATGTTGATGAAGTACGGCGAGCAGTATTATGCGGTTTGCACATCATAACCACACTTTGCAGGATATCACAAATGCTAATGATGACAACTTAGGATCACTGCACAACACATTTATAGCAGGAACAGGCATTGTTGTTATATTCTCGACTCAACTTTGTTGTTTTAGTTTAATAAACTGCTTTTAGAGATGGACATTGTTTCATGATGTTGTGTTTACAGTTTAATCGATGCTCACTCACTGTAAACAACATGGCGACAAGAGAGAGAACGAAACGTCTGTATTCTTATCTTGATAATAATTGTATAACTATCTATCTACATATATGTCACTATGCACTTCTGCGCGTTCGGACGCGATCATAGATTTAGAATTTTTCGCTACGCGACTACAGATCATTTAGGAAGTGTTACCAATTCTATTAATAATGTTACCATGTCAAAATCATTCATTTTTGTTTTCACCAGTTTAGGTACCTTTATTTAATATATTCAATGTCTAGTACTATTACAATGTCGAGATAAAATACTAATTATATTTATTTATACTTAGTCAATACATTTTACAAATTAAATGTCAGAAAGAAAACAGAATTAATAACTATGTCAGAAACATTCTTCATATGTTACCAAATTATATTTTATTGTATTCAATGTCAAGTATTATTATGTCAGTTCGGCAATCATGGACCAGATTTTTTATTTATTTTCATATTTTTTTTTTACTCAACAAGTGTATTTTAGTTGATTTTTTGGTGTTAAAATTATTTGTTGTGAGAAATTTGTACTAAATGGAGTGCGCGTACGTACGTGACGTTCGTCATTCAGAGGTGCCACCTGAAAACCAGCGCTGCACGTCACAACAACTTGTGACGTGTAGCATTATGCTGAGGTGGCAACCCTTTCAGGCCCATTATATTATATTTATCTATTTATTTTATGTTTTTTTTTTGTTTCAATAGGATGTTCTATTATTTTTTTATAAGAATATTAAATACTAGCTGAGCCCGCAACTTCGTTTACGTCACATAAGGTGTATGAAAGGAGAGGTACTTCTTCATCAGACTCATCAAGCAGCGTGTGAAACTGCCCTGTTGGCTTAATCATAAAAGAGCTTAAAGATTAAGTATATTCCATAACAATTTAGTCCACGCCTTCTGCGCGGGCTGAATTGTTATAAAACAGCCTTAATAATAAGGCTCTTTTATGATTAAGCCAACACGTCAGTTTAGATTTACCCACTTTTAGATTCATAAATGTTAAACGGAGCTAAAATAAAAAAAACCGCATTAATAAATAAAAATAAATAAATATAAAAAAAAAAAAAAAAAAAATTTTTTTTTTTTTTTTTGCATTGCAATCGGTTAAGCGGTTACTGAGATTAGCGTGCACAACGGTACAGACAAACAGACAAAAATTCTAAAAATCATTGTTTTGGGTTCTATTGCGTTCATAAAGCCCCCCTATAATATTTTTTCTTATTTATCTTCCATGTACGACCTGTTACGATTTTATTATATGTATTGATATTGATGATTGATGTATTGATTAAGCCAACACGCCAGTTTAGATTTACACTCTCATTCAAAGAAACCGCTACAATGAAAATTTTAAACATATCTGATTCTTAAAAGTGTTATAACCTTTTTATTTATAAACCGATTGACATGAAATAAACGCTAAATGTTAAGTGAAGCAAACCTCAACACAATAAAAAAAAACCGCATTGCAATCGATTAAGCGGTTACTGAGATTAGCGTGCACAACCGTACAGACAAACAGACATACAGACAAACAGACAAAAATTCTAAAAATCATTGTTTTGGGTTCTATTGCGTTCATAAAGCCCCCCTATAATATTTTTTCTTATTTATCTTCCATGTACAGACAGCGTCCTGTTACGATTTTATTATATGTATTGATTGATTGATTGATGTATTGATTAAGCCAACACGCCAGTTTAGATTTTCACTCTCATTCAAAAAAAACCGCTACAATTAGAATTTTAAACATATCTGATTCTTAAAAGTGTTATTACTTTTTTATGGCATGTATTTAAATCGATATCTGTTTATTCCCTTTTTCCGAACAAAATATTTCAAAGTTAAACCAAAAATACTGACTTGCACACTAAATATGCACACTAAATATACCAAATTCATTATACTGTTTAATGGTACTTGCAGAACTGTTTTACTGAACGAATAACTATTATCAGAATAGTATATCTAAAAATTCCATTGTTCAACAAAAATATTAAAACTTTTTTAAGGAAATCTATCGCCTAATTTACTTTTAGGAACATCGTTTATTCTAAGTAAAACCTCAATTTAATCAGTCACCTCTACAAAATTAAATTTTATTCATCAATAAAAATAAAAGTTTAACCTAACCTAACCTATTCCGTTATAAGATAGTACTATTTAGAGTGCAAGTTAGTATTTTTGATATGCAATTCGTATTTCTGTTCCACAAATCATAATATATATTCGATGTACGAACCACATTTTTGGTGTGAATTCGATTAAAAAGGTCATCTCGTTCTGAGTAATATTTAAGTTTTTTAAGTAGTAGGTACATGTTTAGTTTATCTATTGGTTTTTTTGCACAGCATTATATTTTCTGGTTTGCATTCAGTAAATTAGTGGAGTTACCTAGTGTGCAGAAAAATTAAACAGAGGTCCATTTAAAAATATCCCCTTTTTTATTTATAAACCGATTGACATGAAATAAATGCAAAATTTTAAGTGAAGCAAACCTCAACACAATAAAAAAAACCGCATTGCAATCGGTTAAGCGGTTACTGAGATTAGCGTGCACAACCGTACAGACAAACAGACATACAGACAAACAGACAAAAATTCTATAAATCATTGTTTTGGGTTCTATTGCGTTCATAAAGCCCCCCTATAATATTTTTTCTTATTTATCTTCCATGTACAGACAACGACCTGTTACGATTTTATTATATACTAGCTGAGCCCGCAACTTCGTTTACGTCACATAAGGTGTATGAAAGGAAAGGTATTTCTTCATCAGAGTCATCAAGCAACGTCTGAAACTGCCCTGTTTGCTTAATGTTAAAAATAGTCTTAATCATTAAGCTCTTTTATGATTAAGCCAACACGCCAGTTTAGGTTCACTCACATTCAAAGAAACTCCTACAATTAAAATTTTCAAAATATCTGATTCTTAAAAGTGTTATAACTCTTTTATTTCTAAACTGATTTACATAAAACAAACGCTAAATGTTAGCTGGAACAAACTTCAACACAATAAAGAAAACCGCATTGCAATCGGTTGAGCGGTTACTGAGATTAGCGTGCACAACCGTACAGACAAACAGATATACAGACATACAGATATACAGACATACAGACAAACAGACAAAAATTCAAAAAATCATTGTTTTGGGTTCTATTGCGTTCATAAAGCCCCCCTATAATATTTTTTCTTATTTATCTTCCATGTACAGACAGCGACATGTTACGATTTTATTATATGTATTGATATTGATATTGATATTGATATTGATATTGATTGATGTATTGATTAAGCCAACACGCCAGTTTAGATTTACACTCTCATCTAAGGAAACCGCTACAATGAAAATTTTAAACATATCTGATTCTTAAAAGTGTTGTAACCTTTTTATTTATAAACCGATTGACATGAAATAAACGCTAAATATTAAGTGAAGCAAACCTCAACACAATAAAAAAAACCGCATTGCAATCGGTTAAGCGGTTACTGAGATTAGCGTGCACAACCGTACAGACAAACAGACATACAGACAAAAATTCTAAAAATCATTATTTTGGGTTCTATTGCGTTCATAAAGAAGCCCCCCTATAATATTTTTTCTTATTTATCTTCTATGTACAGACAGCGACCTGTTACGATTTTATTATATGTATTGATTAAGCCAACACGCCAGTTTAGATTTACACTCTCATTCAAAAAAAACCGCTGCAATTAGAATTTTAAACATATCTGATTTTTAAAAGTGTTATTACTTTTTTATTTATAAACCGATTGACATGAAATAAATGCTAAATGTTAAGTGAAGCAAACCTCAACACAATAAAAAAACCGCATTACAATCGGTTAAGCGGTTACTGAGATTAGCTTGCACAACCGTACAGACAAACAGACATACAGACAAACAGACCAAAATTCTATAAATCATTGTTTTGGGTTCTATTGCGTTCATAAAGCCCCCCTATAATATTTTTTCTTATTTATCTTCCATGTACAGACAGCGACCTGTTACGATTTTATTATATGTATTGATTGATTGATATTGATTGATGTATTGATTAAGCCAACACGCCAGTTTAGATTTACACTCTCATTCAAAGAAACCGCTACAATGAAAATTTTAAACATATCTGATTCTTAAAAGTGTTATAATTTCTTTATTTATAAACCGATTGACATGAAATAAACGCTAAATGTTAAGTGAAGCAAACCTCAACACAATAAAAAAAACCGCATTGCAATCGGTTAAGCGGTTACTGAGATTAGCGTGCACAACCGTACAGACAAACAGACCAAAATTCTATAAATCATTGTTTTGGGTTCTATTGCGTTCATAAAGCCCCCCTATAATATTTTTTCTTATTTATCTTCCATGTACAGACAGCGACCTGTTACGATTTTATTATATGTATTGATTGATTGATATTGATTGATGTATTGATTAAGCCAACACGCCAGTTTAGATTTACACTCTCATTCAAAGAAACCGCTACAATGAAAATTTTCAACATATCTGATTCTTAAAAGTGTTATAATTTTTTTTATTTATAAACCGATTGACATGAAATAAACGCTAAATGTTAAGTGAAGCAAACCTCAACACAATAAAAAAAACCGCATTGCAATCGGTTAAGCGGTTACTGAGATTAGCGTGCACAACCGTACAGACAAACAGACATACAGACATACAGACATACAGACAAACAGACAAAAATTCTAAAAATCATTGTTTTGGGTTCTATTGCATTCATAAAGCCCCCCTATAATATTTTTTTTTATTTATCTTCCATGTACAGACAGCGACCTGTTACGATTTTATTATATGTATTGATTGTTTGTTTTTTAGAATAGTTTTGTAAGTTAGTAGTAATAAGTATCTCAGATTGTTTGTTTTTTTTATGCTTATATTTATACTATTATTGGGCTTAGAATAAATACATTTTCTTTCTTTCTTTCTTTCTATTTACATAAGTGTTTAAAAATACTTCCCGCTTTTACAACATTTTTGGCCGCTCGCTACTCTTGGAGTCTGCTGTCACTGCTGTTCTGGACACCCTGGCTAGCGGACAGAGGGATGAAGGTATGGTGATCCGGCTCAATGGACCATATAGCCATATTTACATAAGTGTTTACAAATACTCCCCGGTTTTGCAACTTTTTCGCTCGCTCACTACTCTTGGAGTTCGCTGACACTGCTGTTCTGGGTACCCTGGCTAGCGGACAGAGGGATGAAGGTATGGTGATCCGGTTTGAAGGACCATATGTGAGGGGGATATAGCAATATTTACATAAGTGTTTAACCCTTAAATTCATAGTGTAGGATTCAGACTACACAATATTCTGATGCCTGAATGTCATCCGCTTTTGTCTTAAAATCATTTTTTATTGTCTCTTGTCCATCGAAAACAGGTCTGTTTTTAAATATTTTATGTTTGCAATACTGTTTTTTATTTTGAACTTGAATTTTATTGCTAAAACTTTTTGCGGGACCACGATTTGCAAAAGTTGTAATTCAATTTATTTAGTAAACATTTTTTTTTGAAAATTTCAAGGTAAGTTGTCCTGTTTTATTTTTACTTTTATTCTTCAAAATGTTAAATATTGAGTGTAATTAGTAAAAGTTCCAATTGTATTAGGAATGACCACAAATCTTCGAAATTTTGTTCTGTAGGACTTATCCTACAGTATGCATTCAGTACTAAGTAGAATATTGTACGAGGTATTTGTAATAGAGGTAGAAATTATATATTAGAGATGTCTAATTGATGATGGACTGGTTTTGATGACCAAATAAGCTCCTACGTAGCTGTCTTCGATGACAATGAATCAGAAGATGGTGCTGAAAAAGATTTCAGTGAAGAAAATGATGAAGAGGAGCAGGTTTATTATAGGGACTGAGTGTCGAGTTTTGAATCTGAAGAGGCTGTAGATGGTCCTTTGGAAGACGAATCTCTTGGCGCTGATGTAGACCATGCAGTGCAGAGGATCCCACCTGAGTGGCGTAAATCTAATGGGGCAGTTATATAGGAAAATATCGCAAATCCATAAAAATAGAAAGTAGTACACGCGATGGTTCCATGGCCTTGTAGACCTAGTTATAATAAATTCATGGGTAGCTTACAAGAAATTATTGTCACAAAAACCTAAAATTAAGTGGGTAACCTTTTTTTTTTTAATGTGATGGAAAATCCTTCATGGATGCTATGCCAGACTCGTACCGACTAAAAAACCTCACGTAACGCCCAACAGCTTACGGTTGGGAGCCCCGGGCATGCCCTCGAAAGGATGTACCGGGACTCCCACCAGACCTACGGCTACCACTGCGGCCTCGCCACCACTGTGGGTGGTCCGGGTGCTATTCCGCGTCTTTGAGGGTTTTCGGGTGTCATCCCGCTTCTTAGCGCGATGACACCCGTAAACGATGCGTGAATCCCTCACGTCACGCTGCCGTCATGTGCCTGCTTCTGTAAGGACGGTGAGCAGCCCCCTCACCGTCCTTAGGTCCCCGGTCATGGAGGCTGATAGTCTTGGACGAGGACACGTCGGAGGCACCCTCGCCGCCGCCGACTGCGGAGCTTGGATGGGCGAGTCCACTCCCGCTTCCTTCCCGCCGTCTCTTTCACAAGCATGACCTACTCGCAGAAAGAGGCGGCGCAGTCCCTCTTACTCCCGCTGGAGATCATGGCTCGCACCATGGTCTCGAGCGCAAGAGTGCAGACGTCCATCCACGTCCAGAACTTGGATACCTTTCGTCTTGAAGTAACTGAAACCTTTTACTTTTTGAGAAAAAAAGCTAGGTAGACCCAGTCCTTCTTTAGAACAGGAAATACGGTCCTTCCTAAAAAAGGAAGAAATGTGTTTCCTTTGTTTCACATCAGAAGATATTAGTTCAAACTAGTAATAATTAGTTTAGATGAAGATTTTGCTTTTCTGGCCATTTTTTTGATAAAAGTAACATGTAAAATGCCTGTGTTCTGGTTTTACCCAAACCATATGTGATTTTTTTTATATTTCTTTACCTTACATTATGAGAAAAAACTGATTTAGGAAATACCATAATAAAATAATAAAACACGTAATCTAATTGTTTCAATTTTGAAGAAAATCACGCGACATATACACCTACTTACATACATACTCTTTTTACTTGGAGTGCATAATGTAGGGTACATCCTACACAGAAAAAATGGGGAATTTGATGGACTAAACCTTCTTCGATATTTTTTTTATTATTTTTCCAGTAATATCTGTACTTTTGAGATAATACGTATATTTTTTTCATTGAAAAATAAAAAATCATGCATTTAAGGGTTAAAAGTACTCCCCGGTCTTGCAACAATTTTTCTCTCGCTCGCTACTCTTGGAGTCTGCTGCCACTACTGTTCTGGATACCCTGGCTAGCGGACAGAGGGATGAAAGTATGGTGATCCGGCTCGAAGGACCATGTACATTAGTGTTTAAAAATACTCCACGCTTTTGTAACATTTTTCAGAACTGTTCCGCTCCTGTTGACTGTAGCGTGATGTTATATAGCCTGTGTTACTTAGTTATAATGTAGGTTTTTAATAGTGAAATAGTTTTTAACACTGGTTTAGTAGTTTCAGAAAAATATCTATTTACAAGCGCTTCCTTGCTTCTAACTAATAAGACTAATAACCGATGTCGATTTTACCCGCGTAGTTCCCGTTCCCATGGGAATAGCCGAATGAAATATAGTCTATATCACGTGGGAATAGTGTAGCTTCCCAGCAGTGAAAGAATTTTTCAAATCGGTTCCGTAGTTTCGGAGCCTTTTCGATGCAAACATACAATCAAATCTCATCAATAATATTAGTATTGACAAAAATGTTATACTAAAATTCCTTTTCTTTTCAGAACCAACAAACGTAGATCCCCTCCAAGACCTACCAACTCTCCTATTAGAGTCCGAAGTTCGAAGTCGGTTGTCGTCGTTTAGAGAAGAACCCGTGGCTTCCGCGGCAGTACTGCGAAGAACTAAGGACCAGCTCAGGACCTTGGCTAGAGCTGTTCTAAGGAACCCTGTGGATTTGCAGCTAGGTATGATCTAGATTTACTAATTAGGGTTCTGTACCCAAAGACCACGCTTTTTACAATAATATACATTTTTATTTCTTATTTACACTATTCTTAATTCAAACTAATAAAATTTATTTTCTACTTTTTAGTTGGATTTTCTATAATGTGTTTCTTTAGTTTTTTTTAAACTTTTATTTTTTGTTTAGTTAATTTTTTTTTTGTGTTGTTTGTTTTATAATTTTTTGCATAAATCGTTATGATGTATATATTTATGTGGAGGTTTAATTAGCAATCTGGTAATAATGATTGTATACTCAATTTATTACATACGTCTGTAAGTCTTCTTAGTATTAAATAAGTAAAATAAAAAATCTATTTCAGACAAGATCCCCCAACTGTCGGTATGGAGCAACAATGATGCTTTGGCTACGGACTTACCAGACTTCGCGCTAGCTCCTCAAGAATATATTACTGAGGTAAGTACTTACATAATTAATTTACATTCAAACTAGCTATATTTTGGCAAAAATGTCTAGAAATGGAACTCTTTTTTACAAACTTTTTTGAACTTATTTAGGGACTTTCGACTTTGACTGCCACAGAGCGCAGTCGGTAGTGATACCGCCTGCGGCGCTGAAGGTCGTGGGTTTGATTCCCACCGGAGACAAATATTTGTATGACCCATAAATGTTTGTCTCAAGAGTCTGGGTGTTTCTATGTATAATACGTATGTATTTAAAAGTATATATGTATTAATATCCGTGGTCTGATACCCATAACACAAGCAGGTTATTCCTAGCTTACTTTGGGATCAGATAGCGTTGTGTGAAATGTCCGTGAATATTTATTTATACTTTTAATTTCGTCTGGTAGCCTGTTATAAAAGCGTATACAGTTACCCATGAAAGAATTGCTGGTTTTGTGTAACCTTGCTGTTTATCATAATAAACAGCAAGGTTATTTTTATTTCTAGTATGGACATAGTGTCTATCACTTAGCGAAACGATGTAAATTTGTTTGTAAATTATATAAGATTTTTAAAAATATATTGTGATGCTACAGAATATTTACCTCTTTGAATTTTTCGCGCAACTGCCTCGATGGTGCAGTCGGTAGGGACCTACTGACACGCAGAGGTCCTGCGTTCGATTCCTGGGTCGGACCAAATATTTGTGTGATCAAAAAATGTTTATTTCGTAGTTTGGGTGTTTTATATGTATGTATTTAGAAATATATAAGTATGTATATCAGTGTGTAGTAAATGCCAACCCATTTTAACAGCCATCATTATAAGAGGTTAGCCGAAACAAACAAACAAACAGACAAAATTTTGATATTTGTTTTTTTTATGTAAGTACGGTTTATGTATAACCACAGGGTGCCGATTCTCGCTTCACACGACATGAATGCGTGGACGGAAACTGACGGGTGAAACGTCACCTGTCTCATATTTAGGAACGGCGAAACATGAGACGGACGACGTTTTACCCGTTAATTTGCGTCCACGCGTTCACCTCGTGTGGTCGAGAATCGGCACCCAGGGCGGAAACTCCATATAAATGATTCGTTTTCAATTCTATCACCTACACTAAGAACACGCTTTGTTTGTACAGAGCTTGAATATGTGTGTGACCAATAAGGCTAAGCAATTTTCTCTCACGACACCCTCTAACTATATTGACAGCTGTGGCGGGACTGGCGGGGGTGGGGAAGCTTGCTCAGTGAGGGACAGGGAGTTGCCTATCTGTATGTAATACTACCATTACCATCTTCACGCCAAATCCCTTGCGGGGTGAGCAGAAAGAACCGAGCGCCACACGGCACGGTCCATACACACCGCACTTGCTTCTTCAACCTTCATTTTTCTTTTCATGCATGCACGTCGGTTCCTACGGCTCTTGACACCACCTTCAACTAACACACGATTAATTTGGTCGTGGTAGGTGTGTCGTGGCCTTCCCCGACTCCTACGTCCATCCACTTTCGCGTTGTATATCTGTTTTGCCATTCTTTCATCTCCCATTCGCTCCACAACATGCCCGAACCATCGTAGCATGCCCTTCCTTACTTTAACACCGACACTCTTCCAGACCAACTCTCTTACATCTTCATTCCGAACGCGATCTGCGAGCGTTACTCCGCAGATTTTGCGTAGCGCGCGCATCTCGACCGCGTTTAATCTACTGTATGTAATACTATTATATTATTACTCTGCCTACCCTGTGACTATACTGCGTGTATGTTTGTTACAGATTGGACAGTACTTAATGACTCTGCCGCAACATTTAGAACTGCATCTCTCAGAGAAACAGGCACCGCTGCAGTTTTTATCTGATGTGAGTATACCGGAGACTTACCCCCAGTTTCCGAAAGGCTGATCAACGCTAAAATTAACTAATCGGCTGTTAAGGGCGGATCCTCACAGAAGATCCAAAATGGATCGCCAATTCCTGCGATCAGCGAAAACTTTTCTTGCGATCCCGCCGCGTTCCACCGACACGCTCCAACCGATCCACACTGATCCGCCTAAGTATTGTACAGTTGAACTTTCGGTCGCTATGGAGTCACATGTGCAGCAGCGATGTCGAATCGCTTTTGTAGCAACAACCTACATTCTTCTTAAATATTTACGAAGCATTTATGTTCCTTGTAAATCGATTTTCATTTTGGATCTTCTGTGAGGATCAGCCTTTCGGAAACTGGGGGTGAAGATATTTTGCATTACATATTAGCATAATATGAACATAACAAGACAAGAAGCCGTGAGACGGTCTCACCCGACTGCCCCTCTGTGAAAGTGAATGTTCAATCCGATAGACGTCATTTTTGTTTTATTTCAAACTTTGAACAGATGATCCACGTGACCTAGTGACGTAATTTAATGCAACATAGTCACAGACTACAGACACAAGTCTCGCCATAAGACCTTCTGCAGTCTAGAATCAAAATCTGAATCTGAATCTGAATCTATTTTATAGAGAGGGGCTAAAAAAAGACGACCAAGTGCGAGCTGGATTCGCGCACGGAGGGTTTCTAATCAAAATGGCGGATTTCTGGCGACAAAACGTTTAATTTTACCTTTTCAGTTGAGTTCCTTTGCAGTCGGGTTTTTTTGTTTAATAATAATTAATTTCTTGTTTATAATGGAAAGCGTACCCTTAACCTTATAACGTTTGCAACACCAGAGGTGCTAAACTCGCGGTTTCGACGCTGCAAGAACCTTCTAAGACTCGTTTAGAATACCCCATACTACTGATTGTCCAAACACCTATCGGAATTATAATGTAAAACTATCTAGAATCTTCAAAATATAACTTAGCGTATTGTTTAATTCTATCTACCCCCTAAGTTAAAAAACTCTCGGCCGTGGTTTCCCGGTGTCTTCACCACAGATACCTACCGAAGCTACCGTGCCCGGTAAGTATCTGCGACAACCGGTAGGAGAGAGCACCGTGTCTTCTCTCCAGCCACTCGTCCATGACCGGTCTGACGGCCGCGATTGTGGCAAATCCCCCCTTTGGTTGCTCAAGTCGCACCTTCCATGTCTCCACGGTTTCCTGGTGGAGCAAGGACCGCTGGGCCTCGAATTCCCGAGACGCAGACCTTTGGCCCCGCTCCAGCGCCTCCTTGCGCCATCTAAACAGTGACGCAAGGACTCTCGCTTCCAGGTCCCATGGAGGAGTCCCGGTTAGGAGACATGCCGCCTCACCGGAGATCGTGCGGTATCCCCTTATTACCCTGACGGCCATCGCCCTCTGTGGACTCGGCAATTTAGCCACATTGATGGCCGTCAGGGTGTCCGCCCAAACGGGGGCCCCGTATAGGGACTATATTTATGTATGTTGTAAAATTTCATTATCTGTTTTAGCTCTGTGCCCACACTTGTGAAGTGTACGCTGAAAAGATTCTGAATATTCGCAATATGGACGCCCTTGGTACTAAGCGTTGTCTCAACGATATTGGTAAGATATTATATAATACTAGTTGATGCCCGCAGCTTCGCCCGCGTAAAATTTGTTCCCGTGGGAACTTATTACCGGGATAAAAAGTAGCCTATGTGTTATTCCAGATTATAATGTATCTCTGTACCAAATTTCAGCCCGATACGTTTAGCGGTTTGAGCGTGAAAGAGTAACAAACATCCACACTCACAAACTTTCGCATTTATAATATTAGTAAGATGTACTAGCTGACTCTCGCAACTTCGTTAACGCCACATAAGGTGTACGAAAGGAGAGGTAATGCTTCATCAGACTCATCAAGCATCGTGTGAAACGGCCCTGTTTGCTTAATCATAAAAGAGCTTAAAGATTTTATGATTTAGCCAACACGCCCGTTTAGATTTACCCTCTCATTCAAAGGGACCCTTGAATTCTAGGTTTGGCGAAAGTTGAGATGCCTCTAATTTCTGAACCACAAAACCCTTAATCTTGAAACTTGTGTGAAATAATTCTTAAAGTACTCCCTTTGTGACACCGAAAAAAAATTTGGAATCGGAGCACGCATTGAGAAGTTACAACTAAAAAACCATTTTGTCTTTCATTCCTTCTCCCAAAGGAACCGCGCAAAATATCGGGAACAAAAGTATCCTAGAACCTTCCTCGGATTATAAGCTTAGATTGTACCAAGTTTCATTCAAATCGATTCAGTAGTTTCGGCGTGATACTTATTCGGGATACAGACAGACAGACATACAGATATGAAAATTTTAAATTACATTTTCGGCGTCAGTATCGATTAGAGAAAAAATTAAAATTTTCAAAATGTCTTCAATGTACAGACTCTCGATCCTCAACACTTTTATTATAAGTTATAAGTGTAGATAATATGTATGTATTTAGAAATATATAAGTATGTATATCAGTCGTCTAGATCCCATAGCACAAGCTTATATTAGCTAAATTTGGACTAGATGATGTTGGTTGACAATGTTCAAAATTCTATTCATTCTGAGCAGTGGCGGGGCAAGACCTAAATTTGGTGTGGGCAAGACAGATTTCGCGAGGCCCTGTTCTGTGGCGCCAATAATAATAGTATCGCCATAAGGAAAAAAAAAACTTTAAACCACAGAGGTTTACGTCAAATGTGGTTAGTGGGGTCACTCGTCATAAAAGTCAGGATAAAACATATATTGTTGGTTCCACTACTTAAATGGGTCCATGAGTATTTGTAAATCCTGGTGGACCCCTTAGTCACTAAGGGGTCCACCAGGATTGGTGTTGGTTCCACTAAGGCTTAGTGGAACCAACAGTCCGGAAGGAATATAACAAGGGATTCCCCGCTCTTGTCGGCGGCACACAGTGGATCGATTCATACAAGTCGGCGGACATAGGAATCTTAAAAAACTTTTTACTGTTTTTACAAAAACTAATGATGCCAATGTGTTTATCTTAATAATTGTAGTCGAAAACATAGAGCCACAATTTTGATTAGACTTCCACAGCGATGGCATGTGTCTATCTTTGGGTTGGTGCACAATAACCATTTTAATGGCAATGAATGTTTTTTTACAATAATGCCACGGGATACCTCTTTTATAAACGAAATTGTTCTTAAAAATAATGCGACGGGAATACACGCGCCGAGAAACTTTTCTCTCTCTCTTTCTCTCTCTCTTTCTCTCTCTCTTTCTCTCTCTCTCTCACGTAGTATTGAATATTAACGACGAGACGCTACGGGAGTAAGGGTGTAACCACATATATCGACGCGGAATCGGCTAATGCCGGTCAAAAAAGCCTTTATGTCTACGCAATAAGGGTGTTACTAATACCATTCGCGTCGGCTCGGCGCGGACGACGCGGCGCGACACCGGCCGACGGCGAATCTAGCCGTTTACCGGTTAGCTGATCGCATCCGTACGGCACTGGGACAGCGCCGGACACGGTCGAACGGCAGTTGAATAATCCGCTCACATGTCTTCGTCTCCGAAGACGGCCGATCGGCGTTGGGTAGCAGTCGTATGATCCGCACGCATGCCTTCATCTCCGATGGCAGCCGAACGGCGCCGGAGACGGCCGAGTACCGATGGCGGTGGCACAGGCGCTCGCGATTGCAGTAGGGATGGCGATTCTTTCCGAAAAAGATCGACTTTTATATCGATTCGAATCGTGACCTGATGAATCGATTGCCAAAAAAATCGAGGTCTAAAAGATCGATTTTCAAAAAATCGATCTTTTTAATACGCTTTTATTAGGTCGTCGTGTATGTAACTAACAATGTAATGGAATCTAAGGTACCTAATTTAACCAGCTTCCAAGGATCGTAGCGTCATGAAAATTGGCAGGTGTATGTAGTTCTGATGACAATACAATAATATGGTACTGTCAAACTGATATGATGATGGAGCCGGAAGCTATGCATTGGAACTTCATGATGAAATATCGTATTATATCTGTTTTTGGATTCGCCAGAAAAGTCTTGTAATGAACTTTGACCCCGCTTAGGTTTCAAGGTTATAACAAACCTTTTTTTAATTGACTTGTAAAATTATGCAATGGAATCTCAGGTAACTAATTTAACCATCTTCCAAGGATCGTAGCATCTTGAAAATTGGCAGATGTTTGTAGTTCTGATAACAACACAATAATATGGTAGGTACTGTCAAACTGATCTGATGATGGAGTCGTAAGAAATGAACTGTAACTTCATGATTGAACATCGTATCATAGCTGTGTTTGGATTTGTTAGAAAAGTCTTGTAATGAACTTTGACCACGATTAGGGTTTAAGGTAATAACAAACCTATTATATATTGAAGTTAATATTGAGTGTAAATGAGTCGTTAAATATCAAAAAGCCGCATGTCCATTCTAAGTGATTTTTGGGAATCATGGCACATTCATTATCTCGTAAAATAAGCAAGTAATATATTTCTAATTTATAATAGCCTTACGACATACTCAGTTAAAACGTTATTAAAGCAAAACAACTATGTTTAAATAGTTAATTAAGTCACAAAATAGGAATTAAGTTTGGACATATAGGAGTTTGATATTTACCAGCGAAACTTACTGTCGTTTGAAAAAATAACCTTGGAGTTGCCGGACTTTGAAATGTCAGTTATGGACTTACGTCACAAAACTTATTGAAAATGGCGGCCATCTTAGACTCATGCTCCGTTCTGATTGGTCAATATGGACATGCGCGACTTTGATATGTCACAGTCATGGGACGTACAGAAGTTTGAAAAAAATCATAGATTTTGACCCGTATTTTGTACGAGATATGACTGACTTACCTTAAGTTGAAAGAGATGAAATGAATAATTTTTAATTTTTGAATTTGACGCCATTCATAGGTCAGTTTGGGATGTGGATGGACTTACGCGAGTTTGATATTTAACGACTCAAATATTGAGATAGGTACCTGCATAAAATGTATATGTATTAGAATAATAATGAAATATTTTCACATTAGTCGAACTCAGACAAAACACAACAATGAACAGACGTCACGACGGCTGTTCACTTACGTTCGGAGTAATCGACTGCCGATCGCATGTCAACAGCCGTCGCAACTGCTGATCGACGATAAGCCGAGTAGTGTGGTTATACGCACTCGGCTTAAGCCGATTCCGCGTCGGTAAATGTGGTTAGACCCTAAACGTAACGCGACGGGAGTAAATGCGACGGGAACAGGTAATACTCCCTCTTGTGTGGCGCAAACGAAGTTGCGCGGGTCAGCTAGTGTTTTATAAAACGCGTTATTGTTTTATTTGATTAATACATTATTTTCTTCAAATCTTAATGAAAAATCACTATACAATACATTGATTTATTTTGATGTGGGTAGGACAGTACTAAGCTAAAATGTAGTTTATTAAGAATTAAACTGTAAAAAAAAGCGAATTGGACATATTTTCTTAAAGAAAATAAGAAAAATGATATTTGGTCATATAACTCTAAAATGTTTGGCAGATATTTTGCTAACAACTTATTAAAAGTCACTAGGTATAAGCGTTAAAGAAAATCGCAATAATGTACTTTTCCATACATTGAAATCAGTTTTTGACGAATATTTTTGTAAATTGAAGTCTAATCAAAATTTTGTCTTTTTCCGTCCGCCGATTTGTACGAATCAATCCACTGTGCGGCGGCAAGGATTACCTACTCGCGATATTATTATAATAGTTACGCAACGTAAGCATATGTTGCCAGACTAAAATAAACCGGCCAAGTGCGAGTTGTACTCGCCCATGAAGGGTTTCGTAGCAGCAAGTAACATAATATAAAAGTTCTAGGGTCCGTTCACACAGACCGGCTCGGAGAGCAGAGCAGATTCTTATCACGTTGAAAACAGAGCTTTTATTATTTGAAGTAAGGTTTATTCTTGCATGTGCAGTGTTTTTGTCAGTAAGAATGCTTGAACGCGCTTGGTGTGAAATAATAAGAGGAGCTGACCGGCTCCGATCGCGTACTTCTCGCGTTCGCGCAGCCGTTCGGCTCCGATTGCATGCTCTTTCTAGCTCGCGCAGGCGATCGGCTCCGATTGCGTGTTCTTTCCCGCACGCGCAGCCGATCGGCTCCGATTGCGTGCGCGCTGCCCCACGCCGACCGCCATTTCGATAGCACAATTTAAACAGAATGTGCACTTATACGAAAACATGACTGATGAAAAATTAATATATGTATTTCTTCATCGGAGCTATCTAAAACCATGTTCCGAAAAGCACCCGTTAACACCGAAAACAAAACTTGGAATACTGGTACTGCCTTTGTAGTGAATCGATGCACTCGATGAATCCGACCGGCTGCGAGCGCATCCGACCGGCTGCGAGCGCATCCGACCGGCTCCGAGCGCATCCGACCGGCTCCGAACGCATCCGACCGGCTCCGAGCGCATCCGACCGGCTCCGAGCGCATCCGCTTTCAGCCGGTCTGTGTGAAATAGTTGGCGGCTCCGCTCCGACCGGCTCCGAGCGTATACGATCCGGTCTGTGTGAAAAGAAAAGTGCGCGCCGATGCTCTCCGAGCCGGTCTGTGTGAACGGACCCTTAATAGTTCGTTGTAACTTTGACTGATGTTTTAACACGTTCGCAGTGGTAGTGATTTCACTAACCGGAAATTGCGGTTTATGACGTATTAAAAAAAAAACTACCAGCTCTATCTCGTTCAAACTAATTTTCGTTGGTAGTTTTTATGGCAATGTACATCATATATTTTTTTTAGATTTATCACTCTCTTAGTTTAGAAGTTAGAGGGGGGGGGACACTCACTTTTCCACTTTGGAGGTGTCTCTTGCGCAAACTATTCACTTTAGAAAAAAATGATATTAGAAACCTCCATAGCATTTTTGAAGACCTATCTATAGATACCCCACACGTATGGGTTTGATGAAAAAAAAAATTTAGAGTTTCAGTTCTGAGTATGGGGACCCCCAAAATTTACTGCTATTTTTCTAGTTTTATAAAAGAATCTTAATGCGGTTCACAGAATACATCTAGCTACCAAGTTTCAATAGCATAGACCTTATAGTTTCGGAGAAAAGTGGCTGTGACACACGGACGGACAGACAGACAGACAGACATGACGAATCTATAAGGGTTCCGTTTTTGCCATTTGGCTACGAAACCCTAAAAAAACATAATTTTCACAACAAAATTAATTTACATCTTTTTTATATTATTCTCGCTTTGAAGCAATGCATAAAAATTTTTGAGGCGCGAGGCCCCTAGTACCGCGAGGCCGCGGACGGTGGCCCACGTCGCCCACGCCATACGCCGCCACTGATTCTGAGACAAATATTAATTTCAATAAAATGTTTCTTTTAATTTTATTTCGTAAGAATTCATATTCAAGGACTTATTGAATGCTTATAGAAATATTGAATAGAAAAAAAAAGGAAAGATAAGAGAGAAAAAGAGAAAAATGTAGGTGTCTCAATATTATAAAGAGGAAAGATTTGACTGTTTGTTTGCATCGAATAGACTCCGAAACTACTGGGCCGATTTGAATAAATATTTTACTGTTGCAAAGCTATACTGTCCCCGGATGAAATAAGCTAAATTTTATTCCCATGTTCCCACGGGAAAGGAAACTTTGCAGGTGAAATTGCATGACTTCGGCTAGTCGTTTCATAAAATCCTTTCATAAAGTGACACCCATATTTTTTTTATTTCCACAGTGTATTTATCAAGCGTGGTGGAAGATCTAGGCAGTTCCATCACTCCAGCTCTCAGGAATCTGGAGAAATCTCTCCGGGCAGCCACTCCTGGGCAGCCAGGGGAATAGCTTACAATATATATGTTATAATGTTATTGTTATAAAGATTATTTGAATTTATTTATAAATGTAATTAAGTAATAAAGTTGTTAAAAGAATATTGTGTTTTTAATTATAAAATTAGACCTTTTAATATAGGTATATAATTAAGATTATTTTTGGAAAGCAATTAGTATGCTAACTGATCATAAATTTTAAATATGGAAAAAGAATTGGTTTCGAACAGGATTCGAACCTGCGTCTTCTACCTGCGTATATAAAATTTCTCGGAAGGATGTCTCAGGGTTCTTGGTAGACTGTGGCCACTACCGCGGCCTCACTAAGAGGTTCGAGTGATATTCCGCTTTTTTGGGGTATGTTGGGGTGTTATTCCGCTTCTTTATGGGGTTCAGGTGTTATCCCGCTTCTTTGAGGTTGGTTCAGGTGCTATCCCGCTTCTTTGGAGTTGGTTCGGGTGGTTTCGTGCCCCTTTAGGGGATGATTTGGGGTTTATCCCGTTTCTTTGGAGTTTCAGGTGTTATCCCACTTCTTTAGGGGTTGATTGAAGTGTTTACTTACCCCTTTAGGTTTGTTGGGGGGTTTGGTTTAGGTATTATCCCGCTACTTTGGGGTTGGTTCGGGTGTTATTTCAACTATAGTGGTTAGTTTGGATCTTATCTCGCCCCGTTTGGGTTTGGTTCCAGTGTTATCTCGCCTCGCTATTCGTAGTTTTCGTTGGTTCGGTTGTTATTTCGCCCTGTAAGCGGTTTGCTCGGGTGTTATCTCGCCCTGTTAGCGGTTGATTCGGGTGTTATCTTGCCCGGTTAGCGGTTGGTTCGCGTGTTATTTCGCCCTGTTAGCGGTTGGCTCGGGTGTTATCTCGCCCTGTTAGCGGTTGGTTCGGGGGTTATCACCCCGTTTGCTTCGGATTGGTTGGGGTATTATCCCGCTTCTTTAGGAGTTGGCGCTATTGGTATCTTACTAACTACCTTTGCGCTCGGTAAGACTATTTCGACTATAGTACCGCGGCCTCAACAAGAGGTTAGGGTGCTGTACCGTGTTTTTGGGGTTGGTTCGGGTGTTAACCCGCTTCTTTGGAATTGGTTCGAGTTTTATCCCACTTCAGATTTGAAAAAGCGAAAGTTGTTTGTCCAGATCGTAGCAAGTGGAAAGCTATAGTCTCTGCCTACCCCGTTGGGAAACAAGCATGATGTTATGTATGTATGTTCAGGGATTGGTTCAAGTGTTATCTCTCCCTTTTAGGGGTTGGTTTGGGTCCTATCCCGTTTCTTGGGGGTTGGTTCCGCTGTCATCTTGCTTCTTGAGGATTGGATCTGGTGCTATACCGCTTTTTGAAGGTATAGCAGTAAGCAAGGGGTAAAACTGCCGTGTGTACTAGTCTATAGGTATTGAAGATGATACAGGAAGGAATTGATATACTTACAACGAGTGGTTCAAAATGCCAAATTTATATATTTTTACAAAAGCGATATATACAGGTCTGTACAGAAAGGAAGATGGAGACAGGCACAGGAAAGATAATATTTAACAAGAAATATTTACACTCGCACACAATTCACAAAATAATATTAATAAACTATTCAGAGCGACTCTTTTAATCTCTGACTCGCTGACAAGAGCAGACGTTCCGTCCGTCAACTAGAACATTCTCCATGACGTTTCGCACATGCGCACGGCGCGGTGTCATTATATACGAATGATGTAGGTCTGGTCGATAGTCTATCAATATCGATAAAGCTACATCGACCAACTGGTATTGTAAGAGTGATGTATTAGTGTACCTGTGTAGTATGTCTTCAAGAGTGTGGAGTAGGCCACACCACTCCCCCTCCAGAGTCCGTCATGGACGATAAAAATTTGTAAACTTTACCTGTCTACCAGACCGCGTTTGGTACCCTGGTAAGGTCTTAGAACATTCTTCAGGAGAATCCGTTAAAAGGAAAGCAGGTTTGAGGCGGTCAATTGTAACCGAAACGGTTTTGCCTTTAATTCGCAATTTTTGGTTCTTGGTTCGTCTGTAATTTCGCTTACGTCACGCTACGGGCGCGTGAATCACTTACGTCTTGGCACTGTATACTGTAGTTTGACTCGGCCGGATTTTAGAAATAAATGCCTACAGCCGCGCGGTACGTAAGCATGCGATAGGGCTACCCACCTACAGCATTTTAATAATATGTGCCTACTTTGACTTTCTATTTAGTATTGCGGATGTAAATATGTACATACATTCATATAGTCACGCCTTTATCCCTGAAGGTGTAGGCAGAGGCATAGTATACGCCCACATTTTACCTTATAGTTTTACGTACGCGTAATAGATAGTGAGCCTAATGCAGTTGATTTTTTTCAATCCGCCCACAAGGCCTTCAATTTGTACTAAGGATTGTTGTTTTACTGACAACCGGCTTTCATTTCGAGTAAATATGTACCTTTTTTATTTAAACAAAAAAATACTTTGTGAGTAATAATATAATATCTCCGCAACGGCTGGCGGCGCGGGGTGGCGGCGCGGGGTGGCGGCGCGGGGTGGCGGCGTGGCGGCGCTGCGCCCGTTACCTACTAACGATTGAGTGAGACAGGCGTAGAAATTTGAAAACGAGTAAGCGGCGTAGACAATAATAATCGGCTCATCACATGTTTCGTCAGTAATAGAATCACGAAATTCTAGTCTTTATAATCATTGCGTTAAATTTTTGATTTACAAAATTAAAACTATCTTTCGCTTTGCAAGTACTAGTCAGTCTCTAGTACACTAGTACTTTTCGTACATTGTCAAGTTGTGTTAAATTTTGGAAGTTCAAATTTGTCTCTATGCGTGTAATAAAAATCAAAGGAAACAAAAATGCTGTCAATCAAAGTCATACGGTGCTAAGTGTACTGTAACATCGGTCATCCACAAAGAAATGAATACTCTTGAAACATACCTAAATCATTGCTCTCAATTAAATAACTACGAACTGACAACGGAACTAAATGTACTACCTACACGTACTAGAGTTCTGAACTAGTTTTTTTTTTTTGGATATTGTACCTACTATATTGGATCGCGCCGTTCACTGACTGAGCAAGCACAAGTCTAGTTTTAAACAAAAACATACCTACTTCATGTAACTACTGCTCGTTCGCTCTAACTTTGCCGCTCGGCTCCATACTAAAGACGAATTTTTAATTAGGCGAAGTAAATTGACAGCAACTAATGTCACTTCTTCATACAATGTTGCGTATTTTCTATGACGAAGTGACATTAGCTACTGTCAATTTACTTCGTCTAATTAACAATTCGGGTATACCTTTCGGAGTTTCCAGGTAATCTAAAAAACGTTATCTCTGGGTGCTTTATTGTCGAATTCATGCAACCAAAACAAGCACAATAGACTCTAGTTGTCATATTAAATATTTTTAGTAAATAAAACACGCGCGGTTACTATTTAAAAAACGACTCACCGTCCATTCGTCTACTCGGCACAATCGCCTGCTAGCGTGCTGAAAGGCCTGCCGAAAACGAGAATCGTAGGCATTGCTTGCGCTTCGTCCGTTTGTAGGGAGCTACAATACTGGTTAAACAACATATTTATACTGTGGTCTTGGGCCTGCTTCTGTAAGTACGGTGAGTAACCCCGCCCCCAATTTCTTGGCAGATAGTTTTCGGCACTCATAAAAACATTCGTAATACGGCTTTAACAAAATGTCCTACAGTGTCAAAATGACTCGTTTTGAAAAAGTCTCGTTAGCCTAACCCTGTATTAAGCACTAGCTACTCCTCACGGCTTCGTCCGCGTAGAAACCCGTCATTAGGGTTAGGTTCGGAAGGACGTGATTGTAAAACGTCTGAATAAGGTAAATGTCCAGCTTGAAAAAAGCCTATATTGCAAATGGTTACTTATAAAAATGCCATGGTTGTAACGGATGTTTTTTTTAGAGGTATAGAACTTTAAGTTGCCAACACTTTTTTAACTGGCGGTAATTTTGTCAGCTGTCAAGTGATTTATGTTTAGTTTGGTTTGGCATTTCAACATGAATAAACTGACGCCTGAACAACGCTTCCAAATTGTGCAAATTTGTTTTGAAAGTCATGGTCCTGTCCGAAATACGTATCGCGATTTTCATAAGCGAATTTTGTTTAGCGATGAAGCTCACTTTTGGTTGAATGAATACGTCAATAAAAAAAAACTGCCGTATTTGGGGTGATGATAATCCTCAAGTGTATGTTGAGACACCGTTACATCCAGAAAAACTGACTGTGTGGTGTGCTTTATGGGCTGGTGGAATAATTGGTCCGTACTTCTTTAAAAACGATCCTGACCAGAACGTTACAGTCAATGGTGACCGCTATAGAGCGATGATTACTGACTTTTTCGTTCATCAATTGAACAACCATGATGTGCAGGGGTTGTGATTTCAACAAGACGGTGCAACATGTCACACAGCTCGTGCCACAATTGATTTATTGAAGGAAACGTTTGGTAACCGCATCGTTTCACGTTTTGGGCTCGTGGATTGGCCTACAGGATCGTGCGATTTAACGCCAGTTGACTATTTTCTGTGGGGATATGTGAAATCGCTAGTCTACGCGGATAAACCCAAAACGATTGACCACTTGGACGACAACATTCGGCGCGTTATTGCCGATATACGGCCACAAATGTTGCAAAAAGTCATCGAAAATTGGACCTCTAGATTAGACTACGTCTGAGCCAGCCGTGGCGGTCATATGCCAGAAATCATATTAAAATTAAAATGCCAGAAAATTATCTTTCGAATAAAGTGAATTTCATATCAATAAAAGAAATCATCTTTGTTTTATTCCATTTCAAAGTTCTATACCTCTAAAAAAAACACCCTTTAAAAGGTCATGGTGGCAAATGGTTCTTGTGGCATATGGCCTAGGTACTAGGTAGGCAAAACGTCTTGTTTGAAAATTGACTTATTTGTAATATGTAGGTACCTACAGATTGAAAAAGGTAAAAATCACTCCAGGTTCAGGTGGGCGGCTTGAATCGCCTGGAGCTCCCAATCCACCGCTGACTCTGGCAATTATTCATCAAAATCGGTGCAGCGGTTTAGGCGTGAAAACGTGACAGACAGACAGACAGAGTCACTTTCGCATTTCGGTGTGCGAACGAAACTTTGTTCGTCATTTTTATAGTCTATTTTTGGGGAAATTAATATATTTGGAGATTTCCAAGCAAAAACATTTGAACAATAAATTGGTAAGCTACAAGTCAATATTTACTGTGGAACAATGATTATAACATGTACCTATCAAATGATTGTTTTATCAATTTTACTATCACAGAGTAAAAAAATAATATTTGCAGACACAAAAATACACATACAATCTTAAATTAAGACATTATGATCGTCATCGCGATTGTGGCCCCGCGGACTCAGTGTTCTGTAAATAATCACTGCATTATGCAATTTTCCCATGGCCGGTCCTTGGATGGGTGACTAGTGTAGTACCATGTGACCACTTTGTAACATTTATTTGCGTGCGTTTCCGTGCTTCGGAAGGTACGTTAAGCCGTTGGTCCCGGTCGTCAGTAACTTTACAGTCGTTAAGCCAAGTTGTACTACATCCTTTCGAGGGCTTACCCGGGGCTCCCAACCGTAGGCTGTTGGGAGTTCCGTAAGGTTTTTTAGTCGGTAGGAGTCCGGCATAGCATCCAAGAAGGATTTTCCCCCACGTTAAAAAAAAACAAGGCCTTATGGGCGGCTTGAAAAATATTTTTGGTAAAGTCTTGGAGATTGTAAGCATCCTTCACTGTGACTGTTCCTTAGATGGGTGAGCTGTCGGTCCCGGTCCCCATATGAGGACATTAAAGGAAATTTCAAACAAATCATTGAGATTCGTTCGACGTAAGAGCGTGAGAGTGTTACAGACATTCATACATCCATTCATACATACAAACTTTCGCGTTTATATTAGTAAGGATTAGATTAGTCAAAAAAATAAGCATGAATCGTTCTATTCATAACGCTGACGACAGTTTTCCTATACGATACATAGAAATAAACTTATGTACATATCCTTATCACGAGATAAGGCATGAGTATCGATCAACATAGCCGTGTTTAAACTGAATGCAGATAGCGACAGGCTAAGTGATTATTTCTACTGTCATACTCTGAAAATATTGCAGGAAATCTATACTTAGGTAAATCCAACTCCACTGCTGAACGCTTTTAGTCGCTTTTGGTCCTATACGCGTTTGGTCCAATTGTCAAAAACACGACGTAGACTTGTCCCTAATATTTTTGGAGGGTGTTTGGTCTTACTAGCTGGTTTGGGAGACAAGGATAGAAATTAGAAACCTAACTAGAGACCCTCGATCCGTCAATCATAGCGTACAACAGTCAAAGTTGCGAACTTCTCATAGAAACGAATCTAGGACAGGTGAGGCCTCAAAGTGGATGCCGAGCGGGGCGAACTGCGACAAACGGCGCGATCTAACGTATGGAGTCGTATAGGGAAGCGAACTGGATGACAGCGGCGACGTGCTACAGTCACGTGATTTGAGTTTTAAGTAGTGTCGTTCTTCGTTGTATTCACATTTATATCAAAAAATTACATCGTATTTGTAGATAGGTGCCGTTGTCCCGCAAGATGCTGACATATAGTTTTACGCGTCATGTTGGTATTGAATGAGTGATACCTACTCCGCTTTTTATTTAGTGATCTTAGACGGGTTGATACAGGACTCTAGAGGAGCTCTTTTGTTAGCAACACCGGACAAGATTTTAGTAGGGGTACCCGGCTGCATTGTACCACATTAGTAAATAAACAGAACAGAGACCTAGCTCTGACAAAGGCGTGAATCATCGGTTGCACCGCTGCAGTAGGTACGCCGGGCGTTTCAACTGGTCGCGTACGCAGGGACACTCGCACACAACGGCCAGTTGACACGCACACACACGTCTGAAGTGTTTGTACCAACAACACAATAGAAAGATCTCTGTCTTAGTAGTAAGCAAGGGCGGCAACGCGAGTGTAGCACCTCCGGTATTGCAAATACGTAGGCTTTGGTGACCACTTTCCATCGGGAAGGTCTTATGCTTGTCTGCCAGCTTATAGTTGTAAACGTATTTGCTGGTTAAGTGCTGAGTTGTACAAGACGCGATGATGACTAGAAAAGCGTGGTCGTTAGTATTTCTTACCCGATTCTTTCTCACAGGGGCCTTGCGAATCGTCAGTAAATGCAAATGTATGAAGCCACAATCTTGACCTTCATAATGTGCAACCTACATGAATAGATATTTCGATCTGATTAGTTCATAGTATTTCTGCGAATAGTTTGTGTTTGAAAGAAAGGATGTTGATAAAATTCTATTATTCGTATCGTACCTACAAAGACTGAAAACGGATCGATTACTAATCTAGCCGTTTTCAGTCTAAAAACCTTTGCCGTAGAGTTCAATTTGCCGTGAAGTCTTCAAAATTCTAAGAAAATTAATCAGTTTTCTATTTATTTTATAGAAGTGTTGACTCAGTGTTCTGTAAAGGATCACCGCACGTAGGTATCTACGTAGTAAGTAACTAACTATTTAGTAATCTGTGACTGCAGCAAGCAACTTTAACTATGACTAGTTCTTGAATTCACCCCCAAAAGGATGTCATAGTGTTTCTCTGATTAACCTTTCTGAGAAAAACCGGTAAGTGCGACTCGCGCACAGAGGGTTGGTTCCATACCAAAAGACGGCAATCACGTTTGTTGTATGGAAGCCAATCAGTCATATTTTATATTTTAGTTTTTGTTTGACAATGACAATGGCTATGACTAGCGGCATCAGAAATACATCATCTGTGAAAATTTCAGCTCTCTAGCTATCACGGTTCCTGAGATACATGCTCATGACGAACAGACAGATAGACGGACCGCGAAGTTTCATGAAAGGAGTCCCGTTTTTACCATTTGGGTACGGAACCCTAAAGAGTTAAGGAAACTTTTGATTGCAACAGGTATTGACGCTCAGATGACAACGACAGCCCTAAACATCGCTTACGTAACTTAATTTAATCGTAATTTCAATTAATCATGAAAACCATAATTAAGCACTAAAACCACAACAACATTCTGCCGTCATGAAAATTATTGCTGTTTATTATGTAGGTACTAGTAGGCGCTCGCGGCTCCGCCCGCGTATAATTCAGTTCCCGCTCCCGCTTCTTCATCCCGTGGGAATTTATTCCGCAGGCAACAACTAGTTTACTAATACATAAGTATTATATTATAAATGTGAAAGTTTTTTTTGTGTGGATGTCTTTTTTTTACGTGTGGAAATCCTACGTGGATGCTATGCCGGACTCCTACCACAAATTAGAGATAAAACAGATGGAAACCTACATATCTACTAAATTCGCTGAGGCTACGCACACAGACAACTCATTCACAGACACGAGGTCAGGCGGTCTCATCGCAACCGAATTTTCGATCCTGATTTGTGCGCGAGTGTGTGCGAAAAAAAAGTACAGCTCGTTCGCTCTAACTTTGCCGCTCGGCTCCATACTAAAGTCGACTTTTTAATTAGACGAAGTAAATTGACAGCAACTAATGTCACTTCTTCATACAATGTTGCGTATTTTCTATGACGAAGTGACATCAGCTACTGTCAATTTACTTCGTCTAATTAACAATTCGGGTATACGCCTCTACGCCAGCGGCAAAGTTAGAGCGAGCGGGTAGTACATGAGTTTTCCATCTGTAGGTACTATCTCTAATTTGTGCTCCTACCGACTAAAACCACACGATGCCCTACAACTGTCTACGGCCGGGAGTCCCGGGTAAGCCCTCGGAAGGATATCCCAGGGCTCTCGGCAGACTTCGGCGAACATTTCAGCCTCGCCTATGGAGTTCGGGTGCTATTCCGCGTCCGGGGAATTGGTTCGGGTGTTAACGCGCTACTTGGGAAAGGGGGGGGGGGGGGGAGTTGGGTACTGTCCCACCACTATGAGAGGAAAAGAGATTTTCGCCATCGTCTTGGCCTGCTTCTGGAGGACGGCAAGCAGCCAACTCACCGTTCTCAGACTCTCGGTCATGGAGGGATTGTTGTTATTCTTTTACGCTATAGGTAACGGCTGAAAGGATCTGACTGTAATTTGTTACAGGGATAGATTATAGTCTGCTATAACACACCGGCTACTTTTTTTCCTGAAATATGTTTCCATAGGAGGCAGGAACGGGAATAGATGTCCACGTGGGCGGGAAGTATAGGTAGATAAAGTACGTTTATCAGCTGTCAGCAATCGCATAATAGCTGGTTTATATGTATCTAAAATTAGCAGGACGTACAGAACTCGTCCCTTTCAGTTTTATAATATACCTATCTAAGTATAGATGGGTCATTGTGTTGAGGAAATAGTAGTATAATAATATATTATGTGTTATTGTATTGATGCTCGCTTAAAAGGGATTTGGTCACGTACAACCATTAAATGAGTCAAGACAGTATAAAGGAAAGAATGGGAATGCCCAAGGCATGGTCATCACTATTTTAAAACTTTCGCCGTAAAACATCAGCCCAACTACCACATTCTGCAAATAAATAAAAGGTAAACCAATTTGTAACTTCCCAACACTTTATATTTGGTTCCACTCCATGTCATAGTCATAGTCACCTTTTACTCCCAGTAGTTCCGTGACATTACTAGTGAGATGAGCATATTGCCCCGATGAAACATTCAAAAGGGTTTTTCGACGTGACATAGGTATTAGCAGCGACTATAAGTAGGAATTACGAAACTAATTTTATTAATTGATTATTTTCCTTATAAAAGTAAAATTAACTTGTCTGACGTATATTCTGATATTTATATACTTCAATTGCATACAATTTCGTTTCATTCAAACTCTAGTTACCGAGCTATACGTTTGCATAAAAAAAATCAGTTATCAAATATTCATCAAGGCCACGAGACCTACAAGTACTCCTTGCGGGACTCCGCCCTATAAATCGCTTTGACGCGACGTAATATTATCTTATCACTCGTTATATCACCCACCTTTACGGTGAATTTCGAAATACTGATAAGATACATATACATATAAACTCCACATAGCTTTTAAACAAGATTACCCATTGTTATCTAGAGTATCGAAGGCAGTGGTCGGGTCGTTTAAAATTAATGTAGGATATAAGTGCAGTGAAATATCAAAATGGGATACAAGGAGATTTTATTGATAGCTTTTTACGTTAGTGCGATATCAGCGCAGTCATGTAAGTATTATATAATTTGTTTATCATATACCTAGTGATATAGAATCGAAAAGATAACGTGAAAATGGCGGCTTAAGTTTATTGTTTCAGTTTCATTGATCGTTTATCTTTTGGCTCTTATTTTGCCACACCCTATGTAAGACTAAAGTTCGGTAAAATCCTTTGCGTAATGAATAATACATGTCCTCAGCTGCTTTGGTGGCGTAACTGCCGCGCCTTCTCGGGTTCGAATCCCGGAACGGTAGATACAAATATTTGCGTGTTCGGCTTTTGTTTGTCTCGGAGTTTGTATGTTTGCTAGTTAAATTTAAGCAATTAATTTAGAAATATATAAGTATACATCAGTTATTTGATTCCATAGTACAAGCATAAATTAGCTTAATTCGTATAGATGGCATGTTGCACAATAACCCAATAAAAATTAAGTATACTTAGTAGTTACCTATATTGTTATTAGGCTTCGTAATTTAGACTTAACATCGCACATAGGGGTATTTAGGCCTAAAAGCTGGTCAAAATTATTTGGTTACTTTTTTGGATTTCTAGATCGGGGTATTTAAAAATAACAATAAAGCAAAGGTTTAACGGACATTTACGGACATTTGTGGACCTTTCCACCCCCAACTTTTAAATAAAATACGGAAAATTTAAAAAATAAAACTTAATTTATTTACTCTATTAATTATACTTATAGCACTCTGATAAAACTTGTCAAAATTATTATTCCGACGACTCACCCCATCCTTCTTCATGAGAGGAAACAACATCTACCTCCAAATCCGGTGTTTCTTCAGCGACTTCAGCACTGGCCTCGTCGTTGTTAATGTCAGGTGGAAGCATCATTTCTCTCTCTCTCTCTCTAGCAGCTAAGCTAAAAGGTTTAAACGTTTTTGGTGGTTTGGGTCTTATGCTACTCAACAGTGGGTCGGAAGTTAGAAGTATGCTGTTTAAAACATCCATGTTGCATTCTTCTCTTGAAAAGAAAATCTGCCTGAAGACTCTGAAATGTTTGTTTCTCGCCTTTGATGCCTCTTCTGATGAGGTTCCTATATGTAACAGAGCTCTCTTTATAACAAGCAGGGCCATATGACAGAATTTTATGTACAGTAGGCGCCATTGGTTGCCAGGGGTATAGCTCAACAAAGAGCTTTGCTGTGTCATCACAATACGATTCAAATTTATTGAAGTCAATTTTGTGACCACTGGATATACTTCAAGAACGGTAGCAAATCTTTCAATTAAATTTAGGTCGATGCCCGTAATTCTAGCTAGATGATACTTCGGAATTAGCGAAAAATCTCCTTTTCGTAGTACCGTCGTTACTACTCCCGTAGCCACGTCTGATTGTTCTTTAAATAATCTTTCTCAGTTCGATTTACAGCTTTACATCTATTCCTCATTTCTGATTTTATCCTAGAAAACTTTGCGAAGGAATTCATCTTTTCGCTGCACATCAAACGTCGCTGTGTTAATAATTTGATTTTCCACTACATCCAATTTCTAAGTAAAATCCATCTCATCCCAGTTCTTGGTCATTAAATATACGGCTTCCCGTGTAATTATTTTGAATCTAGAAGGACCTGTTCAAAATAAAACCATAAATTAAATAACTTGACTGCACAAATAAGTTTGTTTGGTAAAATCACTTTTTTATAAAAAAATCATGTCTTAAATACCGGCACTTTTCGGCACCTAGTTTTATCATGGCTAGCATATGAAAGAATAGTTCTATCAAGCCCAATAAAATAATCAGCCGGGGAATGCCCGGGCTGTCACTTATGAGTAAAAAAAGATAATATAAATCACTAAATCAGGAGCCATTTACAGTAGTTCGCAAATAACAATATTTTGTAGGTGTCTTAAATGTTTCACATTGTTTTATTACGTGGAATGCACATACCTGGTACACTGTCTTCTCCTAATGATATAACTAAATCAAAATTTGTATCAATATTGAGAAAAAAATATTTTAAAAGAATGATTTTATTTTCAATTTCACTGTATATTTCACGTATATTCCACAGAGCACTCAAATGACGACTGCGTTTTAATAAAATGCAACGCAATTACAAAATAAAATGAGGGTAGTTTTCTCTCAACATACACATAAACTAACGAGCGTAAAAGATTTTCAGAATTTCATGTTTTGTCTCTTTCCTATATTGGCCACCTTTTAGGCCCAAATACCCCTACGTGCATCGGCATGGATTTTCTTTACAAATAGGGGATTCCGTGAAAAGAGGAACTGCTTCTTACTGTTTTATGATGAGAATAAAAGTTTACGGTGACTCTTTCACAGAACTTAAAGAAAATTATCTATTAGTAATATCCGTTTAGTTACATATCAGAGAACCGATCGAAGGTCTCATTCACTGCAACTAATTGATTCATAATTGCGTCAATATGCCTGTGCTGAGTCGCAGTGAGTAACTGCTGCCCTATTCTGTGGTTCTGTAGAGGCAAAGTGGAAGACTGTAGACGCTGGAAGCGTTCGATGCTATGCAGCGACGTGCTATTCACATTATAGATTGCCCTGTGGTAATGGAATGCTGGGTATGAGCCGTTCACACAGCGTAAAACAATGGCGTCTTTGACTGTACAATCTACCGAATCTATCACGGGGCGTGTTTCGATGATTTTGAAAAGCTCTTCGACGTTTTCACACCCTCTCCATTATTATCCCAAACAACGCGTGTCGTACCGAGATGTGAAGAGAATCATTGCTTAACTAATGTTTAAAAAAGACAATGAGTCAATACAATACACTCATATCTATGGCAGTGCAATCTTATCGTTGTATCGAGGTCTTGGGTTTGGATTCCGTTCCGGGTCGTACCAAATATTTGTGTACCTACTTACACACTTTCACATTTCTATTATTAGTAAGGATTAAAATGGCTTGAAACCATACTGTGACATATTTTAACAAAGCATAAAAGACTGCAGTCTTTTAACAATGTACCCGTTCCAAAATTTGAATAAAATAAATAATTACAGAATAAATATAACTAAACAAATAATAAAAAAATTAAGTAGGGTCAAGTGTTCAACAATGAAACACTAAAAGTTCATAACCTCGCACATCTCATGTTTTTGCTGATAGAAGTCTATAATTTTACAGGCATGTAGTCAATATGATTGGGTATCGAATGTCATTTATAGATTTTTTTAAATAAAGTGATTTGAATCGACAAAGAAATAAAAACTAAGAAATGGGATTTGTGTCATTGTGTCCATATAGGCGTACACAATGAAACACCATATATTCAACAATGAAACACCATAAATAAACTGTGCCTAATTCAAATTTTGTTTAATTTAGGTAGTTATTAAAGAAAGAGCAGTCCGTTTCTACGTTAAATGCAGTGGTACGACGTGCCATGCTGCATGCTTCACGCTTTTTTAATGACAGTTATGCATGCCCTGATTTAAAGGACCGTAAACATTCGATTCCAGCCATTTTCCCAGCTAACAGAATATCGAATATTGTTAATTTTTGCCATTTGGTAAGTAATACGCCCCTCGTCCTTTTAACAGCTTTGTTACGCGCCATCTTAAAATTAAAACAAATTTTAATAGATAAGGTTTCACAATATCATCCAATAAAAATCTATAAAACAGTGTTTCATTGTGTCCATTGTTAAACTGTTTCATTGTTGACTACCTAGGGTTTATCTAACTAACTTTTAATTTATGTTCACAAAATTGTAACTTTGAAACAAATGAAATATGCCAAAATAATCTAAGAAACATGTAGAATGCAGGATAATCATAAAAAATATAATATTCCTAACCATTAAATAATAAAAAATCTTTAAAGATAGCCAGAAATACTTCAATTTTTGACGAAAATAGTAAAAATGAGCCGCAGACGCGTCTTTTCTCACACGGTGCCGCCGCAAACTGGGATACGCCGGTGGTATCTATTGAGTGTCCTTACGCGATATATTGCACTAAATGCCAACGTCGCGTTTTGGAAATATTACTATGTTTTATTGTGTACCACTGTTTCATTGTTGAACACTTGACCCTAAGCTAAAACTACCATGAAAATAAAAGCTGCCGCTTCTGCTGAGACCCTTGACCGGCAAAAATATTGTAATCTCTCTCTAGATTATGTGTTTGAGCCGTTTGGGGTCGAGACCTTGGGGCCATGCGCTCATATATTCTTTCGAGAATTAGCAAAGCGTTTGGTCAATACAAATCGTGATCAGAAGGCTGGCTTCTATTTGGGACAAAGATTAAGCATTGCCAATTAACGTGGCAATGCTGCCAGTCTTCTGGGGCCGCTGCCACATGAGGACTGCGATGCGGAGAAATTTTATGACGCATTTTAGTATCTCGAACCTAAACCAAGTATAAATAAATGCACTATTGACTATAGTAACTTATTTATACCCGGTTTCCGTGCACTAAATACTACCAAAGATAATAATAATAGCACTAATACTACTACAAATATACCTATCTAAAGCGCGACATAAGGTATAATTTCAACATAGTTGCTAAGGCATTTCAATATCAAGTTATAAATAGGTAGATAAATGATAAGTTAGTGTGACTCGCGATAACGGTTTTGGTGGCCGCAGTGGCGGATACAGGGTAGGGGCGCGGGGGGCGCGCGCCCCCCCCCTTGAGTGGCGCACGTACGCGTCGCGTCGTTCGTCCGCGCCACGCCAGGCCACCCAAAATATTTTGGGTTTTTAACTATAATGTAACTATAATGCTTCCTCTACATTACTCGCGAAGTTGGACGAATACGATAGTGCAGAGAGGCACTTCGTTAAAATTTTTCTTTGCCTCGGGCGACTTCGCCGACGAACTTCGTTCAACTTCGCGTGTAATGAAGAGGAAGCATAACAATCTTATGCGTACGCCGCAGACGTATCTACTTATGAAATACTATAAATGCGACAAGCGTTGGCGGGCACACACTCGAACATACATACATACATACATAACATAACGTCTGTTTCCCAACGGGGTAGGCAGAGACTATTGCTTTCCACTTGCTACGATGCTGACATATCACTTTCGCTTCTTCTACTTTCATACGTGCTTTCATACATGCTCTCCAATGAAGGGTACTCTTGACCTGGTCTTTTTCCAAAAGATTGTCCATTCACTCTCGCCTTATAAATCTCTTTTGTCAGTCTGTTTTCATCCATTCTCTCCATATGTCCGAACCATCTGAGCATCCCTTTCTCTATCTTAGTCTTCTGTCCACAGACGTATAAAGAGAAAAGCAGACTAATCACAACCCATGCCAATGCGTGGCAATTACACTACAAACAAACATTACTCACACAAACACAAAACACAGGGCCGAATTCAGCATTGTAAGATTGCAATTTAAATTAATATTTTGTTACTAGAAATATACGTGTATGCTGCATACCGAAAAAAGAGCAGCAGCAGCATGAATACATTACTTTATTAACATTAATTTGATTGATAATAATAATAATAATTTCCGGTCCAAACGAACGAATTTGTTTCGGAGCGTACCAAGTTCGGTGGATCGGATCGATTCACCAAACCAATTTTGTCGTATGTTAGGACTTTACTTTGCCACTTAGGTAACAGGTAGGTAACAAACGGCCCACCTGACGGAAAGTGGTTACTGTCAAACTGGAGCTCCGTTTTGCTGTATGTTCTTCCTTAAGGTTATGTAATTTAATGAATTTTAGTGGATAAAGCAAAATAATGGGTCCAGCAAAATAGGTTTTACTTTGCCGATATCGGAAGAAAGCTCCTGCTTTCTTCTGATATGATTGTTATTTTTTATTTCGATCTTTATTTGTTTTTATACTACTAAAGTGGCAGACAAGCATATCTGTGGCCCACCAGTTGTACAGTACCGTAGCTTATGGACATTTGCAACATCAGAGCCGTTACTCTCGCGCTGCTAACCTTGTAAAAACCTTCTTAGACCAATTTGAAAGTAGAATATAAGAACAACTTCGACTAAAAATGTCCCAGTAGTTCTGCATTCCCAGTGCATCTGCAACAGATTTGCTGAATAGTTGAGTCGCAAGACGCACCTTCATTTTTTGTTTTGAAAAATTTATATAGTATTTTCTTATTTTAACTCCTAAATGCACACCTTTTTTCTGAACGAGGTTTTCGAACAAGGACAAATACTCAAAATTTACGTCAGTACGCCATTGTGTAGCTTATTTTGACAGATACATAAGCTACATATAGCACGACCTCCGATGTGTCAATTTGTCAGTTATTGTAGCCATACAGGAAAAAAAGAGATAAAGATATACAATATTAGGTTAGAGTGAAAGTAACAACGATATTCTTTACATGGTTAATGTAGGCGTATAATTATGTTTAGTCTGCTTTTCTTTATACGTCTGTGCTTCTGTCAAGCCGCAATGTTTCCTAATCACAGTTTCTTTCTTTATCCATCAATGTCACTCCACTATACTTCGCAAACTTCTCATTTCCACTGCATTAATTTTACTTTCATGCGTCTTCGGCAACACCCAACTTTCACTGCCATGCATAAGTGTAGGCACAAGCACTATGTACAGCCATCCTTGCCTTTTAGACACATCCTGACTGCTCATAAAGGCGTGAATGGCTCCATTCACTTGATTACCTGCCAAAACTTCGTTAAACATCATAATCACACTTTGCATCTCTTGCAAATTTTGACCCCAAGTACACAAACTCTTACCTGTTCCACTTTTTGCCCGTCGATGTAAATTGGGTAATTCGTCATATTTTCTTCTCTTTCAAAAACATTTACCTAAGTACTTTCGCCTTTTCTACATTCTCTTTCATACCTCTACTTTAAAGCGCATCATGCATTATGTTAACCATCAATTGCAACTCCTCCGCCGATGAAGCTAATATCACTTGATCGTCCGCGTATAGGAGGCATTTGATGGTCAGCTCATTCTCTTTTAAACCATAACACTCTTGCAGTTCTTTCAAGCAGCTGTCCATGTGTACATGGACAGCTTTGTTTAACCTGTAGGTTAAACAGACACGGTGACGCTACACCACCTTGTCTCACACCTTTTTCCATGTGAAAAAAGTCTGTGCAAGTTTCGTTTATCCTGACACAAGCACTGGAGTCTTCATACAGAGATTTCAGTGCTCGTATCAAGGTTCCGTTTACTCCATACCTGGACAGTGTTGTCCACATTTCATTCCTCACCACTCTATCATAGGCCTTTTCCAAGTCTACAAAGATGCAATAGACTTTTTGACTTTTTGCCAAAACCTTTTCAGCTACGCACGTAAGGAACTTGATCTGTGCATCCCCTTTCTTTCCGGAATCCTGCTTGCACATCCCACATTTTTGCTTCCGTTTCAATCATCACTCTTTTTATCAGCACTTTTGCATATAGTTTGTCTACAACACTGAGCAAGCTTATGCCGCGGTAGTTCTTGCACTCTTGCTGCGACCTTTACCCTTTCCCTTTGTTTTCTCTTTTTCAAACAAACTTTCAAAATATTCCTTCCATCGTTTTAGTACACATTCTTCTCCTTTCACTAAACTTCCCTCACGATTTCTGTGAGTTGTGATGTAGTCTTTTGAGCCCCATTGATCTTATAGACTTCCAAAAGAATTTCAAATTTGCTTGGAAGTTATCAAATAACCGGTTATGAAATACGTTCCTATCATCCTCTCTCTTTCTTTTTATCACCTGCTCCACCCACTAGCCGGCATCGCCCCACCAGCAACATGACGAATCGCCGCATGCAAACTGGAGAAGGCGAAACGAGAGACGGACTCCCAACACTGCCTTTTCGGACACCAACCACCTAGAGCTCGCCTAAAGAGTCGTAAAAGCTTTATCCAAAAAACCATAGCCTCAAATGAACACCCTGTTGCGTTGAGAGTCTCGCTGTGGAAGGAGAAACTGCCTCCACCTTCCGACTTTTTACCTCCTCAGGAAAAGCTACCTCCTGGATGCGACCTCCGATGGCCTGTGTGGAGATCTCTCAACCGCTTACGAACTATGTTCGGCCGGTCCAGACAAAACCTGTGCAGGTGGGGAATGCGAGATCCGGGCTTAGCCGCATGTGACTGCGGCGCCTCCCTGCAGTCCATGTCGCACTTACTCGCATGTCCCCTTTGTCCTACATCCTGCTCTAAGGCCGACCTTATTAACGCCACCTACAGAGCGGTTGCAATGGCAGAATTATGTGCCAAAATTGTTTAAAAAAAAATCATTGACACGATAGAAGAAGACCTCTTTTGCGACATGCTTATACCTTTTACCATCCTTTGCCATTTTTACATCCTCATCCGTTGCCTTTTGCATTGTCTGATTGGCTAGACAAAACTTTCAAAACTTCTGCACATATCATTTCACATAAAATTTTCATTAACTTCACATGTGACTTGATTACTTTTTATTACGATAATAGTAAAAGTAGCTTAAAACTCAAAATACGATTTGCGCCCCCCCCTTGAGATTTTTCTGTATCCGCCACTGGGTGGCCGTCAAGGGTAACTTTTAAGTTTAAGACCTTGAACAACATATCCTGTGAAATGTCTCAGTTTTTTCCGTGTGGAAATCCACCATGGATGCTATGCCGGACTCTTACCGACTAAAACCACACGTTACCTAATAATGCTACGGTCGAGAGTCCCGGATAATAGCGCAATTTCATTAGTCGATAGGGACAGCATGCGGGGTGTGGGAGATTTTTGGAACGCATGCCACAGGGCCCGCTTTCGGGGAACCGTTTTCGGATTCGGGGTCCGCATGCGGAGTAAAGCTGTGTGGCATAGCCTAGCATAATTTGAATGAAAAGTATTTGACTCACTACCCGCAAGCCGTATATCGACCGATGAATTTCATTGGTCGATAACACGGTCGGTATAATGCATGCGGGGTACTCCGAATACGTATCGACTTGTTAAGTTTCATTTGTTATCTCGCCTGCGGGGACTCCCCGTATGCGGTATACTGAAAGATTTAACGACCAGTGAAATTGCGTCATAAGCCCTCAGAAGGATGTCCTAGGATTCCCAACAGATTTTGGCTACAACCGCGGCAACCTAGGAGTTCGAGTACTATCCCGCGTCTTTGAGGGTTGGTTTGGATGTTATCCTGCTTATTCTGGCGTGAGGCTTGCATGAAGCTCCCACATCCCGCCTCCGTCTTGGGTCTAAATGACTTTGCTTGAATTATGTCTAGGTCAGCTCTATTAGGGGTCTAGACCTGTCACCTAATTGAATATTATTAGTTTAAAGGTGTGAGAACAGTCCTGGGGACATCCTGGACATACCCGGGGCTCCCTACAGCCAACAGTACCTAAGCTGTTAGGTAGGATATGTGTGGTTTTTAGTCGGAAGGAGTCCGGCATAGCATCCATGTAGGATTATCCTCACGTGAAAAACAAAAAAAAAGATGTGTGAACAAACTTATTTGTTAATTTTATTTACACGTAATAACAATAAATATCAAAATTACAATATAAATCGACTTTAACCGAATTAATATCAAAATGACGCCGCCCACCCGCCTAATGAAAAGCCTTGATGAGCTAGCAAATAAGGGGCTACTATCACAATCCATAAGACTATTGACAGTAGCCCTCAGCCTGACGAACCAATAATGTGCTTCTTCCCGTCTCGCTTGAAGAACACGGGATGTTATAATATGAATTATAATGAATGCTATACTGTAGGTACGTTACCGACTAAAACCACACGGTGCGATGCCTGCAATTGCGTACCTACTGTCGAGAATCTCGGGTACGCCCTCGGAAGGACATATGATAAACATTATTTCTGTGGAGAGCGGTGAGATTGTAGAAAGTAGCCGTGGGAATCATATCAAACAATTCCTTAGAGCCAGAGCAATTACTTACTATTGTACAGGCTTGTAGGCGGTAGAACACAAATAAGAAGCAGGCCCAAGACTGCGGCGTTATGTGAGTTTCACGCACGCCTCACGGCGTAAGAAGCGGGATAGCACTCGAACCTCTAGGTTAGTGCTCTTTATACTGTGCTCTAGGTGAGGCCGTATTGGTAGCCAAAGTCTGATGGAAATTCTAGAACATTCTTCCGAAGGCACACTAGGGGCTCCCAGCTTAGACAATGGTAAAGCACCGTGTGGATTTAGTCGGTAAGAGGCCGGCATAGTGGTCCTCGTGGTGGATCTGAACGTGGACAATCTCTCACTCAAGAACATGGTGCGAGCCATGCTCTCCAGCGGGAGTAAGTGGCGCCGTCTCTTTCTGCGAGCAGGTCATGTTAGTGAAAGAGGCGGCGGGGCGGGAACGGGAGAGAACTCTCCCACCCGAGTTCCGCAGTCGGCGGCTTGGGCGCCGCCGACGTGTCTTCGCCGAGGACTATCGCCTCCATGACCGGGGGCCTGAGGACGGTGAGAGGGCTGCTCACCATCCTTACAGAAGCAGGCCCATGACGGTAGCGTGACGTGACGAATTCACGCACGCCCCGCCCTTAGAAACGGGATCACACTCGAAACCCCCCAAAGACGCGAGATAGCACCTGAAGCACCCCCTAGGCGAGGCCGCAGTGGCGGCCATGGGTTTGTTGGGAGTCCTGGGACATCCTTCCGAGGGCTTACCCGGGGCTCCCAACCATTGGCTGTTGGGCGTTACGTGAGGTTTTTACTCGGTAGGAGTCCGGTATAGCATCCATGATGGATTTTCCCTCAAGTTAAAAAAAAAGGCGGGCTAAGTAGGTACTTTTGCATGATTCCACAAGTAAAATAAATCGCTTAGGGAGGCAAAGTCTTTGGTAGCACTTGTGTGATTTTAGTCGGTAAGAGTCCGACATAGGAGGATTACATTTATAGGACATCCATGAGGATTTACAAACGAAAGAAAAACCGCAGCAAATTGGCAAAGTCTCTTCGTCGCGAAGTTTATTATGGCACTAGGTTATTTGCAGATCTGAGTCACTAAAACACACAGAACTGTTATCTGATATCAAATATTGCTGTAAGTGTTTCAAAGTCAAATGACAAAACGCTGATAAAGATATGGAGAGGCAGTAACAATTTGTACCTACAAAAATTTGATCCTCAAATAAGGAAAAACTATAAAAAAAAGTTTCAGTGAAGAACTATTTATGACAACATTGTTTTAGCGCTAAAAATCCACCAAGGAAATTTTGTACACTTCCGATGTTATGAAAATGGAGGATAAACAAAAATCTCCTTGCGTAACTTGGTAACGAAAACGGTAATTTGACCCCTGTTTCGTATGAAACAGCAGTACGTGTATGAAATAAAAACAATACCCTTGCGCGGCATAGTAAAGAGGTCTTTCCTCAAGACCAAGACGCGGTTTAATTCAGAGGTCAGAAACATCAGAAATGAATCAATAATTTATTCAAATAAGTCGCTACCTACCTACTACTAATATTTACAACAAAGTGTTTAAGTTTATGAAGATTTTTGTAATTCATTCAGGCTCTGACTCCTTAAATCAACTTGACACCTCACCATAGCTCGCGGCTACATGAAATTTTGCGTAGGTACAAAAAACCAACCAGCAGGTACGAGTCGGACATTTTTTTGGCACGGAGACTTCCGTACCAAAAAACCGTTTTTTGTGCAACGTATTTAACACAAGAGTTAACACATTATTTTCGCATGTTACCCTTGTGCCAAGCACGCTTTGTATCTAGATTGCCTTCTGCACCTTATCATTTTGTGGTAATAGGGTCTAGTTATTAGTTATTACCTTAGCAAGAACTTCTTGCCTCTTGGGGTATATAGAGGTACAAAAAGTACTATAAACTACGGTACTTACGTACCTACTACTCACGGTTATTTCCTTTTCCAGACAGAGTATGCGTCACAGACTCCTCAAGATGTCAGAGTATCAGCAAAGATGACAGCCAAGTGCAGTGTCTCCGAGTGGAATCGAGGTACGTTTATAGTTTTTTTTCATACTAGCTGAGCCCGCAACTTCGTTTACGTCACATAAGGTGTATGAAAGGAAAGGTATTTCTTCATCAGAGTCATCAAGCAGCGTCTGAAACTGCCCTGTTTGCTTAATCATAAAAGAGCTTAATGATTAAGTCTATTTTAAAACAATTCAGTCCACGCCTTCGGCGCGGACTGAATTGTTTAAAAATAGTCGTAATCATTAAGCTCTTTTATGATTAAGCCAACACGCCAGTTTAGGTTCACTCACATTCAAAGAAACCCCTACAATTAAAGTGTTATAACTTTTTTATTTCTAAACCGATTTACATAAAACAAACGCTACCTAAATGTTAACTGGAGCAAACCTCAACACAATAAAGAAAACCGCATTGCAATCGGTTGAGCGGTTACTGAGATTAGCGTGCACAACCGTACAGACAAACAGATATACAGACATACAGACATACAGACAAACAGACAAACAGACAAAAATTCTAAAAATCATTGTTTTGGGTTCTATTGCGGTCATAAAGCCCCCCTATAATATTTTTTCTTATTTATCTTCCATGTACAGACAGCGACCCGTTACGATTTTATTATATGTATTGATATTGACTAGCGGACGTCACGCGGTTTCACCCGCGTAGTTCCCGTTCCCGTGGGAATACGGGAATAAAATATAGCCTATGTTACCCGCAAAGAGTGTAACTTTCCAACATTGAAAGAATTTTTCAAATCGGTCCAGTAGTTCCGGAGCCTATTCGTTACAAACAAACAAACAAACAAACAAAAAAACAAATCTTTCCTCTTTATAATACACTCATTTGCAAAAAAAACGGGCGGTTTTGATTTTCATTCATCTTTAAAAAGATACAATACCAAAAAGGTTTCCATCGTTTGTACACGTTACTGGCCGGTTTTAAAAATGCCGTGGTATTTAAAAAAGTACGTTCTAAATTTAAATTTTCATTTGATGCTCATTTTTACAGAAAACCCCTTTTTATCCTACATTTTTGGCGCGAAGTTCCAGAAGTTAACATCGACTTTCACAACTTTTATTAAATTTTTATCGATTAATTTCATATCCTTGACTGTCAAAGCTTTATTTATTGCTGTTTGGCTGTATCAAAAATGGTAGATAAAGTGGTAAAAGCTACCAAAATTATCGCGCTGCTTGAAGAGGGTTGCAGCCAATGTTTCGTGACTAGGAGGCTAAATGTAGTCGCTCGACGGTCCAAAGGACCTGGCAGCGATATCAGGAGACTGGTTCCGTCAAGAGAAGGCCTGGTTCTAGACGAAAACCATGTACCCAACCACGGGATGATCGTTTTCTTGTGAGTCGCGCATTGAGAAATCGCAAATCTTCGTATGTGGATCTTAAGAACAACTCCAAGAAGTAAGAAATGAGCATATTAGTCTATGGACGGTCAGGAGGAGGCTTGTCGCTGCCAATATACGCAGTCACCGCCCGGCCCGCGGCCCCAAATTACTCCGTGAGCACAGAGTTCACAGGCTTAGGTTCGCTAGAAATTGAGAATCATGGACTCAAGAAGATTGGAATAGGGTTTTGTTCTCTGATGAAGCCAGGATATCTCTGTTCGGTGAAGATCGACGTCGGCGAGTGCTAAGAAGACAAGGAGAGCGCTTTGCAGATGCATGTTTCGAAGAAATCACACCTTATGGTGGGGGCTCTGTTATGTTTTGGGCAGGAATAAATTCAATGGAACGTACAGAGTTAGTCTTCATTGAAAACGGCTCACTGACTGGGCATCGATACATAACGGAAGTTCTAATTCCTCATGCACAATGCGCAGTGGCCGCTCTAGGTCAAGACTCGATTTTTATGGACGACAATGCTCGCGCCCACCGATCCCGCGATGTTAATGCGTATGTGCAAGAGGTCGGCATTCGTCGTTTGGATTGGCCAGCTCGAAGTCCCGACCTCAATCCCATAGAACATATCTGGGACGTTCTAAAACGGCGTGTGAGATCAGTACACCCGGCTCCGCAGACCATGAGAGAGCTGAAGAATGTGATTACTGCGGAGTGGGAACGTATTCCGCAAGCAAGTATCCGGGATATACTCGCTAGCATGCCCAGACGAATTCAAGCTGTGGTTTTAGCTAGAGGGGGTCACACTCGATACTAAACATTTATCTGCTTTTACTTTATTAAAGAAAAACAAACAAAAAAACTTTTTTATTTTTACTTCATGAGCATATGCACTACTAGCGAACATACACTACTAGCGAGGTTTAGCATTATTTCCCATAAATTGTAACAAAATTTTATGAAATACTGATGAAAACGATTATTTTCCTATTAATTTACCAAATTGTGAGGATAAAACTACCTATAATTATCAAACAAAGCAATATTAACATTTGAAATGGTTCATTGCTTAGGTGCCCGTTTTTTTTGCAAATGAGTGTATTAGTATAGACTAGCGGACGTCACGCGGTTTCACCCGCGTAGTTCCCGTTCCCGTGGGAATACGGGAATAAAATATAGCCTATGTTCACCGCAAAGAGTGTAGAACCAACAGTTCCCAACAGTGAAAGAATTTTTCAAATCGGTCCAGTAGTTCCGGAGCCATTCGTTACAAACGAACAAAAAAACATTAGGTACTTTATAATATTAGTATAGAAGTATAGACTAGCTTTGTCCTTCGTCTTTAGTGGTCTTTGTCTGGGTCATACTAACCCCATAGCACCCAGATAGCCCATCTGTGTATGAGAATGCACACAACACAGTCGAATGTCACATCGCCCTTAAGACCTTCAACTTGGTTTAACGACTGTCATGGTACTTGGCAACCGGGACGAACGTCCTAAACGTACCTTACGAAGATTGGATAAGCGCTTATGGCCGTGGGTAGGCCTAAGGACCTTGACCATACAAAACACGCGTCCTTCAGGCTAGGAAATGTAGCATTTTATAGCTTATTTTAGTTGTAACAAGCTAATACTTATACTTATTCTTCATATGTTGGCATATTTTTTTCTTTCGCGTCGATAAAAATTTAAGTCCTAAAATGCATTCATCTAAAAATATTGAGGGTGACTCTACGATCGTCTTACACATTATGTATATCTAGCTGATGCCCGCAGCTTCGCCCACATAAAATTTCTTCCCGTTCTCGCTTCCCGTATTTTATCCCCTTGGGGGTAGAATTTATCAAAATCCTTTCTTAGCGCATGCCTACGTCATAACATCTACCTGCATGCCAAATTTCAGCCCGATCCGTCCAGTGGTTTGGGCTGTGCGTTGATAGATCACTATGTCAGTCAGTCAGTCACCTTTGAGTTATATGATGGTTATATATTAAAATACCAGAAATCAAAATGCCTTTACTTAAAATGCATTAGACCAAAATACCCGAATTCGAAATACCTTAACATTCAAAATACCTTATTTCAGTTCACCTTAAAATGTCTAAACTTAAAATACAAATAATTATTATATCAGAATTCAAAATACAAATTTTCAAATATCCTTAATTTAAAATACCGAAAATAGAATACAATGTGAATATAAAAAAAACCATAACCTAACCTACCCAGTTTATCGCTATAACCTATTGGGTATTATTAGGTATATATTATGCTATACCAGTTCATTATATAGCGCATAGTTAATAAATGAATGATTTAAGAAATAAAGATTTATTGCCACTCAACACGTTTTGTTATTTGACTTTAACTTGTTTACACCCCCCCCCCCCCCCCCCACCTAAGTGAAGCCGCAGTTGTAGCCGTAGGTCTGTTGGTCCTTGGGTATCCTTCTGAGGGCTTACCCGGGGCTCCCAACTGTAGGCTGTTATGTAGGATACGTGTGGTTTTTAGTCGGTAGGAGTACGGCATAGTATCCATGTAGGATTTACCTCATGTTAAAACACTTTGATTCAGAGTTACAAAAGTACTACAGTGGGCTAACGAAAAAAAAAAACCACGAAGGCTAAGGCGGAAGCTCCGCTTCGCTTCGCTCCCGCCTTAGTCTTCTAACCTAACCTATCCGAGTCGGGATACTATGAGTCGGGGTGTTAACCATTCACAGATATATAGCATCCATGTAGGATTTAAATCAATAAAAAAAGGTATTTTGTGTTTGAACATTTCAGGATAAGGTATTTGATAAATTTATTTTTTGGGTTTCGGTTATTCGACCGTAAGGCATTTTAAATTATTTATATTATAAATATTTGCCTTTTGAATATTGATATTTCGATTTCGGGTATTTTGGGCTCAGGCATTTTAAGTAAAGGCATTATGATTTCTGGTATTATGACGGTATACCATTTAGATAGATTAATTACAATCACAATTTACAACAAATTTTGACACACATCTTAAGAAGTAGTAGAATAATAATCTATTTTTGGCTATAATTTTCCGTCTACTAATGCAGACAAAAAAACGCTTTCATTTGCACCTCTTTATCGTCATTTTCTAAACCAGTCCCCTTGAATAAAATGCACAACACAAAGTGGTCACCCATGTGAGCACCAGCCGTTTCTTTTTACTGCGGTAAGTGGTCAGCGAAGCCTACGAAGTTTGCAAACGAAGCAAAGCCTTATTTGAAAATGCTTACTGCAGTGTGCATGTATGGAAATACATACATCACATTTTTGTAGTTTTCGAGATATAATTTTTTTTCGTTATTTTTCCACGTGGCTTTAAATAATTACAACTTCTTTTTGGTTCGACTTTTCTTGGATATTTTTTTATTATTATAATGCCTATTGATTGCAGTATTATGGACAAAATAATCTCCTTCCTAACTTTGATACAAGACGTAAAAATTTTAATCGATAATAAAAAAATAGGGAATTATGCAGAACATTATATCTCGAAAACTACAAAAAATCGTAGAACATACATGGGGGTTAAATCGATAGGTATGGAACCCTGCTACCAGCTAGTGGCGGCTTGACACCCTAAAAGAAACACCCAGTATACCTATAGTCATGATTTTATTCCCTAAGGGTTAGACAGATTTCGCCGTTTTTTTTAACGTGAGGGAAAATCCTTCATGGATGCTAAGACTTCTAAAAAACCTCACGTAACGCCCAACAGCCTACTGTTGGGAGCCCCGGGTTAGCCCTCGGAAGGATGACCCAGGACTCCTAACAGAAGACATATTTCAGCTTATAGTTTTTTGTCCCTTTGACATATACTGGGTGTAACAAAATTACCTCTCCAAATTTCATGAGATGACTTGGCATCGGAAATCAAATACAAATATTTAATAAAAAAGGGGTGTAAATTTTTTCATTTTTTTTTTGTCGCACTTTAAGAATTCATTTTTTACCGCGGCAATTCAAGGTAACATGGTCGCCGTGGCAAATCAAACACAGAGCACCCGTCTGGTTGTCGTTGTCGCTTTCTACTGCCGCTCAGTAGCGATAGAATGGGTGAAAATGAAAATTTATGGGACCTTTAAAACGGCTTTACGGTTAAGTATTCATGTGATTTTTTTTCTTCATTTTTGTAATGTTTCTTGACTGATGTCACGTCACGTGACGAAATTTGGAGAGGTAATTTTGTTACACCCAGTATATTACTGCTCTGCCACATTAGAAATTCAAGAGATCAGTAGTAAAACCTATGTTAGGTACTTCAGAATAATGGAACTTTTCAATGGCAATGGTAGGTAATAATACAAAGCAACAAACCTTATTTCTTTATAATAATAATGTGTTTTCCTCAGAGTGGACTGTGCCCTAAAGTTGGCAACGGAAGAAGCAGACCTAGGATTCTTCACTGAGGAGGAGACTCTCCTACTTGGTCAACAGCAACCCAACAACCACAGGGTTATCGCCACAGTTCGCGATACTTCCAGACTTGGTAAGTGAGCTGATTGAAAGCCGGACAAGTACGAGTTGGTTTTGTGCACGAAAGATTCCGTACAAAAAAACGACAAGAAATCACGTTTGCTGTATGGGAGCTCCCCTTTAATAGGTATTGTTTTTGTTTTAAGTACCTACCTATTTGTTATGGCGAGTACCTATAGCGACAACAGAAATACATAATCTGTGATTTTTAAAAAAATCAAGTTATCACAGATTCAGATGGGCCTAACCGCCTGATGGGTGACTGGCAAAAGAGAAGCCCCGTTTCTCTTTTGCCAGTTGAGCATTGACTATTGTGTAAACCCAACATCATGTTAATTGTGAATGGTCGACTTCCAGTTGACCTATGGCCGTAACACCTCTCCTAATTCGCCTGAAATATGCCATATCAAGATCTCATAATGCTTGGTAAACTCGTTTGGGAGCTACGCGTGTATAAAATAACAAACTACACTCTGAACTTGAGAAGGCAGGGAATGGGGAATATAGTCTGTAAAATTCAGCTCTTAATAGAAACTATTTATTAAGAGCTGAATTTTTATTTATTGACTAAAGTTTGCACTGCACTAAAGTACTGCCGCGCCCTATTGAGCTTTCCCAGCTGTTGGGAGACAGCCCAAAAAACCTTTTCCAAAAATGCCCAATGGGGCTAGCTCGGTTTTATCGGCATGAGAAATAAATCATCTGTGATAATTTCTACTGTCTAGCTACCACAGTTCCTGAGATAGGTACAGCCTGGAGTCAGACAGACAGCAGGACAGCGAAGTCTCATCAGTAATAGACCTTTAACGCATTAGCTGCATAACCCCAAAAAAAGCAAAGGTTACCCATCTGATCTATATCTCCAATAACTTATTTGTCCAGATCCCTTGGCGTTCGAAGCGGTGGCGGTAGTACCTTCAACTCACACCAATGGTCTGGAAGGTCTGCGTGGAGGCGTGTACTGCCATCCCGGTTTGGGACATAAAGACGTGACGTGGTCGCCGAGAGTGCTGAAGACTTTGGAACAACTGGTGAGAAGTTTTTTAGATTTCCGCAGAAAATGGTTTCTTAAACTATATCTGTACATACTGATATTACAAAATTTGTTTGTAATCAATAGGTTCTGCAACCACTGAGTCGATTTTGAAAATTCTTTCACTAATATAAAGCTACATTTTAAGCGAGTAACTATGTACAGTCTTTCTTCCCGCGCAAGAACTCCCTGCCTCAGTTTTCCTGAACGTTGAATTTTGCAGGTTTCTCAGTGAGAGTGTAGCACCGTATGCTTGTCGGTCACCTTAGTGGTATAAAAATACAAGTTTGTATTTGTGCAATACTAGCGGACGTCACACGGTTTCACCTGCTTAATACCCGTTCCCGTGGGGATAGGAAGGAAAATATACAACCGTGAAGGAATTTTGAAGAGATAAAAAAAATACAGTCGAATTGAGAACATCCTCCTTTTTTTAGAAGTCGGTTAAAAAGTAGCCTATGTGTTATTCTAGAGATATTATATAAAGCGATTGAAGCGCTCGTGGCCCCGCGGACTCAGTGTTCTGTAAACGATCACTGCAGTAAGCAACTTTCACTATGGCCGGTCCTTGGATGGGTGACCATCCATGTGACCACTTTGTGACATTTATTTGAGCGCTTCCGTGCTTCGGAAGGCACGATAAACCGTTGGTCCCGGTTGTCAGTAAAATGACAGTCGTTAAGCCAAGTTGAAGGCCTATTTAGGCGGCTTGAAAAATTTCAACAGCAGGCAGCACAACCTGCGCCTGTCCACCTATTACGTAGGACAAATTCTAAAAAGGTGAAATGTGGGCATATAATATGCCTCTGCCTACCCCTTCGGAGATAAAGGCGTGACCATTTGTATGTATGTATGTGTATTCTAGACTTAAATCTACCCCTGTGCCGCATTTCAGCCAGATCCGCTTGGCCGTTAGAGCGTGAAAGAGTAACAAACATCCACACATCCACACTCACAAACTTTCGCATTTATAATATTAGTAAGAAGAAAGAAAGAAAGAAAAATCATTTATAAAAAAATATAGAAGTAGGTACTTCGAAACCTAAGCGGTTAACATTTAGAAATTGTAAGAATAGGATATAATAGGTAGGTATAGCTAATAGGTTTAAATACTGACCATACACTATGTTTCCCAGGCTGCCCGCACCGACCGTTGTCCCAATGCTGTCACTACTAACAAAACAGCTGAAGAGTTGGAGGTGGAAACCCTCAATTCATTCTTCTCAGGTGCATGCCGGCCGGGAACCTGGAGCGCTAATACATCCGTTGATATCGATCTCAGTAAGTACCTGTACCAGCTGGTTTCTGAAAAATAATGAATTTCTTGAAGTGAACCTCTTTAAGCCAAAGACTTCTTATATAAACTGAGGTAGACATGCCCCACGCACCGATTTTTGAAACCTATAAACTGCGCTAATTAGCAGCGTTGTTCGCACTGTTGTGAGTAGGTACTCGGCTTGCAATCGGAGTCCATACGCCTTCTCTTTTACTCTTGTTCTTTTCGTATATTGCTATTGTGGTGACAATTACGTAAATATTATTTATAAGTGAGTGTAGTTTAAGCAATGTGTGTGTTTGAGGATTGCTTTTGAAATCTCGTTTGTTAGAGTACGTCGTGTCTACCTCAGTATATATAGAAGTCTTTGCTTTAAGCACGCCGTCCCTAACCATGCTCAAGATGGCCGCGAGACGTGAGTGTTACGTAAGCCTTGCGCCCCATGAAGAGGTGTCTCCGACAACCGAACCAATCTCCAAAAACTCGGGAAAGCATCCGAACCTCTACACGAGGCCGCGGCAGTGTAAAAAGTTTACTGGTGATCCTCGGACATCCTTTTAAAGGCTTCGGCTCTTGGCCGTAGGTAGGTTGTAGGACACGTGTGTTTTTACATGGATTGTTTCTACAAGTAGAAAAATCTTAGGTGTATTAAGTAGCTTCATTAGAATGTTTCTAATTTCTTAGGCAAAGCTTGTCAGGTATCCTGAAACATTCTTCCAAGAGCTTACCCGGGACTCCCGACCGGCACATAAGATCATTTTTATTTGGTGATATAGCACCATGTGGTTTTAATCAGTAGGAGTCCGGCATAGCATACATGAGGATTTTCATAGGTATTAGAGAAATCTTATAATAAGTAGGTAGCTTAATTAACATCCAAGACGATGGCGAAGATTTTAGTAGACTTTGCCCCTCATAGCGGTGTTAGTGGTGGGACAGTACCCAATCTACCCCCCCCCCCCCCCCCCGTTCCATAAGTAGCAGGATAACACCCTAACCAACCAACTCCCCGGATGCGGGATAACACCCGAACCCCATAGGCGAGGCTGAAGTGTTCGCCAAAGTCTGCCGAGAGCCCTGGGACATCCTTCCGAGGGCTTACCCGGGACTCCTGGCCTTGGACTGTTGAGAGAAATTGTGTGGTTTTAGTCGGTAGGAGTCCGGCATAGCATCCATGTAGAATTTCCATACGGCAAAAAAAAAACATTAATTGCGTACCTATTGTCAACAGAATCTCGTTTCCCCAACCTCTGCTCCACCTGCGGTGGCGAGAGCCCCAACTGCGCGGGCTACAACCTCAACATGCTGTCTATAGCTGGCGTGAGGAACGACAACCCCCACATCCAGTCGCTGGAGTGTCTGAGACTCAACTCCAACAACAACAGCCGCTCGGCAGTCGCTTTTGTGGCGTGGCAGCATGTTAGAGAGTATTTCACTGTAAGTACCCATTTCTTTATGACTACTGCCTCAACATGGTGTCTATAGCCGGCGTGAGGAGCGACAACCCTCACATCCAGTCGCTGGAGTGTCTGAGACTCAACTCCAACAACAACAGCCGCTCGGCAGTCGCTTTTGCGGCGTGGCAGCATGTTAGAGAGTATTTCACTGTAAATACCCACTTCTTTACGATCTACTGCCTCAACATGGTGACTATTGCTGGTGTGAGGAGCGACAACCCCCACATCCAGTCGCTGGAGTGTCTGCGACTCAACTCCAACAATAACAGCAGCTCGGCAGTCGCTTTTGCGGCGTGGCAGCATGTAAGAGAGTATTTCACTGTAAGTACCTACACATTAGTATTTAAGTTGTGAGTAAGCGCATTAAAGAGGTAGTGGACTGGACATTTGTAAAAGAACCGATGGACGATGGAGCAAACGAGTTCTGGAGTGGAGACCGCGACTTCGTAAACGTTGGGCGTCGCGAGTAAGGACTGGATACGTTTGGCCCAGGTCCGTGGATTGGGAGAGGTCTACATCTAGCAATGAACTGCTATACCTATGCCGATTTGATTGTTTGATGTAGTGCTACGATGAACGGCAATCTTAATCCATTTTCCAGGCCAATAGTTAGGCTTTTGCTTATAAATGTAATTTTTGTTTCAGATTCAAAGCCCACAAGACGCTCCGGCGTTCGCTATCCTCTGCACCGACGGGACCACAGTACCGTTTACGAACGATATCTTAGCCAACACGACATCGCCCTGCGCCTTCGTGAGACAACCCTGGGCTACTATTGTAGCCGCACCGTGAGTATATTTACTGCTGCTTTTATCGGTTTTCCCGATCGCCTATAGTATGGGGTTCTAAGAAGCCCATAGAAGCTTTCAGAGATATAAAGTAATCTTGAGTAGGTGATTCTGTCTTTAATATATTCCTGTACCAAATTTCAGTTAGATTCCCAGCATTCCCAAGCAGCGGGAAAACACCCGAACCAACGTCCCAAAGACGCAGGATAGTAGGTACTCGAAGCCCTATGTGAGGACGCGGTGGTTGCCAAAGTCTGTCGAGAATGTTATTTTTAAACTATCGCGGTTTTTAACACTCATACTTATAGAATTCGGGACTTCACGCGAAATACTATTTACTTACATTCACCGACGTTTCGAGCACGTTGCACGGTTAGACTGAAGCGAGGGTCGACAAAAACCACGAAGTTATTTCTTGTCGAACTACCCTCCGCTGTTATTACCTACAACGAAGGACGTCGCCGGCCTTATCCTTCTTCTATCTGTACTTATTCTTCTATAAGTATGAGTCTGTCGAGAATCCTGGGACATCCTTCCGAGGGCTTACCCGGGGCTTCCAACCGTAGGCCGTAGGAAATGCGTGGTTTTGGTCAGTATAGCATCCATTATAATATACACACAGAAAATAAACAGCACAGCTTAGCCTATATATAATTTAATTTGGACTACATTGCTCTGTAAAAATTGTCCCACAATGTTTCTTACTGTCCGTCCCCAGAAACGTAGCCCCAACTCTACTGACCAGCCTGCGGTCCTGGTGGCCCAACGGCACCCGACCGGCCGGGGACACGTGGCAATCGATCCTGTTCACCGTGCTCGCTAGAGGCGATAACGCCCGTGTCGTCTTTGAAGATACGCCTATTTCGCCTCTCAATTATACTCAGGCCAGTAAGTATGAGATTGAAATGATCTTGCTAATAGAATAAATGTTATTTGAAAATGCAAAATATTTTAGTTTGACTTATACACTAAGCGTTACTTGTTTTCTAAATTTGAAGCTTTTATGTCTGCTAGATTAGAGTTTTCATTTTTGATCGTGAATACGCAAAATATTTTAATTGGACTTATACACTAAACTCTAATTGTAGGTACTCAAAATTTTAAGATTCTATATCTGCTTGAAGTGCCTTAAAGTTTTGATGACCGGTCAGTGAGTGATAAAATTTAAAAAAAAATGAGTGGTATGTAGGTAATTTTCTTCAAACTGAACGAAATTTGCAATAAGTATCTATATTGTATTTATTGCTGCTTGGTATCTGAAAATCAGGTTTCTAGTTTTAAATTATCAACACCGAAAGTTATAGGGATGTCGAAAATGGCCTGAACTCTTTTGAGAAAAGGATGCTACGGCCGAGCCGAATTTTGCTCGAATTGACAGTGTGTGTAATACCTACCAATTATCTTTTTCCAGTCCGTCCCATAGCATCAGTAGACTCATCTTCCTGCCTACCCGCCAGACGCTGGTGTGTCATCTCCGCCGACGAACTAGCCAAGTGCAACTGGGTTCGTTCAGCATCCTTCATCCTGGGTCTTCAACCCCCACTGGCCTGTCAGCTAAGGAGCAACGTGATTGAGTGCTTGGCCGATATCAAGGGCGATAAGGCCGATTTCATTTCTGCTGGATCTAATTATGGATATCTTGCTAGAGTGTAAGTATTTTTACTAAATTTTGAATGTGTTTTTTTTTAATATAGAGACCTGACTTTTATTAATCGATAGAATAAATTACCTATTTGCTCTCTGAGATACCAAACACCAAAAGTAGAGATGAAAATGACCAAAGTGACTGAATTTGACTGACTGTCATTTACGGTCAAATTGGTCAAAAACGGTCATTTTGCTGTCAAAAAGGGTCATAAACAGTCACTTTGATCTTGAGTGCTTTTTGATATTTATTTTGAACTAGCTGACCCTCGAAACTTCGTTTACGTCACATAATGTGCACGAAAGGAGAGGTACCTAATTCTTCATCAGACTTGTCAAGCACCGTGTGAAACAGCCCTGTTTGCTTAATCGTAAAAGAGCTTAAAGATGAAGAGAAGATATTCTAAAACCATTTAGTCCACGGCTTCGGCGCGGACTATTAGAATTATTTTACAATAGCCTTAATCATTAAGCTCTTTTATGATTAAACCAACACGCCCGTTTAGACCTACCCTCTCATTCAAAAGAACCCTTGAATTCTAGGTTCGGCGAAAGTTGAGATGCCTCTAATTTCTGAACTACAAACCCCTCAATCTTGAAACTTGGGTCGAAAAATCCTTAAAGTACCTACTCCCTTTTCAATACTAAAAAAATATTTGAAATCGCATCACGTGTTGAGAAATTACAACTGAAAAACCATTTTATCTTTAATCCCCTCTCGCGCAGGAACCGCGCAATACAAGGTTCTAGGATACTTTTGATCCCGAATCAAAAGTATCCTAGAACCTTTCTCGGGATATAAGCTCAAAATGTACTAAGTATCATTCATATCGGTTCAGTAGTTTCGGCGCGATACTTATTCGGGATGCAGACAGACAGACAGACATGAAACGTTTAAATTACATTTTTGGCATAAGTATCGATTAGAGAACGCCCTCCAATTAAAATTTTCACAGCATCTTCCATGTACAGACTCCCGACCCTCTACAGTTTTATTATATGTATAGACTAGCTGACCCTCGCAACTTCGTTTACGTCACATAAGGTTTGCTAATGGAGCTAATGCTTCTTTATCAGACTCATCAAGCAGCGTGTGAAACGGCCCTGTTTGCTTAATCATAAAAGAGCTTAAAGATTAAGTCTATTCTAAAACAATTCAATCCCCGCCTTCGGCGCGGACTGAATTGTTTTACAATAGCCTCAATCATTAAGCTCTTTTATGATTAAGATTTACCCTTACATTCAACGAAACCCTTGAATTCTATGTTTTGCGAAAGTTGAGATGACTCTAATTCCTGAACTACAAAACCCTCAATATTGAAACTTGCGTGAAACAATCCTTAAAGTACTCTCTTGATAACACTGAAAAATATTTTGGAATTGGATCGCGTATCACTTGTTGAGAAATTACAACTGAAAAACCATTTTATCTTTAATCCCCTCTCGCGCAGGAACCGCGCAATACAAGGTTTTACGATACTTTTGATCCCGAATCAAAAGTATCCTAGAACCTTTCTCGGGATATAAGCTCAAAATGTACTAAGTATCATTCAAATCGATTCAGTAGTTTCGGCGTGATACTTATTCGGGATACAGACAGACAGACAGACATGAAAAGTTTAAATTACATTTTCGGCTTTAGTATCGATTAGAGAATGCCTTACAATTAAAATTTTCAAAATATCTTCCATGTACAGACTCTTGACCCTCAACAGTTTTATATGTATAGATTATACTAAAATGGTGCCCCCTGTCGGGAAAAATTGGCATAATTAGTCACTTTAATAGTTAGAATTAATAGTAAGTATAAGTCAAATTGATTGAATTTGACAATAAATGACCGGTCAAATACGGTTTTTGACAATCGTGACTGGTCAGATTCAGTCATTTTACATCTCTAACCAAAAGTGATACCTTTATTGTTCAACGACTTAGGTGCTGGTACCTGTTTTCTTTTTTTCGTGTGGATATCCCATAAGGATACCATGCCGGACTTACCGACTAAAACCACCCATACGGTGTTCTACCAATGCCTATGGCCGAGAGCCCCGAGCAACAATTCTGGTACCTAAAGTATCCTTGTGAAGTTGGGGAAGCCAGAGAGCAGTTGCTCCGGTCCACCGCGCTGGTTTACCGTGTACCATAATTAAGTAATTACCGTTCCAATTTTCACGACACTGAAATATAGTCGAAAGTTCAGCAACCATTGACACAACATAATCTCGAATCAAGGTGGTTGCAAACAAAATCACCAATAGTAACTCTACATAAATCATTACAGGCACTATCAACTGAGACCAGTGAAACTAGTACAGAACTCATACGCTGATGCTGCAAGAGTAGCTGCTTTCGTTAAGGAGTCTTCAGCAGGAGCTGAGAACATCAGTCGATTCGAGAATCTAAGAGGAAAGAAAGCCTGTTTCCCTGAGTTCGGTGGTCTTGGTAAGTAACCTATGACGGCGAGTGTACTGAAGATCTCTTCAACTTAATCTCACCCTCTCTTTTTTGATTTCGAACAACACTTGCCGGGCAGAGTTGCCACTCTCACACAGTGGAGAGAATCTTCACTGAACTGAGCATTTCTGAAGATCGTTTCTCTGTCAATGCATTGACACTTGGAATGCTCTGCCAATTCACGTGTTTCCCTTCTCGTACAATCCTGGTTTCTTCAAGCGGAGCGTGAAGAGGCACATTATTGGGCCACTAACTTGAAGATCTGGGCGAGTAACTTTTAATGCGCTAGATGCCGCCTTTAATTTTCAGTTTTATGTACTGTGCTATCGTTTCTACTAAGGTGCACACTGAGTCCTGCCTGGGACATCCTTCCGAGGGCTTACCCGGGGCTCCCAACCATAGGCTGTTGGGCGTTACGTGAGGTTTTTAGTCGGTAGGAGTCCGGCATAACATCCATGAGGATTTTCCCTCACGTTAAACAAAAAAAAAGGTGCACACTGAACTGACGCGGACATAGCGTTCTGTTTCCATCAAATACCGTACCCGTCTCAAGTACGGTACACGGCAATAAGGTCGTTGGAATCGGGCGCGGACGCCAAAATCACGTGCTCTAGAGCGTCCAATGAGGCACCAGATCAATTTGCTTAGCGCTTAAAGGTTTTTTTTTAAATATTTTAGCGTACATATCGTTCGTCCGCGCGGGCCGAGAGCGAGGCGTACTGCCGGAGCGAGAATGCGACTATGCGCGAGTTGTAGGCGAGTTCTTCGACGGCGCCTGCGCACCCGGCGCTATCGACGCTACACACGCACTCACTGATGCGTCGGTAAGTTTCTTTCCTACCTACCACCGACAGAATGAAAGTAGCTTCAGTGTGCGTGCTTTCTTTGCACGTGTGTGTGCATCGACGTGCAGGTACTTATGTACACATGAGACTAGTCAAGTCGGTTGATTATCTCCGCAGCCTTTATTTTACATCGAACTTTACAAAAGAAGTTTACTAGCTTCGTTTAAATAGAGCAACAGCTCTAGCGCACGAAATGCTCTAACAGTCTGACTAACGTTACATACGCAGTGTGCGACAGTGCTCTGCATACACCACCTGATGTCTTTTTCTACATTAATTATATTATAGAGATGCTGTACATAGCTTGATCGCTGTGACAATTCTACAAACGTAAACAAGAATAGACTTTATGTCAACGGCTTATAGCTTTTGTGGTTGAAATGCAGAGTGTGAGAACACAGAAGTGCAAACTGTAAATAAAAACTTTATGCCTTTTAAATAAAAGTCAATTTTGTTTACGTTTGTAGAACTGTAACAGAGATCAAGCTATAATGTACCTACCACAGAACACTTTTATCCTACGGTACCTACAGAGTATAGTGGATGTTTTTAAACCTACAAAGTTCCTCGACCCCAATGGTTTAGTGGTTGTCGAAGTTTCGGATTCATGTCATAACATATATTTATTTCTGTGATCTACAAATGTTTGCTTCGGAGTATGAGTGTTTTCTGTACATGACTTAAAGGTTGTCTAGATCCCACAGCAGAAACTATTAGCTAAATTTGGGCTAAATGGCACTAGCCCAAATTTAACTGATAGTTCCTTCGCTAGTTTGCAAAAGTAGGTTGTAGTTTGCAAAAAATAAGTTCGTATTTAAATCTAATTTTCATTAGTTCGAAATCAAAACCGATATGGAGGTGCTTGGCTCGGTGGAAACTCCTCAAAAGCCAGGCTCCATGCCAGAGAAACCGAAGAAGGCTAGCGAGCAGCGTAAGCGGCGTAAAGTTAGTTCGTAACAGACTTGTATGGAGTGTGGGGGCGCCACTAACATGCAGATTTAGATGGCCTTGAATTTTGTTTTTAATTGTTTTGTAATTTGTCTTGTTCTTGTTGGATTTTTTTATGTGGTTATCTAACAAAATTACGGATGACTCGATGGTTTTTAACTCCATTTTGTTTTGTCGTGGGTTGCCAGTTAGGTACTACCCAAAAATAACTACCTATTTTAACGTTGAAATTCTCACACTTTGCGTCCGGAGTTTTCTTACGCACACGTTTGAATTGTGTAATGAACTCCCTGCCTCGGTTTTCCCGAACATCTACAATATGGGATTTTTTAAAAGGGTCTTAGAAAGATTTTGCGGGTTAGCAATTTTGATCAGATGTATACTTGTTTAATGTCTGCCACGATGGTGTATTAAAGAAAAAAAAACTTATCCCTTTATATTTTAAAATTTTTAGAAGTAGAGTTGGGCAATTTTCGTTAGTCAGACAGACACAATTTGATAAGTAGTTCTTTTCTCTGATAATAATGACAGTCACATAATGATGGAATATCGTATACCTATACTGAACACATTTAGAGCTAATATGGTTTATACGTGTCTAGGAGGTGATAGTTTTATGATAGTTTTCGACCTTTGCATTGTGAATGTTCTATTAACATTTTGAGGAGATGGGTCCCAAATTAATCAAATTTTGTGACTGTAGGTACATGTTCTTTTTGTATAAGTTTCTTATCTTCACATAGATACCTACCTGCTAATTTATAGGTACATATTTTTTCATCTTGTCCAACTTTATCTGTTTTTTCCTCATGGATGATTTGCCGAACTCCTACTATACCTACAAAAAACGAACAACTAAACAATGGGAAAATTCCTATATTTACAAACATTTTCCATTCTTTAGTTACCCATCAATATGTTGGGAATTTTTTGTTGCTTGAACAGGCATAGGTACATCAAGAAATTACTTAATTTTGAACTGTACTATTTGTTCCAGACGTTCAACGCCGAAACTCTTTGCTCAACATGTCGATCACGTCTCGTAAACGTGGGCAACTTTACTGAAAGTAAGTAGATAAGAATTATCATCTGAGCTTAGTCCCGGTTGAATACGAAGCCAGAGTTTCACCTTCAAATCTTCCACTTTGCGCGGTCTTCAGCACCTTTGATGCCGTTTAAGCTATGGCTTTGTGAATCAGCCTTTCGTACCTACTGTCGTAGGTGGCAACATGGCTTAACACTTATTTGCCACGTATCCGAATGAACCAGCTCTCAGACCCTTATTGGGCACGCTCCGAGGAAGCGGCAATAGTTATTACTGCTGCACCCAGGAAAGTGATCTAACTTGGCCGCCAACTTGAGGACCACTCAGAATGTCAGAAGTCTTACGGACTGTGAGAGTGGCCCCCGATCGCTAGATGCGCCATGGCTTTCCATCAGGCTGGTGGCGACGACAATTTGGCGAGTTAAAATAAAAAAGCACGTAATTTGTTCAATACTGTCCCTGTTACCTGTCGTACCCATATCCCGGCAGATGACCTCATTTCACGACAGGATCGTGGGATGGTGGGCCTGCAAGACACGCGTAATTGGAAACTGCTGTAGTGTAGCTCTGGCTAGCGAGGTAAGAGCGTCAGGAAGGAGAGCTGCGGAACCGCACACTTCTTTTATGTAACCTTTGATCTATCCTAAGGTCCGGTTAAGGTGAATCAGGCCCCTTCAAGGTTAACAATCACAAAGTTAAGGGGCGCGTCCGTAAAATGCACAAAAAGACATTTAGGATTTTGGAAATATTCAAGAACTCACTTAATTAAATGTCACTAAAATGGATCCTTAATTTCTTAATAGATGAGACTATATTAGCACCGTGTGCTATTTAGAAAATAATTATTTATTTGCGAAAAAACCTCTGAAAATCATCGAAATTTACCCTTTTCAATTTTATTATTCCTGCAATTTCGATGATTTTTTATAATTTTGAGAGGTTTTTTCTAATGTAAATAATCATTTTGTAAAAAGCACACGGTGTTAATGCAGTCTCGTCTATTAAGCATTTAAGGTTCCATTTTAATGTCATTTGATGTAAGGTCAGTGTGGGGAAGTGTAGCTATGGGGCAAGTGTAGATGCCCTTTATATTACGAAAACTATTAGAGCTTTTGTTGACAGTGCCATCTGTTGTTGTGTGGAAACAAATATTTATTTACATAATTTAAAACTAGATGGCACCGTCAAGTATTTATGAAGTTGTCGCCATTTTTAAATATGTCACATTTTGTAAGACGAATTAGAGTTCACATCACAGATTTCAATCGATAAAAATCTTGGTATTTTGTGTAAATCTGTGTATTTTGTACCCGGGAGTAGTTATTATACTAATTAAACTTATTATTACTCGTATAATATTGTTGGAATTGTTGAAAGTGAGAGAATTACGTCCATTAAAAAAAAAATCAACCTCTAAATCAAGTGACTGGGAAAGTGTGTCTACCTTCCATGAGGCAAGTGTGTCTATATGACACACTTGCCTCAAGTCAGAGGTTATAAACAAGGTGTTTGATTTAACTAATTAGATAATTTCTAAGGCAAAGTTTGTAGTTTGTAATTTTGTTTGTAGGCAGTAATCTTATTTATATAATTCGTTAACAATTTTACATTGTATTTGAAGGGATAATTTATCTCTGGTACTACTGAACTGATTTTTAAAATTCTTCCACCAGCTTAAATTATGTAGTTTAAATTATTCACCAATGTTCAATTTTAATTGTAATTAATATTATTTATTATAGAGTATTTGAAAAAAATGTCAAATAACATTTTTGCAACGAAGTTCCTTAACACGACGATTTGAATTACAAGAAACAAACAAGAAAAACAACAACTACGAAAAAAATAAACAATTTTAAATTTGGTACAAGAAAATTTACCTTTATATTTCATTTGAATACTTACCTTTGAATATTATTGATATTAAACTCTAAATAAAAGTGAAGATTATCCGCCAGTTATGCTTATGACTTTTACCTAAAAATGTTTTCTATCCCTGCCCAACGTAATATGACACACTTACCCCATAACTTTTACACCCTTGAACGATTCGCACACAGTATATTACGTAGAATTATCATCATTTGATTCGTCCACGCGATCGAGTAGCTTAAACATTGCATTTCTAAATAAAAAAATATTGTCTATTGTACACTAAACATATAGTCACACTTGCCTCACTTTGTTGGGAAAGTGTGTCTTCCATAGCAATTTACAGTTAGACGTTAAAAACTAATTCCTAATGAATATTATTGACTAAAACACTTTGTTTTCAGCCAATTATGAACCTTATCATGTTTTGTTTGCACAGAGAGTTAAAAATTATACCTTAAATTACCTACGTGATTTTTAAGTTCAAAGTAAACTTCGTAAAAAGTATGACACACTTCCCCGTATTGACCTTAGTGAGTTCTTGAATATTTCTAAAATCCTAAGTGCATTTTTTGCGGACGCGAGTGTTTTCGCAGTACGGTAGTATTCTACCCCGAACAAAAAGTCGGTATCTCGTATATTTTTGGTACCATCTTTAGGTTTTAATGAATAATATTTATAATATTGTTTCCACAGATAACGCAACTTGCGCCTGGGACTACTCAAACCTGTTCTACGGCAACAACGGATCACTGGCGTGTCTCGCAGACGCGAACAACGATGTCGCTTTCTTGAATACAAGGAATATTACCAGTAAGTTGACTTGTACCTACTACATATTTAACGTAATAACTATTCATATATTATATAGTTACACGCCTGTCTCTCATCTGGGTAGGTAGAGACTATAGCTTCCTATTTGCTACGATAAGAAAAAAGAGAAGAAAGGTAGGTACTTATAAGAAACGAAAGTTTCTTATAGGTACCTACCTTTAAAAGTATTTTTGTGTGACCTGGCCTTTGCCTACAAGGTTTTCGATTTGTTGAACATGCATAGGCAGACTATTTTAATTATTTCATAGATCTAGAACATTATAGAGTATCGTACAATGACCCAATACTACCAGTGTCTGTCGTTCCCGCGCAATTCTATCGGCATTTCACTCACACGGTAAGTTCCGGATACGCCTGTGTGAGTAAAAAGTCAATAAATTTGCGCATTTAACCAACGAAATTCGTAGGAATCTGCAACCTTCAAAATCTACTATCCTTCCGATAAAAAAAACTGTAAAAGTTTAGAACTCTACCTACTTATTTCACTTTCATCCCTCAATCCATTTGGCTGAATTTTGGTATCTCGGAAATAATTTTCAATGGGTAACAAATACGGGAAAACTACACTGAGCGAGCAAAGCTAATATCTACTCCTTCATTAGCTAGAATGAGAACAAAACATCATACCTAATTAATATTTTCAGGACATCTCCAAAATTTGAACCTACAACCGAACCAGTTCCGAGCCCTATGCCGCAACAACTCGTTGGCTGCCAACCCTGGAGTCAACATAGACGATGGCTGTCTACTGGCGTTCGTGGTGGATGCTGAGGTCCTGACTAGACGGTATGTGAGCTGTACCAAGTTATTTTAGTGTATACTAGTTTCTTCCCCTACTCCACCAGGAAACCCTGCTCCACCAGGAAACCGTGGTGACATGGAAGGTGCGACTTGAGCAACCAAAGGGGGGATTCGCCACAATCGCGGCCGTCAAACAGGTCATGACTGTGGCTAGAAAGGAGACACGGTACTCACTCCTACCGGTTGTCACAGATACTTACCGGGCACGGTAGCTTCGGTAAGTATCTGTGGCAAATACAACGGGAAGCCACGGCCGAGTGTCAGCACTGCGAGGACCGCAGCGATGACACAGCGCTCCACACGCTGGTGGAGTGCACGGCGTGGGCGCAACAGCGCCAGGTCCTCCTGGTTGGTCTCGACGTGGACACTCCACTCCATGACCGGGGGCAAGGCAATGACGGTGAGCAGTCCTCTCACCGTCCTCTGGACGGTGCCATATGTACAAAATTTAATCCATCACCATGGATTAAATTTTGGACATAGGTATGGCACCCCCGAAAGATACTTATGCAGGTACAGATAGATAAGTGACTTGTTTTCCATGGTGTGCGACAGGGCATAGTTTTTGGTCCAATGCTTATATTATAGACTGAAATAACGAACTGCAGAATGAAAAATAAAATAACAGAACAGAATAAGCATACAGCCCCTTACATGCTCTTTATAAGAGGGCATATGTTCTTATTTCTAGCGTCTCAAAAGTCGTTGCCATCACAAACAATCAGCTTAAAACTATATTTTCTTTCAGAGCGGACCCTCTATACAACAGTTTGAACGTACTCCTAGACTGGATCGACCAATACTTCGGTTACACAGCAGCTTCTGGCAACCAACTTATCAACTTTGAAATATTCTCTCCCTTCGGTGGGAATTTCGATCTTCTATTCAAAGATTCTACTATAGACCTTACTGAACCTTCTTTGACATCCACACATGTGCCAGCAAAGAATTATATGGAATTGTTTGAACATTTGGACACTTGTAGTTCGGCACCAAGCTTTGGTATTTTCAATGTTGTATCTATAGTCGTGATGACTTTGATTGCTAAGCTTATAACTGTTTAAGTTCTTATTTATTTACAAATAACTGTTAAGTAGTGTACAGTTTGATCTAAAACAGATGTTTTTCACAGTACTTAGAAACATACAATTTAATGAAAGGCTTGGGAAAAGAGTTCCACTACGCTGATCATAGGGCATCCTTATAAGAACAGTCTTTACGATAAAATATATAACAGAAATTGCAGTATAAGCCCCGCAAGTTGATATTGGGCTTGGCGTTCATCTTGGTGACGTATGTCCGTCGAGCCGTCAGTACTAAAAAAAATACCGTACGCAGCTTCGCGAGGCCAGCCCGCGCTCGCGCTACGTCACGATGACGTTACTTAGCTGAAATTATGACAAGGTTCCAGCGCAATACCAACTTGCGGGACTTATACTTCATATTATTTTTAAACTTTCGCGGTTTAATAGCCGACATAAGTGACATTTTTGACAGCATTATGACAATGTGGCCAACAATAATAAAACAGTTTTAGTTAGTTCCGTATTTTTTTTTACCAAACATACCTATAATGAAATTGACGTAGCGGCTATTATTGTGAGAGTGAAAGGCCATATACTTGGCCTAAGAGCGACAGGTATATTTCTAACGAATTCCTTTAGTTCCCGATTCTTAATAACAACACGATTTGGAACAAAATTTTCATCCATTATTCATCTCTATAGAAAAAGAGAGACTATCCTATGTATCTTCTATTCTATCTCTGAACGAAATTTCATCAAAACCGGTTTAGTGATTCAGTCGTGAAGACTTCACAGACATAATTTCGCATTTTTATATTAGTAATAAAGTAGGGATTTCAGTAGATACTTATATGTATACAGGAAAAATATTTTTTGTATAGACAGGTTAAGATTTTTTAACACTTAAGTTAGATTTAAGGTTTTCATTTTCGTATTAATTTATCCCAAGTTTATTTTGTAAAAGTGTTATTACTTATGTGTATTAAAATGAATGAATTTTGTATTTATAATAATAGACGTTGCTTTTTACTGCCAGTATTGCAAAATGTTTTGAATTCGTAATTTGGTGATTATGTACTTAAATAAAACTTTTTTTACATAGCTGTGTATTTTTTTGGTATGTATTCTAAGAAGCGCTAGTAGCCCCGTTGGCTCGTTCTGTTAGTAATAAGCGTTTCCGTGCTTCGTAAGGCACGTTACACTCACTATCACGTTACTAACAACCGGGATCAACGGCAAGTGCCTTCCGAAGCACGGAAACGCTCGCTAATAAATATCACAAAGTGGTCACCCATCCAAGGATCAACCATAGCTAAAGTTACTTACTGCAGTGATCGTTTATAAAACACTGAATCAGAGGTTCATGAGTGTGGGTATTTTGAAAATATAAATAAAAACATTATATAATTTTTCTAGTTCATTTATTTTCCGATAATACCTTAACAAAGTATTTATATTCGTTTAAATAAACACAAATAGTATAATATTCTACACAGATTATAAAACTAAATTCAGATGATGCATGCCGAACAAGAGAGTGCGGTCAAAAAAGCAAATACTAAATCCAAAAGTAATAAATAAATAAAATGTAAATGGACATTCACACACAAGATCATTTACCCCAAATCTATCTAAATATATATAACTCAAAGGTGACTGACTGACTGACATAGCACAGCCCAAACCACTGGACGGATCGGGCTGAAATTTGGCATGCAGGTAGATGTTATGACGTAGGCATCCGCTAAGAAAGGATTTTGATAAATTCTACGCCCAAGGGGATAAAATACGGGAAGCGGGAACGGGAACAAATTTTACGCGGGCGAAGCTGCGGGCATAAGCTAGTTAAGCTAATGACTCTCTAATTCTATACCTTATTTACTTGGCCGTGAGACAAAATGTTAACATTTTATAACTGTTTATATTTTTATTCATCGATCTATATGTACTACGTACTAGATGCGGCGATCAGAACAAGCGTCGTGTACCACTCAACTGCGGTGGACGCACCGATATCGTGGTTAGCTCGGTTTGTGCCTTAATACGAATGACACGCACGTGACGGATATATTTCAATTTATTGTGGTAGAATCATCAAACAAAGTGTCGTAAACGCAATGTACAGAGGAAAACATATTAAAGTTAATGCTAAGTAATATACAACGTTTAGACCGTAATATTCATACTAAAATATGTGTTTTATAGCACCTGTTGGGCGAGTCCATTAGTATCGCTCTCGCTCAACTGCGTACAAATCTGGAACATATTCAATGTATGGACGGGACGTTCCTGTCTATCGCTAGAATATTTTATGTCAATGTTTTTATTACTTTTCACACTAAAAGCATGTCGAAGATGCCTACTTAGTCTTATTTTACTTTGACATTTTTATCTATTAAACACACAATACATTTTACGCCCTACTCTGCTAAAAAAGTTCGACAACTACTGTTTTCTTTGTTTATGATTTGTCTCGGCCAAATAAATACAGTATAGAAGCACAAATTAGAGATAGTACAGATGGAAACCTACATACTAAATTCGCTGAGGCTAAGTTACACATAGACAACGCTCACAGAGTTCACAGACACGAGGTCAGGGGAGGTTGAGGAGAGTTTTCGATACTGATTTGTGCGCGAGTGTGTGTAGCAGAGGGTAGGCGTGAAAATAAAGTACAGGTGAACCACGTTTATAAGTCGCATCGACAAAGTTCGCTTGCTCAGAAGAGAGCAAGCTAGCGCCGATTAATAACGATTGCCCACGCTGTTGAAACACCGACTTTATTGCGTAACGTTAAGATTGAAAATGCAATAAATTCAGAGAGAAGTGCTATCTCGCTCATTGTTCCTCATTGCGCCGCGATGCTGATGCACATTGCGCGCAGGCGGCAACCAATAACAAAGGGCCATATTTGACGCGTCTATGCGGAACGTTGTGATTGGTTAAGATTTTTCGAGCGTTTCGAATATGAGACTTCTGCGCAGGTCCATCGGTGTAACTTATAAACGTGGTACTACTGTACATACATGAGTTTTCCATCTGTACTATCTCTAATTTGTGTTAGAAGTGAATACGTGAATAATGCCGATACGTAGATTATTCATGATAAATGAGAAATCACTCGTTATAACGGGTGTTTTTTTTAGAGGTATAAAACTTTAAGTTGGCACCACTCTTTTAACTGGCGGTAATTTTGTCAACTGTCAAGTGATTTATGTTTAGTTTGGTCTGGCATTTGCACATGAATAGACTGACGCCGGAACCACGCTTCCAAATTGTGCAAATTTATTTTCAAAATCATGGTTCTGTCCGAAAAACGTATCGCAATTTTCATAAGCAAATTTTGTTTAGCGATGAAGCCCACTTTTGGTTGAATGGATAGGTCAATAAACAAAATTGCCGTATTTGGGGTGATGATTATCCTCAAGCGTATGTTGAGACACCGTTACATCCAGAAAAACTGACTGTGTGGTGTGCTTTATGGGCTGATGAAACAATTCGTCCGTACTTCTTTAAAAACGATGCTGACGAGAACGTTACAGTCAATGGTGACCGCTATAGAGCGATGATTACTGACTGTTTCGTTCATCAATTGAACAACCCTGATGTGCAGGAGTTGTGGTTTTAACAAGACGGTGCAACATGTCACACAGCTCGTGTCACAATTGATTTATTAAAGAAACCGTTTGGTAACCGCATAGTTTCACCTTTTGGTACAGTGGATTGGCCTACAGGATCGTGCGATTTAACGCTACTTGACTTTTTTCTGTGGGGATATGTGAAGTCGCTAGTCTACGCCGATAAGCCCGAAACGATTGACCACTTGAAGGACAACATTCGGCGCGTTATTGCCGATATACGGCCACAGATGTTGGAAAAAGTCATCGAAAATTGGACCTCTGTATTAGACTACGTCTGAGCCAGCCGTGGCGGTCATATGCCAGAAATCATATTTAAATTATAATGCCAGAAAATTGTCTTTCGAATAAAGTTAATATCATTTCATTAAAAAAAATCCCATTGGTTTTATTCCACTTTAAAGTTCTATACCTCTAAAAAAAACACCCTTTACGTGAACAGTATTTAGCACTGCCGCGTTACAGTACTCACTTTTGTATTTAGTATTTGCTTCCTTGGCCTCGCTTTCTTGTTCGACAAGCCTCATCTGCTTTTATTTCTATAATCTATGATATTCTATCACAATATATTTACAACTTAACTTCTAATAGCCTATAACTTCTACATAAGTAGAGGTACATCGTTCTTAGGTGTTCTCTGCCATACCCCTATATTATAGTGACTGTGATGATATTAAACGTGCAAAAATCGGCCAAGTGCGAGTCGGACTCACGTATGGAGGGTTCCGTACCATAAAACGGCGAAAAAAATCACGTTGTATGAGAGCCCTTTTTTTTAATGTGAGGGAAAATCCTTCATGAATGCTGACTCCTACCGACTAAAAAACCTCACGTAAAGCCCAACAGCCTATGGTTGGGAGTCCCGGGTAAGCCCTCGGAAGGATGTCCCAGGACTCAAAATGAGAGCCCCATATAAATATTAATTTTATTAAGTTTTTAGTATTTGTTGTTATAGCGGCAACAGAAATACATCATTTGTGTAAATTTCAACTCTCTAGCCATCACGGTTTATGAGACGCAACTTGATGACAGACAGACAGACAGCGTAGTCTCAGTAATAAGGTTCCGCTTATACCCTTTGGGTACGAATCCAAAAAATCTATATCTTATATATAAAAATGAATCGCAAAATGTGTTGGTAAGCGCATAACTTCAGAACGGGTGGACCGATTTCACTAATTCTTTTTTTGTTGTGTAAGGTATTGTCAGGAGATACCTACCCTCGCCTTGTGACGGACAGACAGATGGACGGAGAAGTCTCATGAATAGAGTCCCGTTTGTACAAGAAAAAATATTGGATTCCCACGGGAACCGGAACTACGCGGGTGAAACCGCGTGCCGTCCTCTAGTATAATATAGATTTTTTGGATTCTAAATCTATATCTAATATATAAAATTCTCGTGTCACAGTTTTCGTTGCCATACTCCTCCGAAACGGTTTGACCGATTCTCATGAAATTTTGTGAGCATATTGAGTAGGTCTGAGAATCGGCCAACATCTATTTTTCATACCCCTAAGTGACCGGGAACCGGGAATAACATTCCACGCGGGCGGAGCCGCGGGCATCAGCTAGTATAATATAGATTTTTTGGATTCGTACTCACTCACCGTACTTTCTCATAAAGAAAATTTAACGCCATTTTAAATATTAAAATATTCCCAAAGGCCGTCAATGTGATATACTCGTAATATGCTAGGCCCGTTTTGACAGTCAGTGTAAGACATCTCGACGACTCCCATTGGCGGGTTCCAAAATCCACCAATGAGATCATCGCCACTGAACGAACTGTCATAGACTAACTCCGGAATCTACCAATGAGAGTGGCGCTTTCTCAAATATCAAACTGGACCGTTTTTTTGACAACTTTAGTAACTCAAATTTCGTCTGAATTCACAGGTCTTTTACATTATTTTTAACAGAACATCATTATATTTACAAACGATAAATAAATACTAGTTGTGGTTTCGCCCGTGAAATACTTCGGTTAACTTTAACTCCTATTTTAAGTGACAACGCTTTCTTAGTGAGAACATAAATATAGATACCCTTAAAATTTTGTTCAAGTTTTTAGGTTTGGATAGATAAATTAAATTGCCTAAAAATATTGTAAAAACCCGGTTAAATAAGGGCCCGGCTTATCCTTACAAGATTATATTTGTATAAATGTGAATCTAATGATATTATTTTATATAGATCATTGCGATAGTATGATTTTGAAGAGATTTGTATAACTAAACTGTATATACAGGGTGTGGCGTAAATAGTGGTCCAACCGTCAGGGTGTGATAGACCAGGTGCCCCACTATAACATACTACAATAGGCAGAATACAATGTATAGGCAGAATTCTAGAATTTACAGAATTTAGTACTCGTATAACGACCTGTACAATTATATTGCCTTTTTACTCGCACAGTAGTACTCGGTTTTTGTGAGTTAATATTAATAACATTTTAAGGGGCGCGTCCGCAAAATGCGCAAAAAGACATTTAGGATTTTGGAAATATTCAAGAACTTACTTCATTAAATGACTCTAAAATGGAACCTTAAATTCTTAATAGATGAGACTACATTAACACCGAGCGCTTTTTACAAAATAATTATTTACTTGTGAAAAAACCTCTGAAAATCATCGAAATTTACCTTTGTCAATTTGATTATATCTGCTATTTCGATGATTTTTAATAACTTTGAGAGGTGTTTTTTCTAATGTAAATAATTATTTTGTAAAAAGCGCACGGTGTTATTGTAGTTTCATCTATTAAGAATTTAAGGTTCCATTTTGGTGTCATTTAATGACGTGAGTTCTTGAATATTTCCAAAATCCTAAGTGCATTTTTTGCGGACTAGGCCCTTAAGGCGAGTCATTGGCTGAGAAAGGGACAAAAATTGATTATATTTATACGCCAATACATTTTGTATACGACTGACAAAGATAGCTATAACCATGAAGTCTGATTTTTAAATATTCAAGTTAAAATATTCTTAGATACTTTTGAGATTTTTTAAAAGATAAAACGTTAAATTGATCTGTAAACATAATATTTTAACTATTTTAAGTAGCATGTCCAAAACTGGCAATACATGTGCCAATACCGGGCATATGCCAGTTTGCTTGAGTCATATTATTGCCATGTTTATACACTAACTGCGGGTCTAAAAGGCAAGATGGTATGTTTCATAACCTGATCATAAAATGTTTCATTTCACTGCATTTGATAAAATTTTGAACAGTGGATTATCACAACCTGATTCTGTCCAATTCAACACGTAATAGGCTCACCACCTATTACGTGGGACACAAAACTATAAGGTGAAATGTAGGCGTATACTATAGTATACGCCTACATTTCACCTTATAGTTTACCCGAAAGGGTACCCTTTCGGGTAAACTACGGTACTTTCGGGGATAAAGGCGTGACTATATGTATGTATGTATGTATACCAGCTATTGTACGCATGTGTATTCCCCGATAAACACAAAAAATTGATATTTTTTTATTTAAATATATTTGACTGGTGATGAAATTTTGGATAAAAAAAATGCTAAAAAAAACCGTTTTAGATTGTAATGTACCTAGCGAAATTTGAAACTGTTGAAATATTGTGAATTATAAAAGATGGTTAGGTTAGGGTTGGAACCGTGACCATTACAGCGAGAAGGCGAGCGAGCGAAGCGAGAAGGCCGCGGTAGCGACCGCCGAATTCTATTAGTATTCAAAAAATTCTGTTTGTTAGTTTACAATCTAATGGAAAATAATGTTAGATTGTAAGTTCCTGACAGTTTACAATTCCGCTTGGTAGATTATAATATAAACTATACTCTGTAAAATATAGCTTGATCCCTGTGACAGTTCTACAAATGTAAACAAGAATAGACTTTATGTCAACGGCATAAAGCTTTTGTGTTGAAATGCAGAGAGTGAGAACACAGAAGTGCAAACTGTAAATAACAACTTTATGCCTTTGAAATAAAAGTCAATTTTGTTTACGTTATTATAACTGTCACAGAGATCAAGCTATATTTTACAGAGTATAACAGGCTTTTTTACAATTTTACGTTGACATATTTAAAGGTCCTCTAATACCTATAAGCCCCGCAAGTAGGTATTGCGCTGGATATATAGTATAGTGACGTATCGCGAGCGCGGGCTGGCCAACGAAGCTGCGTATGGAATTCTTTTTAGTACTGACGGCTCGACGGACATACGTCACCAAGATGGCCGCCAAGCGCAATATCAACTTGCGGGGCTTATAGTAATATACAGGATGGAATTTAAAGACGGTAGTTGGAGGAAAAGTACCCTTAATATTGATAATGGCAAGTTTTGCTGAAAGGAAATATTCCTTTATTTTCAAAAATAAGTAAAACTGCATTGAAAGATTTTGAATGAGCCGGGAATCGAACCTGGAAAAGTTGAAAAAAAAAGAACACCTGTATTTTATGATACCAACCGAAAGAGTCTTTAATAAGGAACAATTTCCTTTTTTTCACATCTCCCAGGTTCGATTCCCGGCTCAAACAGTTGATTTTTCATAAATCTTTAAATGCAGTTTTACTTACTTTTGAAAATAAAGGAATGTTTCATTTCAGCAAAACTTGCAAATATCAATATTAAGGGTACTTTCCCTCCAACTACCGTCTCTAAATTCCACCCTGTATATTACTACCCGTTCGCTCTAAGTTTGCCGCTCGCCTGTACGCCAGCGGCAAACTTAGCGCGAACGGGTTATATATAATTTAATGATGTAACGCATGGTGCGGCGTCAACACCGCCCCGCCGGGAGGGAGCACGGAGGTGATGACGGGAGCAGTTCCGGAAACTCCGCTAACGCCGCCAACGCCGCCGCCGCAGAATATTACCTGAGAGAAAACAAATATATGGATATTAGATGATGGTTGAGGCCTCACCCATGTGGAGGTCTGTTATTATTCCCGTTCCCACGGGAACATATTACGGGGATAAAATGCCTATTATTCCAGACTATAATCTATTATTGTACAACATTTCAGCCAGATCCCTTCAGTCACGCATGATCTTGACCGTCTCATCGCACAATGTCTTCTCTCATAATGTCCTTTTCTCAAATGTCCTCTCTCATAATGTCCTTGCTCAAAATGTACTTTTCCCAAAATGTCCTTTTCTCGAAATGTCCTTTTCTCGAAATGTCCTTTTCGCGAAATGTCCTTTTCTTAAAATGTCCCTTTCTCAAAATAATGTGCACCACTACCCGTTCGCTCTAACTTTGCCGCTGGCGTAGAGGCGTATACCCGAATTGTTAATTTAGACGAAGTAAATTGACTGTAGCTAATGTCACTTCGTCATAGAAAATACGCAACATTGTATGAAGAAGTGACATTAGTTGATGTCAATTTACTTCATCTAATTGAAAATTCGACTTTAGTGTGGAGCCGAGCGGCAAAGTTAGAGCGAACGAGCAGTACAGGATTACAGTATTTATAATAAGTAGAATTCGGTTCTGGCACTCGCCGGCCGCTACTGCGGCACGCTCGCTTCGCTTGCTCGGCTCGTGCGGTGTGGTCGCAGTTCTAACCTAACCTAACCATGTTGATTCAACCCCCTTAAATGATTCACATTCTGGTCGAAAATTATAGTTACATGTATGTACATGTGTAATATAAATACAGTAATCCTGTAGTGTACATATTTTTAAAAAAGGGAAATTTCGCGAAAAGGACATTTTGAGAAAGGACAATATGTGAAAGGACATTTCGAGAAAAGGACATTATACGATGAGACGATCTTGACAAAGCACGCAACGCTTAAAATCGTAGCATAACCAACTTAACGCAAGTAACAGTTGTGCTTTTTTGCAAGCCGTGATATTCGTACATGACGTGTGGTTATAATACGTAGTCGGACGCAGCATAATACATACATATGGTCACGTCTTTATCCCCGAAGGGGTAGGCAGAGGCATATTAAATGCGCACATTTCACCTTTTCAGAATTTGTCCCACGTAATAGGTGGTGAGCCGTATTGCAGTGTTGAGATGGACAGGCGCCTAAAAACGTCTTCAACTTGGCTTAACAACTGCCAGTTTACTTGCAAACGGGAACAACGGCTTAACGTGCCTTCCAAAGCACGAAAAAACGCTCAAATACATGTCACAAAGTGGTCATATGGATGGTCAGCCATCCAAGGACTGGCCATAGTGAAAGTAGCTTACTGCAGTGATCGTTTACAGAACACTGTATCCGCGAGGCCACGAGCGCAACATAATTTTATGTGCCAATATACAACTGGGTATGGTAACCGCTTACCATGAGGTGTACTTACTTGTGAGACGGGTGTGGGAGGTTGTCCCGGAGTTGCTAATACATACTGTTGTTGTCTTACGCCTCCGACCTGGGGAATGGTACAGATAGTTTAGTCGATTGAATCTATCGTTTATTGAATTTGTTTCTGTTAAAAACCGGCCAAGTGCGAGTCGGACTTGATCGGCTTTTTCAACTCTCGAACTTTATATCCCGGGAAAGTTCCCACGGGAAGCCGAATTTTACGCGGGCGAAGCTGCGAGCATCAGCTAGTAATTGTTATATGTATATTTACCCATTGTTAATGGAACTTTAAACCGCAGCCTTGATAGGAGGATGTTACCCCGTTTCCTCAGCGGTTGGTTCGAGTGTTATCCCAATGATTAATAAGGGTTATTGAGGGGGTTTTTGGTACAAACCTGGTGTATCTGTTGTGGCTGCTGTTGTAATGTAGGTTATTACAGGGTTATTGAGGGGTTCTTGGTACATACCTGGTGTATTTGTTGTGGCTGCTGTTGTAACGTATGTCTGTGTTGATCGTCTGATTCTACCACCACTTGCTCCATAAATGTATTGCCACCTGTTACAAAAGATAGGTATAATATAGTTTGCATTTTTATATTATTTACCAGCGGAGGACAAGCGTTTTCAGCCGCGTAGCTCCCGTTCCCGTGGGAATACGGGAATAAAATATAGCTAATGTTACTCAGGGTGAATGCAGCTTTCCATGGTGAAAGAATTTTTGAAATCGGCACAGTAGTTTTAGAGTTCAATCCTTTCAAACATACACACAAAAATATTTTTTTCCTCTTTATATTAGTGTAGATGAATAGGCTCACCACCTATTATGTGGGTATACTCGTATGCGTGGGTCAAAAACGGAATTAATTTTTTTAAAGCTATGTATGGTAACTTTTATGTATTTTTTTTTTCGAAAAAGCGCTGGTAAACCCCTGGACACAGTACCTATTCCATAAGCGATAACTGCCGTAAGCAAGTTTCACTATGGCCGGTCCTTGGATGGGTGACTACCACATGACCACTTTGTGACATTTATTTGTGACTTTTGCTTTGTGTTTCCGTGCCTCAGTTGGCACGTTAAGCTTTTGGTCCTGGTTGTCAGTAAAATGACAGTCATTTAAGCAAGTTGAAGGTCTGGTATATGCTTAGCTTTCTTTTTTATTTTAACGTGAGGTTAAATCCTCATGGATGCCGGACTCCTACCGACTAAAAACCTCACGTAACGCCCAACAGCCTATGGTTGTGAGCCCCGGGTGCACCCTCGGAAGGATGTCCCAGGACTCCCAACAGACCCACGGCTACCACTGCGGCCTCGCCCAGGGGGTGGTTCGGGTGCTATCCCGCTTGTAAGGGCGGGCGTGCGTGAATCTCTCACGTCACGCTGCCGTCATGGGTATATGGTCGGCTTGAAAAATTTCAACAGCGGGCAGTTACAACCTACGCCTGTCCATTTCAACACGTTAATACGGCTCACAACCTGTTACATGGGACAAATTCTAAAAATGTGGACGTATAGCATGCCTATGCCTCACTTTCGAGAAAAAAGCTTGAATATTACATAGATTTTTCAATATTACCTGTGCTATTTGTAGTTGCATTAGGAGTAACGCTATCACAACCAAATAAACAATGTTGAACCGTCCATCTTGGCTCGAATGGTATGTGTGTCTTGACCTGAAAATACGAAAATTACTAGATTTAACTAAAATATGGCCAGCGGTATAACCAAATCAAGGCAAAGCTGTTTTAGGCCCTTAAAAATTTGTTCACGTTAAGAAACTCATTATTACTCAACAATACTGCAATCCCCTTAACAACCTTTAATTTATCTGAACTTCATCGAGTTTTTATCTAGTCAAAAAAATGGCTTGTGTCCTTTGTGAATAATGAACAATAATTTTAAAAAAGTTGAAACGAACTATTTGCATTTTTCTGTTTTTTCTAAGACCCCTATACAGTAGGCGTTTTCCCAAACGCCTACAGTATGGGGTTCTTCAAGAGGGGTCTTAGAAGGTTTTTACAGGGTCGGCAGCGCGAGTGTGGCGCCTCTGGTGTTGCAAACGTCCATGGGCAGCGGTGACCACCGGTACATCTAGTGGGCCGTATGCTTGTCTGCCACCTTAGTGGTATAATAAATATTGTCAAAAGTCCTCAATCACTGATCGCATTGGATGTCATACCGGATTCGAACTGACTAAAACCACAAATAACTCCGCGGAACAATGGCCTTGAAGTCTGAGAACATGTTACGCCCCTGTCTACCTTCAACTCGGTGGTAAGCATGAGTATATGCCTGCAGGGTAGCCGGAACACTTTGCTGAAGAGACACGAACACTCCTGCGTTGAAGTGCCGTACTTGTATAGATGCGAGGTTACTTATCGTCCCGGGAATACGTTCCCATGGGAAGTGGGAACTCTACAACTATCTCTGAGTATATACTACGCCCCTGCCTACCTTCAGCTCCGTGGTAAGCATGAGTATATGCCTGCAGGGTAGCCGGAACACTTTGCTGAAGAGACACGAACACTCCTGTGTTGATGTGCCATACTTGCAAATGGCCGCGCTACTGTGTTTTCTGAAATTTATACACATTATTATTGCCGCTACCGTATCCCATGGGAACGAAATGGATTAACACATAGCTATATTCATCCCTGGTCTATACCTGGGATGAATAATAAATAGCCACGTGTTATTCCAGACTATAATCTATCCCTGTACCAAATATCAGACATTTGTTCAGCCATTAGAACGTCAAAGAGTGTCATGGCGGCTGTACACACTCGTCGAGACACCCCGAGACAGACCGAGTGCGAGTGTGTACAGAGCACACTTGTGTCGTCTCGCTCTCTCGTTCTCGTCTCGGTCGCTCTCGGTGGCGTGTCGGTTTTTGCCCCCGAGTCAAAGGGTCTCGTTGGCTCTTGCGAGGTAAATGTTGTGTAGTTGCCCGCAGATAGTTTTAATGAACAAACGTATTTCATTAAATGGTCTAAAGAACTCGAATCATAGTTTTTTGACGGCTATCAGATAGAAGTCGTTTTATGGAATTCGAAGGATGTTAAAGACAAGGATAAGCAATGTGTTCATGATGCTTGGGTGCGAATTTTTGCCTCTATTCAGTCTGGAGCTGCAGCGGAATCAGTTTATAATAGTTTTTAAATTTAATAAACATTTTATTACAATAATAGCTCGCGGTACAAAACAAACAGCAGCAGCAATTTCTACGTCCATTGTCGCGAAAGTCCTATGAGACTCTGTGCTTACGAGTATGTACAGGGATGCTCTCATCGACACCTTCTCGGCCGAGGCTCTCGGCGAGAGTCTCTCGACGAGTGTGTACAGCCGCCATAAAACATCCGAGTTCTTTTCAAACTTTCCAGTTTATAATATTAGTATAATAGCAACCTTTCTCCCAGATACAGAACAAATCAAAACAAAGAGATTAGTCCTGGGTGGGAATCAAACCCACGACCTCCGAATCACCGACCAAGAGGCCAGTTACATCGTGAGGATTTTTTTCCTCATAATACTAAAGTGAAGCGCTCGTGGCCCCGCGGACTCAGTGTTCTGTAAACGATCACTGCAGTAAGCAACTTTCACTATGGCCGGTCCATGGATGGGTGACCATCCATGTGATCACTTTGTGACATTTATTTCCGTGCTTCGGAAGGCACGTTAAGCCGTTGGTCCCGGTTGCCAGTAAAATGGCAGTCGTTAAGCTAAGTTGAAGGCTTTATTTCAACAGCAGGCAGTCACAACCTGCGCCAGTCCATTTAAACACGGCAATACGGCTCACCACCTATTACGTGGGACAAATTATACAAAGGTGAAATGTGGGCATATAATATGCCTCTGCCTACCCCTTCGGGGATAAAGGCGTGACCATATGTATAATACTAAAACGGTATAAATACAAACTGACCTGCCAGCTCTATCGTCGAGGCACTTCTGAGCTAGTTTAGTTTGATGCGACATCAAGTTGTAAGCGTACTGAGTTATCGTGTCTGTGGGGGATTGTTTTAAATTTTCCGTCTCCTGCAAAGGAAAATATTCAAAATTATATAAGAGTAGCATTTGCCTGCCACTTGGTATGAAATTAGATATTAGCTAGCGAGAGTCTTTGTTCAGAACAACTGATATCGACTTGTAAACTAATCATAGTCATAAACATTTATTTTGCATAATCCTAATACATAGGCACTTACGAAACATAACGAATACAAAGTAAAAGTAGTATCAAAGTTCGAAACGCAGCCCGCATGAGAAGAACTAACAAGAAACTCGGCGGGCGATTGCGACGGAGACTCTCAACTCTAAATCAATAGACTGGTTGGACTGTGGAGGGCCACTATCAAATGGCCCTTAAAGACGAAAGATGTAGTCGGAGCGATCGTTATGATGGCAAAGCGTACAGAACAAATACTGCTCGTTCGCTCTAACTTTGCCGTTCGGCTCCATACTAAAGTCGAATTTTTAATTAGACGAAGTAAATTGACAGCAACTAATGTCACTTCTTCATACAATGTTGCGTATTTTCTATGACGAAGTGACATTAGCTACTGTCAATTTACTTCGTCTAATTAACAATTCGGGTATACGCCTCTACGCCAGCGGCAAAGTTAGAGCGAACGGGTAGTATAGAACATTGCTCTCAATCTTCAGTATGGGGTTCTTCAAAAGGGGTCTTAGAAGGTTTTTGCAGGGTCGGCAGCGCGAGTGTGACACCTCTGGTGTTGCAAACGTTCATAGGCTGCGGTGACCACCGGTCCTTCTGGTGGGCAGTATGCTTGTCTGCCACCTTAGTGGTATAAAAAAAAAATCTGCTCAGTATGAAGATCCTCCTCTCTAAATGGGTTAGTAGTGGTTACTTTGTAGCAAGCAAGCCCAGTCTTGAACTCGAAGGGCCTATTATGGCTCCCTGTAGAACCCCTTACAAGATTACTCTCAATCTGCTCAGTGCAAAGGTCCTCCTATCGTTCTCCAGTTGATTAGCCACATTGAAGAATAGAATAGAACGAATTCATCTGATTTTGCACATGTTCTCATACTAACTGGCAGAGCTTGATGCCTTGTAGCAAGTAATGCCAGACTTGTAGGTTCCATTAACACTTCCTGTAAAACCCCTTACACCAAGGAGGGAAGATAGACCACGTAGTCTCAATCTTCTATGCGAACATCCTCTTATAGAAAACGAAGAGCCCATTATGGCATCCTATACAACACCCTAATACCAAGGAACAAAGACCAAAACACTGAATTTGCTCAGTGCAAACAATTTCTTCTATGACTCGAAGGGCCCAGTATGGCTCCCTGTAAAACACCCTACAAAGATATAACACTTACTCTTAATCTGGTCAGTGCGAAGGTCCTCCTCTCGTTCTCCAGTTGATTTGCCACATTGAAGAATAGAGAAACAAACTCATCTGATTGCACATGTTCTCGGACTAGAGTTTGGAATTTTGTTATGAGACGTTCTAAACCCTGTGGGATGAGAAAGGTAACATTAGACGGGCTGGAATTGGTACAGGATTTAGCTTCGAAATTTCTTCCTCTCTGCGACAAGTTCATTATGTTAATTGGTAGGTACACCAATTGTTGATGAAACTGGTTTGGGCCCCGATTTCAGCAGGGCCCATCGCACTCTTATTATTGAGAGTTCCTCGCTGACTATCAGGAATCCTGGGATATCATTCCGAGGGCTTGCCCGGGACTACCAGCCATAGACATTTGTAAGGTACCATGTGGTCTTAGCTGGTAGGAGCAAAGCATGGCATTCATTAGGACTTCCACACATAATAAGGGTTGCTCGCTGAAGAAGGCTATCCTAAAGAGTGTCACTACTTGGGTATTTTATACCAAAATATTGGCCATCTTTAGGATAGCCTGTACCAGCAGTGGGTATAAGTCGGTGAATATGATAAAGAACAGTGTGCAACTCACTTTATGCAGTATATTAGTATAGTTGTCAGCTTCAAGCCACGCATCAAGCTTGGTGATCGCTCCGTTCGGTCTGGTCATGCTCTCCCACAATCGTAATGTGCCCGATCCGGTGCCAATTATATTGCGTTTAAGAGCCTGGAATGGGAATGATTTTAGGTTAAAATTCTGATTATTTGATATACATAACCTTCCATCTCATCCTAAAGTATCCTCGCGCACCACAGAGAAGGAGTTAACCTGTATAAGTCGTCGAAATGTATGTGCGCACATGTCGTGCAAATGACGGCATCAAATGATATACTCAATCAGAACCCCTAAGAGAATTTGATTAAAATTTGAAACATAGATTGTAATTTTAGTCGGCAGCCCAAAGACGTGCATTTTGAACGCTCCGATTGAAGATCACGCTGCTGCATTCGGAGGTAAACACGTGAACTTGCAGAGCATTCCAAGTTTCTATAGTTTAAAAGAGAAACCATCTTTTGAACAGCTCTGTTCCGGTGATGATTTTCTCCACTGTATGAGTGTATGCTACTAGCGTCACACTATGCATAGGTGGACCGAAGTCACTTCCTTGAGAAAGGACATAGCCTATTATCTACACCGGGAACTAGTTTTAGTGGAAATCGGTTATGGAAAACCTTGGAATGTGAGCGGAGCCGCAAACATAAGCTAGTAACCTCAGAAAATTGAGATCAGTCCGGTCTTCGAGGTGCTTAGTAAGGCAGCATAAGGTATAGAATGCTTGGGGTAAAGTCATAGTCAAAAATTTTGTCACTGTGACCATTATGGACAGAGTAGAAAAACCCTAGAAAATTGACGTCAGCGCCACCTATAGTACGTACCTGTAACTGCGGCGTAGCATGGTCTCCCCTCAACAGGGCGAGCGCATAAGTCTTTGCGCGCGCGGCCACGTCATCCACTACTAGTGTTGAGTCATGCGCGCGCGCACACTCAACACATAGACGAGCTGAAGCGCGGGCGGCTTGCCACACTGAGCATGTCACGTGGGCTGACGGGAATGCTGAGCGCACTGCCTGTCAATGGGAATAAAGTTGTCTATTAGGTGGTGTATTGATTGATAATCATAGTTATAATAGCGTTCCAAGAAGCAGTGTTAAAGGAAAATAATGTAACAATTTTAACTTATACCACGGGGCGGAAACTTCATACAAAAATGTTCGTTTTTACCCACACTGATTTACACGTAATGTGAATGCTTGAATCAAGCTTGAATGTGTGTGTGAGTATTCTAGGGACACTAGCTATGGAAACAAAGTAATAAGGAACAGAACGCAATCTCATGTATTTTCACTTTTTTTTTCAAATCTACCCTAGGCTAAGCACAAATTAAACCAAAGTAATAGCACAAAGTATGTCATGCAACACAGTGACACTGTCTCAAGTACTGTCACGGCAATAGGGAGGCAGGGAGTTGCCGATCTGTATGTAATACTATTATATTATCTTTGCTTATACGTACTTGACGAAGAACGCGACCATATTTCTCTTCCGCAACACAAAACATGCAAAAATCACTTTTTGTCCCTCAACAAACAAAACAAAATTCTCTATATAATCATGACGGAAAAGGATAGGACATGTGTCATTTATTTCTAACGCGGTCCGATATTATAAAGGTACCAAAAATATTTTAGACGAAGAAGAAACTGCTCTGAAAAAGGCATGTATTGTATTGTATATAGTCCATTGAAATGTTACAATTTAAGGACCGAATATTGCATTTCTTAGAGGACGCAATTTTATTTTTGGGACATGTGTGGGGGGTCAATAGAAGCTTAACCTCAAGTTTGTGGGGTCGTAACCCGTCCCCCGGCCACAATCTTAAAAAGGGGTGAAAACACTTTTTTCCCAATATCTCGGAATTACTCGGAAACTATGAGTCTTACAAAAAATTTGTAAAATCATAACTTGTAGCAAAAAGAAATATTGCGAAAAAAGTGTTTTTTTCCCCCTCTTTTCAAGATGGCGGCCGGGGGACAAGGGTGGCGACCCCACAAACTTGAGATTAAGCTTCTATTGACCCCTCACACATGTTCCGAAAATAAAATTGCGTCCTCTAATAAATGCAAAGCTCATGTAACATTTCAATGGACTAATACCACTTATGTGTTGTTCATGTGGTTCCTCAAGGTTCTATTTTCGGGCCAACACAATTCTAATGTTATTGCCAATCTAAAGAAAGTTTCTTACCTGCTGTGACTTGGTGGGATCACAAACAACACATCTGACTTGTCTCCACGCTGGGTTGCAAGATTTGAACGTATCCAGCAACCAGGTTAGGTCATCACCGATCAATGTTGATATACCTGGAATTTAAATAGGGATTTTGGGCTAGTATTCTTATTATAGCAGTGATCTCGTCTTATCAAAATCTTCACAATGATCTCTTGTCATAGTGTCGGTGGTTGTATTTCTACGAAATGTCTGCCCGCACACGTGTTTCCCTCATCTTACAATCCCGGGTTCATCAAGCGGAGCGTGAAGAGGCAGATCACAGGGCCGTCAACTTGAGGGCCACTGTCAGAAGTCTTACGGACTGTGAGAGTGGCCCCCAATCGCTAGATGCGCCACGGCGCACCATCAGGCTGGCGATGTCAATTTGGCGAGCTTAATATAAAAAATATAGCCTAGATACCAGTATCACAGGGCCGAAATTCCATACAAATGACTTGTTTACAATTCTGTCACTTACTTAAAAAACACGCTAGCTATGTTCGTACAGAGCTTAAATGTGTGTGTACACAAAGGCTAAGCAAATAATTCCACAAAATACCCTCCAACTATAATGACAGCTGTAGCAGGGTGGGGAAGCTTGCTCAGTGGCTGGCAGGGAGTTGTCTATCTGTATGTAATACTATTATATATTATCTTTGGTATCATTACGATCATTTCTGATCATACAAAAGTACTCACCAGCACTAACGATGACAGATTTGCCGTTCCCATCTTCAGCGAGGAACAGAGTCACATTATGTTTGACTGCGGGACTTCCTGTACCTCCAACCGTTGGAATTGTGCTGTTAAACTCTATGCCTGTAACATAAATAGATAAATATTGTGAGATTTTCCTAAGATCAGGTTTTGGTGATCAGATACGACATAAAATAGACGAAACATTTATGGCATGAACTGTTTGAAAAGTTCTTACAAAACATTTTGTTTCAACAGCCTGCATTAATGTGAATTACTTAATTCTATCATGCACGAAGATCAAACAATGGAGAATATTTTGCTACGACCTAGGATTCGAACCTGAAACCTAAGTAACAGCACTCGGAAAGCTCTGGATAAGGCGGGCCCGGTATCTAACACAGCTGTGGGAGAGCCGGGTGCGGCTTACCAAAGAGCCAGCCTTTCTTCCCGGGCTACCGAGCGGGTTGGCGGGTTGCGGATAGCCTGCCCTGCGCAATACATCACCATCACGGTGGGGTGTAGGGCGTGGGGAATGTCCCCACTGGGGGCCCCGGACAATGGGAAGGGCCGTACTCACTGAATCCAGGTGAGTACGGTCTACTCCCTTCACCCCTAATCCCGTGATCCTTTGGCTCCCATCCTTCCCAACCCTTATCCTTGTGGCAACACATGGCACTCCACATGGGTCTCTCAGGCGTGACAACGGGGCTATATGGTCCGCTCCGTCTGGGAAAAACATTGGGCTGTTCGTGGTTGTCCGCTACCTAGGATCCCTTCACTCCCGTCCTCATGCCAAACCACACTGACGGACTAAAGGAAAGACAGACAACACTTCCCTTCCCTACCGTACTCGCCCCGCGGCTTGGGGGACTCATTTGAACGCGTCACGTGCGCGGGCGGGGGTCAACCGGGCCGACGTCGTGCGGACGTCCCTTCCGACCTCCCCTTCCTATATGAACCTAAGACTTAACGACTGATATGACTTGAACCGCGACGACCAAGACAAACTCGACTATACCCCCCCCCCCCCCCCTAGACTAGACAAGACATAACCATAACCGGGCCACCGAGTTAGTAGGCGACGCGGTGGTCTACATATGCCTACCTGCACTTTGGTCCTGTGCAGTCGATCGCCGTACGCTGGGATGCAGGAATCCTGGAGGGCTGAGCCGCAACGGAGTCGGGTTAGTTACTCCGGGAGGCAACACTCCCTCTTCGGTCCGAATTTCCAGCTAAACGGTAGCCCCACATAGAGCCAATGTGGGGTAACGGACAAACGGCCGCTTCACGGCCGTAGGCTAGGTGGGGTAGGATAGGGGACAGGCCATGCTGAGGGAACGAGGTCTGTGCAGGCTTGGTCGCCTGTACAGACTGCAGCACCCGATGTCGCGCTTCGGAACCTCCTGCAACGCCGAAATCTCCTGTGGTAGTCCTGGGGTTTGTAAAACCTCCCCAGTTGCGGGCTCCGTGGAGGGTGGGAAGCCACGGGAGATTATGTAAGTACTAGCAGTTATGGACACTAACGAAAAACCAACACTAACAAACCCCTCCTCTTCGGAGGCGGGCTCGACGAACGCAGCTCAAACTGCGGGCCCGAGAACGCCCGAGAAACAGGAGATGACCAACCAGGCCTCTGGCCAGGTAGAAACTGGATGGACTATAATCCCTCCACGTAATAGGGTGTCGGCGCCGGCCCGGAAACGGATGGCGACCACCAACAATCAAACTACCGCAGACACCACCCATGCTACAACCAGCGGCATCGGGAGGAAGCGGAACAACAGGCGCAAGAGAGCCAAGGTAAGACAGCGAGATGACAGCAAACTTCCGTCAACGGGACCGTCAGGGCCGGGCCAGGCATCGGTGGGGGCTGCGGGGTCTGCGAATTTACCGCGGACTGCGGTGCCCCCACCGTTGGCGGATCAACCCGGTTCGGGCCCCCGGGGGCGGGTGGAGACTGCCTCCCGTCCACTCGCAGAAACCACGACCTCGGCGGGGCGTTCCAGGGTTCAGCCATCGGCCAAAAGGGGGCGCCTTGATGAGACTATGTCTCCTCGGGGTGAACCCAAAAAGCTCAGGCGGGGGAACTCGGGCCAGCTTTACGCAGACGTCGCAAAGAGTGAGCTGATGGTGGCAATAGTGTCAGCCACCGGAACACAGCTCACACCGGAACAGATGCAAGGAACCATGGCGCGGTTGGAGGCGCGACTAGAACAAGTAGCCTTCAACCAGGCATCCAACACCTTTGGGCCCACACTTCAAGGTAAGCCAGTCTACACCAATGGTGTAATAAAGCTTTGGTGTGAGAACAAGGAGACAGTGGAGTGGCTCCACAAGCACGTGCACGCAGTCGCGAAAGAAGCAGGTCTCGAGCTGTCGCTTAAGCGACAGAGCGAAGTTCCGCGGTGGATACGCTGCGGAATTTTGCTACCGGGTATCAGGACGGATGCAAGGTCAGTGGGCTGCACGTTAAAGCTGCAGAACAAATGGGCTGCGGTGGATCGCTGGCTTCTGCACAAACTGATCCCACAAACATCAAGGGACCAGACGTTCGTTATCGTCAGCATCCCGGAGGACCTGATACCAGTTCTGGAGCAGCGTGGGCGCCGTCTCGCCTACATGTTTGGGGCGGTGTACATGCTGTTCCAGGGTCCGGGAGGTAAGTTTATTAGGACTCCCCCGAAGCCTGGTCCTCCCGGGGCGCTGGAGACAGCGGAGAGCACCGAAGCGCCATCAACCTCAGCCACAACAGTAGAGGTACAAAACACGGCCGAGTTAAGTGCGGCCAACAGCAGCAACCAGCCCTCCACGTCATCGCCCCGACCCCAGCAGCCAACCCTGGCTGAGGAAATAGCACTCCTGGAGCATCCTGAAGATGGCGAGACGTTCATTGAGGGACTGGGTAATCTGGACATAGGGGAGGACATAGGGTCTGACAGCGATGGCGTCCCCTTCCCTATGTTCAATTAAAATAAATCAAGCCAACCTCCAGCACTGTACTGCTGCTACGGCTCAATTGCGCAAATGGCTGGAGGTAAACGAAGATGCCGTAGCTCTGATCCAAGAGCCGTGGGTCAGAAAAGGCAACATATGCGGTCTACAAAGCTTAAATGGTAAGATGTTCGCACACCATGGCCCGGAACATCCGCGAGCCTGTATATACATAGGTAAAAATATCAGAGCCCATGCACTAACTAGTTTCTGTTGCAGAGACGTATGTGCGGTGAGGCTGTCTAACGAACAGGGCGCTAACACATCCGGCGCAGTTCTGGCCTCCGTCTACATGCATGGCGCGAACACCCCGCCACCACACAATATGGCGCGGTTGGTGTCGCACTGTGAGGTGGAAGGCCTACAACTGCTCATCGGCACGGACTCAAATGCCCATCACACATTATGGGGTATGAAAAATTGCAACGATAGAGGTAAGGAACTCTTTGACTACCTTATAACTACAAAACTAACAGTCCTAAACCACGGCTCAGAGCCAACATTTGTAACTAGAACTGCTAGAACTATAATTGATCTAACACTAGCCACAGAAGAGGTAGCAGGAACCATCACGGACTGGCACGTGTCCGGTGAGGCTTCTTGCTCGGACCATAGGTGGCTAAGATACAATTTACAAGCAGAATTGCACTACGCACCTCCGCGTCGAAACCCTCGTAAGACGGACGTAAAGCAATACTCGCATCACCTACAACAACGATTAAGAACCCAGTTAATACCGGACATAATCGAAAGTACTCAACAAATTGATCTACATGTTAAAGAACTGACAGACAATATCATACATAGCTATCATATGGCCTGTCCCCAAACCGAACCCATCAACGCGAGGAATAAAGGCTCTAATTGGTGGGGGCCCGAACTGGAAAGGCTCAGGAAGAGCATGAGGCGGCTGTTCAACAGGGCTATGAACACTTGTGCAGACCAAGATTGGGACTGCTACAAAGCCGCCAAAGCAAAATACAAAAAACGACTAAGATACAGAAGTACCAAGTCGTGGAGAAATTTCTGTAGTAGCATTGAAAACTGCACACAAGCTAATAGAGTCAGACTGATACTGGCCAAACAAGGAACAGAGATATCTGGATCTATAAAGAAACCTGACGGCAGCCTGACAAACACCCGTGAAGAGGCGGAGAGTATTTTAATACAGACGCACTTCCCAGGATGCCAAATGCTGCAGACACCCGAGTGGCCGGTGGAAAACGTAACCACAGAGGAAGTCCACTGGGAGCTGGCACGACAGGTAGTCAACCAACAAAAAACTGAATGGGCAATCAACAGCTTTAAGTCCTTCAAATCTCCAGGACTAGATGGAATCTTCCCCGCACTATTAAAATGGGGAGGACACCAGTTGACATGGTCACTTACCATCATCTTGGTAGCATGTCTGGCGCACAGATACGTACCCAGACTGTGGAGGGAGGTTAAAGTGATATTTATACCAAAACCAGGCAAAGGGGACTACTCAGACCCCAGATCATACAGACCGATAAGCCTCACGTCTTTCCTCCTAAAAACCCTGGAAAGATTGTGTGACAGAGACATTCGAGGTACGGCCCTTCAAAATAAACCACTGCATCCTAATCAACACGCATATGCCCCCGGCAAGTCTACGGACTCAGCACTACATGCAGTGGTACACAAAATAGAAGAGGCCATCCAGATTAAATCAATGTGCCTTGGCACTTTCATAGACATAGAGGGAGCTTTCGACAGAACTAGCTTCAGAAGCATAACCATGGCACTGACAAGACATGGAGTGAATACGGTAGTCAGTGAATGGATAGAAAATATGCTGAGTAAACGCATTATAAAACTACAGTCAAGTGGGGAACAGTGCGCAGCGGTGGCCAAAGGATGTCCACAAGGGGGCGTCGTCTCACCGCTGCTATGGAATCTCGTTGTAAATGACTTAATAATCAAACTAAATGCAAATCACCACTACACTGTGGCGTATGCAGACGACATAACAATACTAACAAAGGGAAACTTCACCAACACGGTGTGTGATATCACACAAACGGCGCTTAAGATCGTGGAACGTTGGTGCACTGCCAACGAGCTATCGGTCAATCCCAGCAAGACGGAGTTGGTATTGTTCACAAACAAAAGGATTCTGGGAAACTATCGGTTGCCACGTCTCTATGGCACCGAATTACAATTCTCCAAAGAGGTCAAGTATCTTGGGGTACTTCTTGACAGCAAACTAAACTGGAGTAATCATATCGAAAACAAAATCAACAAAGCTACAATCACATTCTGGCAGTGCCGCAGAATGATAGGAAGCAAGTGGGGGTTGAGCCCCAAGATCACCCTCTGGCTATACGAATCGATAATCAGACCCATCGTTGCCTACGGGGCTGTGGTATGGTGGACACGCACAAGCCTAACCACAGTCGAGAGGGTCCTGGAAAGGTTCCAAAGACTGGCTTGCATGGCAACCACCGGTGGAATGAGAACTACGCCCACCGCCGCCATTGAGGCGATGCTGGGTCTCCCGCCGCTGCACATCTTCATTAAACAAGAAGCTGAGGCTACAGCCATAAGACTCAAAAGTCTAGGACTGTGGAAAACAAACAAGGTAGCACATACAGAGATATACAAGAAGTTGGTGGATTCGGAACCACTAACTGAAGCAATCACCGACACAATACCAAAGCAGTTTGTGTTCGACAAAAAGTACAAAATACAACTACAGGAGTGCCCCCAAGAGGGACTCAATATCACGGAGTTGAGGATATTTACGGATGGATCCAAGACGAGACTGGGTACCGGAGCAGGAACCTTCTCGGAGGACCTGAACATTAATATCGCAACACCTCTAGGCACCCACAGCACGGTATACCAGGCGGAGTGCATGGGTATAATCAAGGTGACTGAGGCCATCAAGGCCAGGACCGTACAAAATCAGTGTATCCGGATACTAACTGATAGTAAATCGGTCCTACAGGCGCTACAGAGCCATACAATAACATCGGGCCTTATCATGGAATGCCACATGGGCCTCATGGATATATGCACAAAGAACAATGTTACCCTACAATGGATAAAAGGACACAGTGGCTCACGAGGTAACGACGCAGCGGACGAGCTGGCAAGAAGAGGCTCTTCGCTGAGAGCAATGGGCCCTGAACCTATTCTGCCCCTACCATCGGGATGGGTACGTAACCTGCTAAAACAGCATACTAGGAGCCATCACCAGGATTACTGGGCCGGCTTAGATACATGCAGACAAGCGAGAGAGGCACTGCCGACAATCAACACCAGATTCTCTCGCAAAATTCTGCAGCTCAACAGGACCAAGATAAGTATGATAACAGGTATAGTTACGGGTCACAGTCCACTAAACAAACATCTCTTTAACTTAGGTGTCACAGACAGTCCCCTTTGCAGAGCTTGTATGGAGACGGATGAAACTGCCAGTCACATTCTTATGGAATGCCCAGAACTGGCCAGATACAGGGCTAAACACTTCGGGACACCGAGGTCGCTCCAGGAAGTCGTCGGCAACGTGAAGAGTGTGCTAGACTTCCTGGAGGAACTGGGATGGCATTAGCCATACCACAACCCCCCACGCAAAATAGGCGCAGAAATGACGTCGAGTTGCGGAAACCAGCCCGTGTAAACCTAGAACCTAGAACCTAAGTAACAGCAGTTGCATACGTTACCATTACACCAACGAGACAGTAATATTAGAAATTTTGAAGCTTGAAATATTTAGGATGAGCTACCCATTAAATGCAGGACGCCATTAAGAAAATATTTTTCAAATTTCTAGTCTAAGAGGTAAAATAGGGGACAAAAGTGCCTATGTCTACTTCTCCAGCGATTCATATTCAATCATTTTGTGTGTTTAAAATGTATGTACAGTGTCGGGAATCATACCTGTTTCTATACACAAGAACTGCGGCACTGCATTGAAAGCCAACTGCATGTTAGGAGTTGTGAGGTACACGCACTGTATGCAGCCTGACTGTGAGTGCAGTAATTTTACACCAGCATCTGTGAAACAACAGAAACTTTTTGAAAATTAATTATTAAACCAACAAGCATCTTTCACTAGGGACGGTCCTGTGATGGGTGAGCATTTGAGGCATTTCTATTTATGAGCTTTACTGGGCTTTAGACAATAAGATATTGAAACTTTTTACCGCGTCGGAATGACTGAGTAAGCCAAAATGTAATTATCTACTGGCAGTTTGATAGCTATGAGTTCTTGCCAGATTCCCTTCCAAAAATTCTTTTACCATGGGAAAGTTACATTCACCTTGAGTAACAAAGGCTATATTTTATTCCCATATTCCCACGGGAACGGGAGCTACGCTGGTAAAACCGCATGACGTCCGCTAGTGAATAAATATAATTTCACATTCATTCAAGTAAACATTATATACAGAATGTTATTCCCGGTCACAGGCGTATCTCAATATGCTCACAAAATTTCATGAGAATCAGTCAAGCCGTTTCGGAGGAGTACGGGAACGAACATTGTGACACGAGAATTTTATACGTAAGATTGAACACTGATTTACTAGGCGCCCACAGTACATTGAGTGGAGGACAGAGTAAACTGGTTACATTGTAGTTTTTTTTTTCTTTATATCACTAAGGTGGCGAACAAGCATACGGCCCACCAGATGGAGAGGTAAAATTGGACGCTTGCAACACCAGAGGCGCTACACTCGCGCTGCCGACCCTGTAAAAACCTTCTAAGACCTCTTTAAAGTTTGCTTTTAAGTTCCAAGGTTCTTTAGCTAAAATTCACACAGGCGTTCTAGTAACATACCATAGTTCAGTTGCAACTTCCTAACAACAAAGTCGCACTTCTGATTGAGCCAGCGGACGGCCCCTGTGCCGACGGCCACCAATTGTTCCTCAGTCGTCACCACTGGAGATTCTGTGTTCCTGGAATTTATTAAAAGTTTCAATTATGCTGACATTTCATTTAATAATATTGTGTGTTAGTTACCAACAGCAAAAGATTTTCCATAAGGAAAAAATAATACTACCAGCCGTGACCTTATGCCTTTAAACCACAAACCCTCAAATACAAATTCCACAATTGATCACCCATCTTAGAGGTATAGTTAGATATTGTATAATGTGTTGTTAACAATATGTATAATGCATTTGTTAACAATATGTAGGTATAATGAATTTATTAATAACTAGCTGTTCCCCTCGGCTTAGTCCGCGTAGAAGTCGTTATCGCGTATAATCATTACACTCCTTTTGAGCCGTCTGTACTTGACTGTACTAGCAATACACTTGACTGTACTAGTAATGCACTTGACTATACTAGGTAGCAATAAAAACACAATCTTCAGAACGAGACGACTATAATAAAAATATTTTCCCTTATATACAAGTCATGTAACACAACGATATCGCGATCTAGCACTACATTTTACATTATACAACAATGATATCGCGATCTAGGAACGCCTTCTATTTTGTCTTTAGGAAAACTTTATTTACATATTAAACATTTCGCCCACCAAAAGGATTATTATCCTTTTAGTATCGCCCACCATAAAAACACTTCACAAAGCAATAGTAAAAGAGTAATGGACTGTATGAATATAAAGCAATAAATTAATAGTGAACGATAGATCCAGAAATTAATTACAAATACACTTTAATGTATAGCCTTTGTTAGAGTAAATTAAAACCCTTTGCCTTTATAAACAAACTTAACATGTAAAACAAAAAACAAACTCAACAAGAAAAAACCAACAAGTAAAATAATCAACAATAGAAAGTATTGAAAAGAAACAATATCAATAAGTCGGTATTCGACAAAATTAAACAAACCATTAAAACTAACAAAATCATCATAAGCAAAAACCAAACCTAGGTGCCGAAACACTGTAACTAAATCTCTTTAATCAGTTAAGGGAAGCACACATAACTTTGATATTGGGCGTTTCATCATGGTTCCTTTACAAAGAATAGTAGCTACGCGCGTCAAGCTGTCCTTGCCCGGATGCAGTTGAGTTATTCTACCGTAAAGCCATTTGGAAGGAGGTAAATTGTCTTCTTTAACTAGCACTATATCGTTTAGCTTTAAATCTGGTGTCCGAGCAGCCCATTTGTATCTCTGAAAGAAATGGGTGAGATATTCTTGATGCCATCTTCGCCAAAAGCTTTGCACCATACGCTGTACTAATTGCCATCTACGCAATGTGCTTATTGTGGAACCCTCATAATTATAATCTGGTGGTGTAACCAATGGATGACCCACCAAAAAGTGACCAGGAGTTAATGGAGTGGGATCCCCTGGATCATTACTATCTTGAGACAGCGGTCTGGAGTTTAAACAGGCCTCAATTTGACACAGGACGGTGGATATCTCTTCAAATGTGAGGGTAGACTCGCCGATGACACGCTTCAGATGATGTTTTACGCTCTTTATTCCTGCTTCCCAGATTCCGCCAAAATTGGGAGAGTGGGGAGGAATAAAGTGCCACTCCGTCCGAGAGTTTGCAAGAGCTGCTGCAATGTCACTAAACATAGCACTTTCCTGCCTGAAAAGTACCTGCAACTCTTTCGCGGCGCCTACGAAATTTGTCCCATTGTCACTCCAAATGTGACTGCAGTGGCCACGTCTAGAGACAAATCGTTTAAACGCCGCCAAGAAACCCTCAGTTGTCAAGTCTGAAACTGCCTCGACGTGTACCGCGCGAGTAGCCATACACACAAATAGGCAGATGTATCCTTTATAGGATCGTTGCCCGCGTCCTTTGGATACCCTCATGTTTACTGGACCTGCGAAGTCAACCCCTGAATTCAAGAATGGCTTGCTAGGTGTTACCCTACAAGCTGGCAGCTCGCCCATCATTTGATGGTTGGAGGGGGCTGCATACCGTATGCAACGAACGCATTTGTGAATATGCTCCCGAATCATATTTTTCACTCGACTGATCCAGTACCTACTTCGGATAAAATTAAGCACAAGTTGTTGCCCTCCATGAAAGGTCCTATCGTGAGCGTCAGCTACAATCAACTTGGCCAGATATGAATTATGCGGAATTATGATTGGATGTTTTACATTGTCAGGCAATTGAGCATGTCGAATTCTACCACCAACACGTAATAAATTATGATCATCAATAAAGGGGTTCAATCGAAACGGAGTACTTCTTTTACTGATGGGTTGCTTATTCTTTATCAATTGAAATTCTGCGCTAAACTCATGTTGTTGAGTACTCCGTATGCAAGCCATCAAAGTACTGCGAATCTCTTCCACAGACAGATAGGGCGCTATTTTCGCTTTATTCTTACGACATTTTGCTATCAGCAAAAACCTTCTGCAGTATGCAAGTACTCTAATTAGTTTTCGCAACGATGAAAACCTAGACCAAAAAGAGCTGTCGTATTCACAAACCGGCTTGGCTAGATGAACTTTCAGCGGCTTCTTTTCCTCATTTGTGCAGATAGACATTGGTCTCGGATACTTGACAGAGTCATTTCTTAACCAGCATGGACCTTGCTTCCAAAGTTCATTATCACGAAGAGCAGTTGGAGAGACTCCCCGAGATGCGATGTCTGCTGGATTGTCCTTAGACTGGACATGTGCCCACTGCGTATTGTCTACTAAACTTAGGATTTCAGATGTGCGATTAGCGACAAATGTCTTCCAGCGACTCGGGTGATCACTCAACCAAGCCAACACAACAGAGGAATCTGTCCACGCATGCAAATTTGATTTTGGAACATTCATCACCTCCCCTACCTCCGTTAATAATTTAGCAGCCAAAACGGCACCGCAGAGTTCTAAGCGAGGGATGGATATCTGCTTGATGGGAGCGACCTTTGTTTTTGCCGTTAAGAGATTGCAATGGACCCTGCCTTCATAGTCAATAACCCGACAGTACACCACCGCTGCATATGCTAGATTCGAAGCATCGCCAAAACCATGCAGTTCGACAGAAATGTTATCGTCCCTTATGCCTATCCATCGGGGGATATGAAACTCGACCAGCTGTTCAAGTTCCGCTCTATACGATAACCATTCTTGCAGTAGTTCTGGCGGCAATTCATCATCCCATCCAATACCTGCAATCCACAGCTTTTGAATGAGGACCTTTGCGGTGATTATACAGGGGGCTATCCAACCTAAAGGATCATAGAGGCGTGAGATATCCGAAATGACGGTTCGTTTGGTCTCATGAACAGCAGCAGGCGACATTTTTACAGAATAATCAAATTCATCAGTGCTCCGGTTCCATGTAAGTCCTAAAATCTTTGTTACTTTGTCTAATTTAATTTCTATATCCCTACCAGATTCCTCTCTAAATTCCTCTAAAAGTCTGACCTTATTGCTAGTCCATTTCTGTAGCTTAAAACCACCCTTTTCCAATAACTCGTTCATTTCATTATATACCTGTATAGCTTCTGTTTCAGATTGGCAGCCGGTCATCAGATCATCCATGTAGAAGTCCGACAGCACTCTAGCGGCAGCCAAAGGATATGACCCACCCTCGTCGTGAGCAACCTGTTGCAACGTTTTGACAGCCGCATAAGGAGCGCATGAAGTGCCGAATGTAATTGTCAACAGCCTGAAGTCTTGAAGATCATGCGAAGGATCCTCTCTCCAGACAATCCTTTGGAAATCTTTATCTTGATCGGCCACTTTGATTTGACGATACATTTTTATGACATCTGCCGCAAGACACACAGGATGTTGTCGCCACTTCAAAACGGTGTGACGTAAGTCCGCTTGTAGAGTGGGTCCTACCATTAAGGTGTCGTTTAAGGAAACGCCGTTTGTTCCCTTACACGATGCATCAAAAACCACTCTCACCTTTGTGGTCAACTTGTCTTTTCGGACGACTGCATGGTGCGGCAGGTACACTACGTCATTGCGATTTTTTTGTTTCTCATCTGTAATAGTTTCCATGTGACCGAGCAATAAATATTCCCTTATCACCTCCGAGTATTGTTGTTTTAGTTCAACATCTCGTGTCAGTTTCCTTTCTAAACTGTGCAATCTCTTTACCGCAATACTTTTAGAATTCCCATATTTACATGGGGGATCTTCACATCTAAAGGGCAATCTCACTACGTAGCGGCCACTATCATCGCGCTGCGTTGTTGCATTATAGAATTCTTCACATGCTTGTTCCTCCGGAGTAAGAATCTTACCAGTGATTGGCGGTTCGGAATCAAGTTCCCACAATCGTTTCAGCATATCATCTTCGCTTACTTTGGCATGCATAGACACGATTAGGTTATGCTTCTTGTGTAAACTTGCTTCTTTACCTACATGCCCCGACACGATCCATCCTAGATGTGTATCCTGAGCGACTGGCGAACCCGTAGGACTCTTGATCAAACCTGATTTTAGGATGTGAGCATAGATTTCGGCTCCTAACAAGATATCAATTTTGTTAGGGGAATTAAATTTAGTATCAGCTAGTTTCACCGAGTAAATTTCTGGCCAATCTTGGATATCAAATTTTGTATCCGGCATTACTGAAGTCAGTGAATTCAAAACATGCGCAGTTACCTCTATGGTAAAGGAAGGATCGTGCAATGACTGTATATTAACCTTTACAACATGTCTAGAGACGAGGTCATCGCGGTGATCTCCTATACCTGCAATTGTGGTTTTTGTTCCAATCCTTTTTAACCTGAGTAACTGCGCTGCTGACTCGGTAATAAACGACGCCTGCGAACCTTGATCTAACAAGGTACGAAGAACATGAGAGGACCCATCTTTTGATTCAGCTCTGATTAAAGCTGTGGCTAGCAGGACTTGTCCTTGCGCATTCACAAAGTGGGTAGCAATTTTGGTCTCTTCCTGTTGGGGTTCTGAGCTGTGTTCATGGGCAATTTTAGGCTCTGTAGAGGCAGAAGCCGTTGCATTTACGCTGGACGGTTTGGGGTGCAAAAGCGTGTGGTGCTTACGCTGGCAAAGGCGGCATTTAGTAGCAACACGACAGTCTCTGGAAGTATGGTTAACGCCGAGACAGTTGAAGCATACTCCCAAAGACTGGGCAATACTGCGACGTCTATCATTATCTTCTTTAGAAAACAATTTACACTGGAATAACTTATGACTATCGGAACAATGAGGACAGGACAACTTGACAACGCCATGCAAAACCTTTGTATGAGATGTGTTACCATTCGCGTTTTTTAACTTATTTTTGGGTTCAATGCTTTCTAGAGCACGAAAACGTGTTTCCAGAAATGAGCAAAATTGTTCAAAAGACGGTAACTCGTCAGATGATTGATTAACCTGGAGTTCCCACTGCTTTCGAGTTTCTCCGTCTAGCTTTAAACTTATAATATAAATAATAATCACATCCCATGTGCTAACGTCAATACCAAGTTTTGTGAGTTCATGTAAGCAATCCGTTGTAACATCTTTAAGACTCTTTAATGCAGTTGAAGATTCGACGGTTACATATTTTTGACCGAACAAGCGCTTTAAAATATTACTGGACATAAACTTTTTGTTATTATATCTCAGTTCTAGCGTTTGCCAACATTTTGTATAATTGTGTTCGGCGATAGGTACGTGTCTTATAAGCTGCTCTGCCTCACCCGATAATTGAGTCTTCAAATAATGCAGACGTTGAACGTCGTCTAGCCTTTGATTTTTATGAACTAGAGATACGAATAAATCTCTAAACGATGACCACTCAGCGTAATTACCACTAAAAGTCGGCAAAACTATTCTTGGCAATTTGACTATATTATCGGGTGCACCAGAACGAGCTTCCTTAGCTAAAGAAACAGTAACAGACTTTAATTTGGACAAAGCATCCTTAAGCATTACTTTATAATTAATATAAGTATCGTAGATTGAGTCGTAAATGTCTTCATCAAAAGTCTTCGTAAGTTCTTCACTTCCATCTTCAGCTATAATTCTTTCATGTTTTACAGTAAAATTCAAAAACTGCTTTTCCAAAAGTTCCAGACGTGCCTCTATGTAGTTTTCAGAAATTCTTTCCTTGGGCGATTTCTTATAATTTGATAATCCTTTTTCTATCTGTCCTTTTATTTCCTCTAATACTCTAATATCTTTGTTCATTTTTATGTCTTTTTTAGCTGATTTCATCAACTGCTGTAAGTTATTGATGAATGCGAAGTGTTGAAAATAGACAATTTATTTTTCAAAGTGTTTTGAAGAGCGTTTTACTCTAAGTGTCTTGAGGACAGAATTATTCTAAGTGTTTTTAAACACTTTAATATCGCCCCAAAATCGGGCATAGGTTCCCCGTCTGTACGTTTTTCTTAAAACTATTCTAAGTCCTAACACCACATTCACAAATTTTTCTAAGTCTAAGAATTTTTAGCACTGCACTATTTTCTGAGTTAATATAACAAATGTACTCACAGTTTTTTAGCTTCACTACTCACAAAGTCCAATTTCGGGAAATTCAGCACCTTCCAACTTGTTCGCCAACTTGCTCGACGAACGTTCACCTCTGGTTTCCTCCTTAGTAGCGTGTCCAAATCTTCAGCACTTCCAGTGTCGCCGCTGATTTATAACTACGAATGCTCAAGTCCGATTCCAAAAACGAGATCCGGCTCGAAGGACCAATGTACTTGACTGTACTAGCAATACACTTGACTGTACTAGTAATGCACTTGACTATACTAGGTAGCAATAAAAACACAATCTTCAGAACGAGACGACTATAATAAAAATATTTTCCCTTATATACAAGTCATGTAACACAACGATATCGCGATCTAGCACTACATTTTACATTATACAACAATGATATCGCGATCTAGGAACGCCTTCTATTTTGTCTTTAGGAAAACTTTATTTACATATTAAACACCGTCAGTTAAAAAGTAGCCTATGTATCTATACCATCAAAATCGGTCTAGCGGTTTAGGCGTGAAAACCTAACAAACAGACAGACACGAGTTACTTTTGCATTAATAATATTAGTAGGGATACTTATGATGTGATTATTTACAGGTGTTCTATTCAGAGGGCAAGAAAGTTAATTAAGTCACCTTTTTGGCACCAATACCTAATTTTGCATTAAAAAATATACATAGTATCTAAAACATCGACCCCTTTTGTCTTTTTGAGCCTCTAAAAAGCCTTCTGAGACCCCTATTACCTTTTTGAGCCTGAAGAAGTGTCAAAAAAAAAATGGATTCCTCACCTGTCAGAGGCTTCAGGAGTGGTATTATCTATAATAGCGACTTCATACTCCTGTTGGCCCTCAACTTGATTACTGCTACTGATCTCATACTGTTGGTATGTGTTTTGTGTTTCTTCAACCTGTTGCTGTAAAACAAAATAAGAAAAATATTTTTAAAAAACTGACCAAGGCCGCAAGGGAGATACATGCAGCCTGGTGACAGCAAGCAGAGTTCCAGTAATAGGATCCTGCTTTTACCCTTCGGGTAATGACGTTAAAAAATTGTATAAAATGTTCATTGAAGGCACTTAGTACACACAAAATTGTATTGTGTGTTGTGAACCTGTCCAGTTTCTGCTTACAGCATTTTCAAATGTTAGCATGTAGTGGGGCCTACCAAGAGTATCGAGGCTCAAGCCATGCTACCGGTAAGTGCACCTGCTGTCCCACAAAAAGACTGACACAGACATCTTAAGCTGTGCACATACTGACCATCGGAAAAGGTTGTAATGGAAGTGATGCATCATTCGACTGAGATCTTCAGGGTAAGCCAGCATCACCTGGAGGTGGGGGTGTAAGCTGCTGAGATCTAGGTAGGGTTTGGCAGTCACATTACAAGGTTTCATACTAAGATTTTAACAACTTTGAAATGAACATTTTTAAGCAGTAATTACTTTTTTATCATAAAAATCGGATTATATGTGTATTAATTAGCGAAGAGTTTAGTCTTCTTTCAGTGCCACTCTGCTACCGGAGGCTGGCAGTTAACTTTGAAATTCCACACGGGTTTTAGTCAAATGGAAGAGAGAGAGAGAACATAGAAGAAATACAGATATTTCATTTTTCTCTCTTCTCTCTTCTATGTGTGTGTGTGTGTGTCAATGCTGTCTCCTACAGAGCTGGAGTGGTCAAGAACTATTGATCAAAACTACGCTATAAGAACACAAAACAGCTGTCTACACTCAGACAAACCTGCGGAGACCTGTACTTTGGCCATACAGTGTCATGCAGGTCAATGCTGACTCCTGCTCAGTGTAGACAGCTGTTTTGTGTTCTCATAGCGTAGTTTTGATCAGACATGGATGCATACCAAAATCTTGAGTTTAGTAACTTCATTCAAGGTGTTTACTAACAGAAGATCAGAATATACAGACATAAGATAAACAGAAGATAAATAGGTACTCACTGTGCTAACTTCAGCATTACTCTGCACAAAATTTGTGTTTTCTTCATCAGGCTCCCCTTTCACGTCATATATGGTCTCTGCCATCACAATACGGCCCGAAGAATCTACAGTCCACATACCACCAAACGCAAAATTCGATGGATTTCCGCTCTGTTCGTAGAGAATAACGGTGTTGGGGCCTAATTGTACCGGTTCTCCTTTCATGTTTACGAATACTGATTGCTCGAAGTTACCCTCGACCAGCTGGCCCGTATGCACAATCTGTTGGCCCTGTTCCACTGGTACTTCTACGACCTGATTTACCACTTCAACCTTCTCTTTCTCCTCAATCTTTCTATGAACCATTGTTTTTTGTTTCTTCTCGGTATCATTAGGTTCCTCAACTTTACGTTTAATAACAGTCCTTTTTTTATTCTTTTTGTCCATTTTTACACGTCACTTCACTATTTATTACACTAAACGAGCGAATTACCGCTAAATATTATGATATTTTTTCGGAAGCGCGTCTCGCCTCATACATCAGCATTGTATCCGGTTTAATTTTAACTGTGCCATGGACCAGTTAATGTAATTGATTAAAATATATACAGTCCTGAATCCTACTGGATAAACTGTTTGACATAGGAATTGGAATTCGATAAATTGGGATACTTTCACAAATTGCAAAAAGAAAACTCAAACAGACGCCATTTTCAAAATGGTGGCAGAGCATAGAGCGTAGAGGGAGAATATACCTAGAGAAGTCATCGGCGTATACCTTTTGAGATAGCGCTATTATGACATCGGTGTTACCCACTCACGCCAAATGTTTTTACCTGAGAAATAGGTAAATTTATATAAAGAAGCTACTATACCAAAAAATTGGTATTGAGGTAGCTAACAGCCCAGATTAAGACATAGGCTACTTTTATAGTCCAGGTGCGTCTGTTTGAACGTTAATAACCACATTATATCACCCAATTGTGAGTAAAATTACAATCCTAACGCCAAGTTGAAGGCCTTATGGGCGGCTTGAAAATTTTCAACTGCGGGTCGCGGCGGCGGGGTCCATTTCAAGAAGGCAATGGGCTCACCACCTTTTACGTGGGAAATAAAACACAAAATTCAAAATTTAAAAAGCATTTATTTCGCATTTCTAATACATAGGCACTTGCGATGCGACACGTCCATGAATACAAAAAAAGTTAGTACCACCGGAGACAAATATTTGTGTGACCCATAAATGTTTGTCTCAAGGGTCTGGGTGTTTCTATGTATAATATGTATGTATTTAAAAAGTATATAAGTATTAATATCCGTGGTCTGATACCCATAACACAAGCAGGTTATTCCTAGCTTACTTTGGGATCAGATAGCGTTGTGTGAGATGGCCGTGCATATTTATTTATTATTTATAGAAACCATGTCATCGATGTTAGAGAAAACAAAAACTGCATACCTAGATTTGAAATAATCTCTTGCACAGCTGGGGAATTGAAATACTATTAACCCATATTAACTTATACAATCAATATTTACCTAATTAGAAATAATGTAAGTTTTATTTTCAAAACGACCGGGTTTGATTCCCGGACAGTGCAAGAGATTTAAAAAATAAATAAATATGCAGTTCTTATTTTCTCTAAAATCGATGACATGGTTCCTAAGAACAGATCTTTGTATCTCATAAATTTACAGACTTGCCCATACTGACCGTTCCGAATGTTACACCCGGTATATCTATAACTAGCTTTCTATGTGCGGCTACGCCGGCATTTATGGTCACTACCCGTCTTTGGCAGGAAGTAGCGTTATCTTGATATTCTATAGCCTATGTTACTCAGTGATGTGATAATGTGGGAATCTATTAGTGAAAAAATGATTAAAATAGATCTAGTAGTTTCGGAGCCTATTCATTACAAATAAACAAAAATCTTCTGCTTTTTATAATATTAGTATAGATTAATAACTTACATGAAAAACAGAGAGTGAAGGAATCGAATTTGGATTCAAATAAGTCCTTGTTTTTGCCTTCCGAAAACAACAGGATTCAAAATGTTTTGAACAAATCCGAGCATTCTTGTCAGGTTGCCAATGTTTTCTGCCTGTTGCTTGAATCCATAAAACTCTTATACTTATATCCTCTGGAAACCTAAAAGTAAATAAAACGATAGCTATAAATTTCAATATTGTTGGGTAAACTTTACCAAACACTGGTCACACTCCCCCGATTATACGGACATGGATGATTGACCCCTAGACAACATGGCCGTCTTAATGTATATGAGCTACATAAATTCTGTCGGATAATACAAAAAAATAATTCGAGAAATATACTTAAAAGTATGTAAATTAAGGCGCAAAGATAGTGAATCCTAATCTACGAAGTAAATTATATCATTATATATATACAAAACAGCATAAATGGGCTTACTTACCGATGAAAGGTTATGTTCGGAGTTTTCCGTTCTGGGCGATTTGTACAGTCTTTAACACAACAACGCACCATTATTAAGAAAAAATTTACACTTTTATAAGCTCCAAACAACTTCTATCTTCACAAATAAGTCACTATCACCAATTTTTCGACAAAACACTATCGAACACGCTTTTGTTTGGGACCAACGAAAGAGATTCCAAACAAATGAAAACGCATACGGTGAGCGAGACAAAAAAAGTGGCGTCTGTCTCGCTTACTCTTGTGTAAATATTATATATCGACGGTTAAAAGGCGAATTGATTCAAGCGCCACTCTGGGCGATATTGAGTTATATACATCATTGGAATCGTGGAATTTTTCCGCGTCGTTTGAGCCGGGTTTGAGGCTAATCTGAGCACTTTTTCGGCGCTTGACTCCATGACGAATTTGGGTATCTTTTCTACTTATTAGGTATCAAGTGTAGTAATTTTGGTTGTTTTTTTCAAAGCATGTATATAAACACAATTAAAAAAAAATATTTTTTTTACTATCTGTAGTTTAAACCATTAATCCCTGGATAAATTAAAATGGTTTTGACGTTTGAAGTGTTTTTACTTGAACTTAAATAATTTAACTTGGATGTTAATTCATTTTGCTTCAAGCAGATTTATTAATGTGTGCAACTTAAATCATTTTGCCTTGAACATGTGAATATTATCTCTGTCGCTTGAATTAATCTTACCTGAATAAGTATAATGGAAATATATGACTTGTGCTGATTATCCTTGACCAGTTTTTAGTATTTATGCCATTTGGAACAATTTTCTCTATGCATAAAATAAATGTGTGCACGTTTGATTACTTTATATTAGTTTAATATTTAAACTTATGTCATACTTAAATTAGTTTACTTCTTTCACCTCGCATTAAAAATGGCATTTATATCTCAAGTAACAGAACACAAACCAACGCGGGTAGGTACTTGGACCCACAACACACGTGTCGCACGTGGTTTCGAGGTCTGTGTAATTTGAGTTATTCCTCCTCGAACATTTACAACTAGGTGAACGGTTTAACTCATTTATCCATGAACAATTGACAAATAGGTAAGTGATTTCAATCATTTATTCATGAACAGTTGACTTATAGGTAAGTGATTTAAATCATGTATCCATGAACAGTTACAAATGGGTAAGTGATTTAAATCATTTATCCTTGATCTGTTAAAGAAACAAGGAACACATAAAATATTTTGTTTTGAATACATAAATCGTCATTGTGTACATAACCCTTTCTGTCCTGATCAAAAAATTATGCAAAATGGCTCAAGTTACAATTTACTTGCTTTAAAAACACCTTTTATCCGTTATAATATTATCATAAATTAGCAAAAAATATACCGCTTTTTAGTTGGGGAGATTTGTACATTTTTATTATATACTTTAGGAACATTGATTTTTTTTCTCAAAAAATAAACTTTAAAATGCTCTCCTGTAAAGTTCTCAAAATGGCGCTTGAATCAAGTCGCCTTTTAACCGTCGATATGTGTCACTTTCACTCATGACTAACATTATTTAATGTCTTCTATAGGTATATTCTTTTTTTTTTTTTTTTTTAAATTTATTGAAAGCTTTGGCATTTTAGCCATCAGCTTAAGCAAGCAGTGAAATGACAACACATCTTTATACTTAGTATGTACAATTAAAGAATACAATTTTACAGAATATACCTAATACAATGAAATGAATAAGAATTAAAAATGTAAAAAAAAACCAATAAAAAAGTAAGGAATTATACAATAGGTTACAAAATATTTCAGTACCTACTAAATAGGGCCAAATGTGCTAATATAATAATTATAAAGAGGTATATACAATTTAGGGTACTTTAGAAAATCTTGTACACTGAGTGGAAAGAAATCATTTTCCTTTAAAATGTCTTTGACGGAACAAATTAAAAGTAGGCGTTCTAAATTAAAATATTTACACTCTAAGAATAAATGATCTAAATCACAAGAACTGGCACAACAGTATTTACATAAGTTATTATTACTAAGTTTAAGTCTGTACAAATGTGATGGAAATTTACAATGCCCAATTCTCAGTCTGCATAAACTGGTGATAAAGTCTCTGCCTGGATAGGCAGGGAGTTTATCAAACCAGGCGCAGTGCCGGATTAGCCATATAGCAAGAGTAGCAAATGCTACGGGCCCCGCGAATTTGGGGGCCCCGCACTCCAACGCCTGTCTGAACGTAATGAAAAAAAAACCTAATTTAGATAGGAGCATAAAATATCTTGCATGACTCAAACGCGAAGCGCTTAGGCTATGCTTCACTTCCACTTGACAATCTAAAACTCGATTTCGTCACGTTAATTCGTAAAAATAAGAAGGTATTTTACGAACTTTTTAACATTAATGTATTAGAACATTAATTATAATCGACATATTTAGACTAGCATCTTTAACCCGTTTCTACTTCAGATTTTTATTTTTTTTATTTAGGTATACATTTATTTTGCGAGTTTACGTAGCTGAGAGATTGTATTTTTTAATCGATTTTAATATAATATCGATAAAAAGTATTTCGAGAAAACAGGCGAACTATTTAAATTTAACTAACTCAGTCACGAACTCACGATCCAATCTACTGTGGTTGGTTGATTTATTATAAAATATAGATTCATTTTAAGAATTATTTAAATTATAAACAACTAGCGGACGTCACGCGGTTTCACCCGCGTAGTTCCCGTTCCCGTGGGAATGTGGGAATAAAATATAGCCTATGTTCAACGCTAAGAGTGTAGCTTCCCAACAGTGAAAGAATTTTTCAAATCGTTACAAACAAACAAACAAAAAAACAAATCTTTCCTCTTTATAATATTAGTATAGAAAAGTTATTCAATTAATAATTACACATTTTATCGTCGACATTTAATTTACTTGAATACCTATCTTTACTATAAAATAAGTGCTTTATGCAAATTTGGATATTTTAATTTGGTAGGTGTAGGTATTATACCTACCACGAGAAACGTCGCTATCAAAATCTACAACAATAATTTCAAATTGTACCACATTTCTAAAATTGAGCGCTGGCTACACCGAAAGTAAAGTGTTATTGCGTCAAATTGGGATATTAATTCTAACAAGCCTAAATAATTTCCATTGTGAGGTGAATCAACAATGTTGTCACTACCCCGAAACGCAAGACCTCGTTCTGCTAAAAACTTTATTACTACAATGATTCGTTCTAAGAGTAGCCTCTAATACTTTTGCTCAGTCTCTATTTGGCTCACAAGTTGAGAATCAACACGCGTAGTCGCGTATTCTTGTTTTTGAGGTTTAACAGTGAAATTATGTCTTGTCTATGCGGAATGCTTTCTTCATTGTGCGCATTCTTCCAGTCATCTAAGATATTTAGAGAAGTCTATATTAAAAGTGTAATCTCTAAATTTGCCCATATTAAATCTAGAAAGTTTATTTGTAGGTAACTAACAGTTTTGTTTTATTTAATACCCTACCGTGTGTACCGAACTTGCGTCTTCGGCGAACCGTGCCGACGCGTTAACGATGGCGGGTGGTTAACGCGTCGGCACGGTTCGCTGAAGACGCAGGTTCGAATCCTGCTGGAAACCAATTCTTTTTTAATATTTAAAATTTATAATACTTGAGAACCTAAAGCAAACCAAGGGCCCCTTGACAGTATTTGCTACAGGCCCCGCGCTGGCTTAATCCGGCACTGACCAGGCGTTAGTTTTGGGAACAGGAGTGATTTCCGCAAGCCATTTACCTTTGTTAAGGCGAGAGGAGTTCAATAGTAGAAGCCAGCGCTTGTTTTCATTGATCATGATGAAAAGGTGAACTAAATTTATAACAAGAAAACACTTTGCCAGTTTTGTTAGAGGCATCATAAAATGCGAAACTTGTACGATGGTCAGTTTTAGACCCATCTGTATAAATTTTAACATATTCCACTTTTTCATTTACATACTTGTAAAAATCATGCTTAGAATTGAATTTCAAAGTTGAAACTGGGATATTCTGTAACATTGATGTATAATTGTAAGAAAAACAAGGCTTATACTTATTCCAGTATACAACATCTTGAAATTCGAAATTTAAGTATGAGATAGAGTCGCTAATAGAAGTGAAGACAGTAAGAGGGGATTAAACTGCAACAAATTGAGACCAAACTACGCATAAAGGTTTGAGAAATGAGTAAAGAAAATCGGAGTGGTGCGCAGGAAGTGATTTTTAAAGTTTTCCAGTGATGTTTCGCGGAGTACCAAGCTGGACAAATGTTGTGGGATTTTGAGGATGTTTATGAGCGAACAGCATCTTTGATGGGTATATAATCGTGTTATTGTTTGTTTTGAATCTGTCTGAAGTTACAAATTTACTGAATTTACGATTTGGAGACAAAAAAAGGCATTAGCATATTTTTAGGTTAGAATCACAACCTTACAATCTCAAGTCAAGTCAGTGGTTAGAATAACATTGTTAGTAGGTAATTTTATAGTACGACCTACATTTTTGATACTCAGTTCAATCTGGTTTTCTACCATTTTTTTATTTTGAATTAATTGCTTCATGTCAATAGTTTGTTTCCATTAGGTAATTAATTTTCTTTTTTTACTCTTTTCAGGAAAATCAGAGAGTACAGTTAGGCGAATATTTAACGAAGGTTTTAATAATGAAGGAAAGTTTGAAACTCCTGGGAAACACAGAAATGTTGGCAAAGAAAGAAATAGACGATTTTAATATTTGTGCACTGCGCCAAAAAAATCCTTGTCAGATGGGAGAAAGTTACAGATAGAACATGTAATTACATGATTGTGGCGAAGCAATTGGGACTGCTAGGCACCTGCTGGTGGGTTGTAAGACGCTATTAGACCGGGGCTTCTGGATCTGGTTCAATAACTTTATTCTGGATCTGATTCAATAAAACAGAAACAAAATTAAACATGTATAATGTGTTTCATTTATTAACTCACTAGCTGATGCCCGCAGCTTCACCCGTGTCGAATTTGTTCTCGTTCCCGCTTCCTGTAGGAACTTATTTCCGGGATGAAAAGTAGCCTATGTGTTATTCCAGACTATAATGTATCCCTGTACCAAATTTCAGCCAGATCAGTTCAACTGTTCGAGCGTGAAAGAGTCTCACATCCACACTCATAAGCTTTCGCATTTATAATATTTGTATTGTTCCCGTTCCCGCTTCCCGTAAGAACTTATTCCCGGAATAAAAAGTAGCCATGGTTATTCCAGATTATAATGTATCCCTGTACCAAATTTCAGCCAGATCCCTTTAACCGTTCGAGCGTGTAAGAGTAATAAACATCCACACTCACAAACTGTCGCATTTATAATATTAGTAAGATTTTACTCGGAACGAACTCCTCGTATCAAAATTATTTTGGTCGTACTATATAGGGTTGCATACATGCATTCAGCAGCGCCCTCATTTAATTTCACGACTTTATAGACAAACTCACATTCATACATGCTCACCGATGAATCACAAGTTAAAAATTATTACATTCGTCTTGTTTAACGTAAACAAGACGAATGAATCTTTTCACTTTCATTCTTCTACTCTTTAGCGCCTCATGCAGTCATGCATGGTATCGTATTAATCATCAACTTTTAATCAACAAACTAATATCAAAGACCTCATCCTTCACGACCGGGCGACCCAGTTAAATACTTGGAATAAAATCAAAATCCCGGAAAAGTGGTGATAATATTACTGAAGTTTCAGTGAAAACACGGTTTGCGCCTACCTAAACCTAGGTAGGTACATCATCTCTGTAGCGTTACTGAATCGCATCGGTAGCAAACCATCTACTTGAGGACGACAGCTACGTCGACGACACTCAGTGAACCACTTTGTTTCTGTCTTAATAGCTCCTCCACATCCTCACGAGAATTTCGCCGAGAACGCGAGAAAAGCACGAGAAACGTGAGTGTGAGTCGGACCCACATTCTCTTTGTCGAGCTTTTCTCGCAAGATTCTCACGAGATTGTGCATGGAGTGGAGCGCCCATTTGAAAAAAAAACTAAATAATTACAAACTGTCTAACTTTTATGTTGTCAAATGTCTGACAGCTGACAATGACAGAAGAACACATGATTCGAATAATTCGAAATTTGAATGATCAATTCAAATTAAATTAGGTTTATAATTATTTAAAATGTATGTAATTTTTAAATTCTTCTTTTGTTTTTATGAATGAAATTGTTAACAGTCAAAAACAACCTTGAAGTTAACAAAGTTAGATACTTAGTTACGACTTACGACACAGCGTCACGGCATTAATTAAGTGAATCAAGGTGAAGCGAAACTAGTTTTCATGCTTGTTTTAAACACATTTTCGATCCTAGTTCAAGTTGGGTTCATAGTGTGTATGTCATTGCTGTCAATGAACATAATTCGTCATTTTAGTGGGACTGTTAAAAAAATGGCGTTATTTGCTCCTGCTATGTTTGTGAATCACGGAGGAGGCCCTCTACCTCTCCTTGGAGATAAGGAGCACGCAGGTCTGACTCGCTTCCTTCGAGACGAGGTAAAAAAACACCTTAACTTGGAAGAAATTAAAGCAATTGTTTTAGTCACTGCACATTGGGAGGAAAATGTAGTTACTATATCTTCGGGAAAACATCACAATTTATATTTCGACTATTACGGTTTTCCGCCTGAATCATACAAATATCGGTATGACGCGCCAGGTGATCCGGAACTGGCTGAAAAAATTCAAGAACATTTGAAGAAGGCTGGAATAAAATCAAAATTAGATCCTAAAAGAGGTTGGGACCATGGAGTTTTTGTGCCAATGATGTTGATAAATCCTGCAGCCAATGTGCCCATAGTTCAAATATCTGTGTTGTCTAATCAAGACGCAGATCAACATTACAAAATCGGACAAGTTTTATATGAACTTAGAAAGGAAGGAGTTGCTATTTTAGGCTCCGGAATGTCCTACCATAATATGAGAGAGTTCATGTATAGCAGACACAAAAACTTTGTTGTAAATGCTGAATTTGATGAGTTTTTGAATAAAGTTTGCACAGCAGAAAATGAAGAAGTTCGGAGAGAGGGTCTGGTGTCTTGGAGAGAACAACAAGGAGCGACAGAGGCGCACCCAATGCATGCCGCTGAACATTTTATGCCGTTAATAGTCATTGCCGGTGCTGGCGGACCAAAAGGAGGGGAGCGTATATTCAATTGGGACTTGAGTGGAACATTCAGACTAAGTGGTTTTGTATGGAAAGAATAATTTTAACATATTGATGGACAGTAGTCACTCACCGGTGTCAAATGCTTCATTGAAAAATTATATAGGGTTCTGTACCCCAAGGATAAAGCAGAACTGTACTACTGAAGTACTACGTACTGCCAGTTTACAAGATTCCCTCCTCTTTATTACGGCTCCATAGGGAATTCTTTTTCCCTACGGAACCCACGTATTGAGCAAGGGATCCCTTGGATATGAAATTATCTTCAGTTCCCAACGGACCCCGTGAGGGGACAGATACCCGGGGTCCGTTGGGAATATACTTTGCAACCTACATACGGATCTTGATGTCAAATGGAGTACAAAGGGTCACATAATTGGACCACCAATTTTAGGACCACTGTTAATAGTCTTGGGGACTCATGAGAGTGACTCCTGCTGATGTTAGCATGGCTTTCAATCAGGCCTGGAGTGGTACTGTCCTTCAATGTGTAAATCTGCAATCAATCAATTTTGCATAATGTGTTTGACAATGTATGGGAACAAGCAATGTTGTATCAACCAAAAATATATTTATAATATTTTATAAACACTTATTAATAAGGGTTCAATGTTAAACTATGTTTATTTGTTTATTTATACCCAGGTTTTTTTTTTACTTATTTTGGTGGCACGTCAACTATTTATCTCTATCTATTGAATACAAACAATTACACCATGCTTATACTGTGTAAGCCTTTGAAAATGCTACAAGGCCCAGTGCATATTGGCGGATGTGGGTAAAAAATCAACGGAGTCACGTCATTCACGTAGGACATGCCCCCCAAAATTATTCCAAAATTAGGATATTTTTATTTATTACTGACCCCCTCCCCCACCCTCAAAATTTCACACTGACCGCACCCTCTGGTTTAGTGTTCCTACAGTTTGTTCCTCTCCAGGGTTAAGAGACAATGCTTCCCTGTCTGCACAGCAGTTAGGGGTCCAAAAGCATTCTTCCAAATTATAAAAGAGCACCAGCAGAGAATTTTAGTGGACCTAGGATGACTGCCCTGTGGCATTCCATTTACGAACTCTTTCGTGCCTCGTTAAGTATGTGATGCTATTGGTCGCGGTTGTCAGTAGCATTGCAGCATAGTTGAAGGTACTATGGGCAGTGGGCAGCATATAGATTTCAACAGCTAGTAACTACAAGCTGCGCCTGTCCATTTCAACGCGGCAATAAGCTTACCAGCTATTACGTGCAACAAATAAAAAAATATTTCATTTTTGGGAAGGTACACTATCCCCGGTTAACATAGGCTATACTTATTCCCGTATTCCCACGGGAACGGCAGATATGCTTGTTTATCCGAATACTTAGGTACCTAACAACAATTTCAAAGCACAAAGGAAGTATAACCACAACTTGGTATTTTATCATTGTTTGTGGTTTATATATAGTGATTGTCATGTGCCTTTACAGGAAATGATCTACCTATCCTTCTTTTTATATTTAGGTAGTGATCCGCTTACAGACGAACCACGCGGAGAGAAGAGGCGTAGAACCATAGAACAGTGTGTGGGTCGCCCAGCACCTGATCACGTTGGCACTGGGATTGGGAATACTCAATAAAACTCCTTGACACCGATCTGCCCCTGTGTGGAGGTATTCTGGGATCTGTTTAATTCACCAAAACACCACCAGGAGTAGGGGAGGTAGGGGAGAGATGGGCACTTTTTCACTATTTATTGCATAAAAAATCAGGTTTTATAGATAATCAACTTTTATTGCCAATTCTTATTGCACCACACATTTGGCTAGATATATTTCAAGAGCTTTCTTAAAAATTACAATCAATCTCATCATTATGAGATATTTTATAAACTAAGTCAAAAGTGCCCAATGCTCCCTATGGTAGGGAGGCTTGGACATACCCTGTGGGAGGCTTGGGCACGGCCCATAAATCACTTTATGTTCATAATGGAATTCAAAAATTAGTTAACAAATTGACTATTAAAAACTCAATAATAGAAAAAAAACTTGATCTAGGGATTTCATATTTATCAGCTGTTGTTTTTATTTTTGATCCTTTTGATACCTCTTCTATGACTCGTAATATTAAATCTTTAGGAATTTTCCGTCGCAAACCTTTCTTTTTGTAATTAAATGGCATCTTTCTGTAAATAAAATTAAACCAATAGTTAAAAATCCTCCTATACTGAACATAGTAGTAGGAGGGAGCAGGAGCTTTGGGCATGCCCAAACCACCCGCACGTCCAAATGCCCATGACTCCCTCTGTATACATTTTCGACATAGATTACCGGTATTTTTTTGAATCTATGTATTTAGGCTTGAATTTCAGTTTAATTAATAGATTAGTAAATATACAATAGATAAATAATAAAAAATACACATACCTTCCATTAGTTTTCTCTTTATTACCATCCGAAACAACAACAAAATATTTACTTTTACTAACGCTTATCCTTCAAACGTGTTTTTGTTTGACAACTGACAGAAATTAGGTATACACTATGGATGAACAGCGTTGCCAGTCGGTAAAGTAAACTACCAAATCAAGAAAAAAATAAAATCTATGATCAAATCGGAATAAAAGGGGGGTGCCCATGTCTCGCAACTGCCCACCCCTCCCCTACCTCCCCTACCTACCTATCTACAAATGGTGGATGCTGCTGTCCAATGATACAGACGGATTCTCGGCTGTCCGCTAGCATAGCAGAGTATAACATACATACATATATAATCACGCCTTTATCCCCGAAGGGGTTGGCAGAGGCATAGTATACGCCCACATTTCACCTTAGCTATAGTTTTTGTCCCACGTAATAGGTGGTGAGCCTATTGCCGTGTTGAAATGGACAGGCGCAGGTCGCCGCGACCCGCAGTTGAAATTTTCCAAGTCGCCCATAAGGCTTTCAACTTCGCTTAACGATTGTAATTTTACTGACAACCGGGTTTCATTTCGAGCTTTCCTTCTCTATGCAATGGATCTCTTTGCGAAAGTGTTCCCTTAGGCGCCTCTTACGATACCCTCGGGATGTATTGGGGTGGCGACATTTTGTACTCTTACCCGTCGCAACACGGGGCAGAGTATTAAGCAATAATCAAAACCACGACAATGATAATTAAACATTATTAAAACCAATAACATGTTATTGATAACAAAGCATAATTTGTTTATATTAATTAACTCATACTTACTAACAGTGCCGCCTGGGTTCGCCCGTGATATGAATCCAGCTTCCATTGCAACTCTCACATAATCAATTTTAGACAGGTATATTTTCATACACACTTTCATCATTATTTTACGTCCATAAAGATACTAACACGTGTTCATTTCTTTTTATTGAAGAGATTTATTTATACTACTAAGGTGGCAGACAAGCACGCGGCCCACCAGAAGGACTGGTGGTCACCGTAGCATAAGGAAGTTTGTAACATCGGAGGTGCTAGACTCGCATTCTCCTCATCCGCTAAATTTGCCAACTCGTTTTACGAGATAAATTTTGAAAAATCTCATAGGCTACAATCTCATAGGTACTAGGCACCTAGGTCTATGAGTCTTTTATGACGCAAGCAGGCGTACCTCCTGCCTACCCCTACCCTACCTACACACTACATACTAGGTACATACTACATACTACTACATACTACTAAATCTACATACTAGGTAGGGTAGGGGTAGGCAGGAGGTTGCGTCATAAAAGATAAACTAATGTTTCAGGTTTCCTTCAATATTTTAACTTATGCAATCAGGCGTTACATGGCGGAAATTCATCGTAGAACGATATAATAAATCCACTGCCTCCCTTCCTTTATTACGAGTATAATTATATTGTTCAGTAGATTTCGACTGAGGGGTTAATGGGTTATAAAATCAGTTCCTTTGTATATTGAGCAGATAAATAAATCGTTCTTATCTTTATTACCATTTAATATGTATATCAGTGCCGACGTCCCAATGTTAAGATTCATAATTATTTATTCATTAACCATAGTTGCTATAACATGTGAAACGTATTTCGCGCCATCAATATTTTTAAATCATGGCGGTGGTCCCTTGCCTGTGTTGGGTGAAAAATATAACATAGAGATGAGGGATGGGATGAAAAATGTGTCAAATATTGTGAAATTGCACGAGTTGAAAGCTATAATAGTGGTGACGGCGCATAGGGAGGAAGATATTGTCACTGTGTCATCTGGTGACCACCATTCGCTTGTGTACGATTACAGCAATTTTCCACCTGAAAGTTACGAATTTAAATACGAAGCTCCAGGTAAGCTATTCTCATCTAATACACAAATCAGATATTGAAAGCGATGGAGGAGGTTTTGAACTTTGTTATGGGTCCACGTCATAATTTCGAAATAATCTGGCCGACCGTCAAAATTCCGAACGCTCATTTCGCCGATGATGACAAATGGTTGTATGGTCGGTTGGTCGGTATGGTTTGCGCTATTTATAATTGAAATATTAAGCGTTACTTCCGACAGAAAAAATATCTGAGTTAGGTACCCCTAGTCGCGCCTAAAGAAGTTTTAGGTACTTCAAAAATGGTGGATAAAGAAACATAAATGGTCTAAGACAGGGGTGGCCAACCTGTCGAACGCGGCACGGCGGCGGGCGGATCGACCTTAAGGGTTAACAAAAGGAGACATTTCCCAAAGGTGTTTAGAATACCTGAGCGGTTTCAATACCTGCAAAACACTTTATATCTAAGAATCCCCATTCCTACCTTAACCCTGTCTTCAGACTGTGACAATTTCTTCGAAGAACAATCTTGACTTGGGTCATAGACTTTCGCCGTGAGTTTAACAACAGAACAGGCCCGAGAGAGGGCCGTTACAGGGTACAAAGAGAACAAAAGAGCCCTCAACTATAAAGCGAGTTAAGCGGTTGACTCGCGAGGAGCTGATGGAGACCCTGGAGCAGAACCCAAGGGGTCGCCCTTACCTTCTGATTAGTGACAAACTTTACCTTAAAGCGCCCCCACTGACCCAGAGCCTCCAGCCGGGGTGACTGGAAACAGTCTTGGTTTCCCGGTTCCCATCAAGAACTCAGGAACATATTTCTCCGCGTATGTTCCCGTCTCAATCGCCCGACGCGGATTATGGCGAGTACGAGTGCCCGAATTCACCCAGTGTAAGTAAGGGGAGACAGTGCTGCGACTTAAATCCCGCAAGAGCACCGCTCCCGGATCTAGGCCGAAAATGGGTCTTGGCTCTCGAAAACATTCGGCGTCAATTGATTTCGTCCGTCACCTTCCGTAAAATGTGCAAAAAAGGGGAAACTGGTCCTGATCCGAAAGGCAGGGTGGTGGGAAGCTTTACCATCCGGGTACCGGCCGATAGTGTTACCGTCGGGGGTGCTCCACCGTGGAAGCGATCATGCCCGTCAGGATCCTGACAGGGGAAGCAATATCGCGGGATGAGGTTGTGCTGGCTGTATGACTTGACATCGCCAACGCCTTCGACACCTTGCCCTGGAGCTGCAATAGGGAGGCGCTCAATTATCACGGAGTGTCTTCCTACTTCTCTCGAGTTGTCGGGGCTTATCTCTCCGAGAGGGCCATAACTTACCCGAGCTTGTAAGGGAGTATTCACACCCCCCCCCCCCCCTCTATCAAGAAATATATTATTGGTAGATCGCACAGCTTTTATTACTAAAAAGTAGAACTAGGGTCTAATAAAGTTGGCCACCCCTGGTCTAAGAGAATCATCGAAACTATCCAACTTAAACAACTTAAACAAAATCTACCGATAGCGCGCGTTTACAGGGGTTATCAACAATAATATACTACGTTGACCTATTACGAGTATGATCAGGCGAATCATACCTACCCATACCTACATTTTTAGGGTTCCGTACCCAAAGGGTAAAAAACCCTATTCATGAGAATTCGCTGTCCGTCTGTCTGTCTGTCCGTCACGAAGCTGTATCTCGGGAACCGTGATAGGAGAGCTGAAAATTTCACAGATGATGTATTTCTGTTGCCGCTATAGCAACAAATACTAAAATCAGAAAAAAGGGAATTAAGGTGGGCTCCCATACAACAAACGTGATTTTTGCTGATTTTTGGTACGGAAGCCTCTGATTACGAAAATATGATATTAAATACATGTTTACAATGTCATATTAAAAGTTATCGATTAGGTACTTAACCCACAAACCCCAAACGCGCCAATGTTATGACGTGTGCAAAATATATTTGCATTCCAATGACAGTTTGTGTGTAAGAAAATAAAAATAGACATTAATACAAGGGCTTAAAGATAGTACTGCGAGGACCGCAGCGATGACACGGCACTCCACACGCTGGTGGAGTGCACGGCGTGGGCGCAACAGCGCCAGGTCCTCGTAGTGGGTCTAGACATGGACAATCTCTCGCTTGAGACCATGGTGCGAGCCATGCACTCCAGCGGGAGTAAGTGGGACTGCGCCGCCTCTTTCTGCGAGCAGGTCATGCTCGTGAAGGAGGCGGCGCGGGCGGGTGCGGGAGAGAGCTCTCCCACCCGGGTTCCGCGGCCTGGGCGCCGCCGACGTGTCTTCGCCGAGGACTATCGGCCTCCATGACCGGGGTTCTGAGGACAGTGAGCTCACCGTCCTTACAGAAGCAGGCCCATGACGGCAGCGTGACGTGAGCAACTCACGCACGCCCCTCCCTTAGAAGCGGGATCACACCCGAAACCCCCCAAAGACCCGGGATAGCACCCGAACCACCTCCTAGGCGAGGCCGCAGTGTCGGCCGTAGGTCTGTTGGGAGTCCTGGGACATCCTTCCGAGGGCTTCCCCGGGGCTCCCAACCATAGGCTGTTGGGCGATATGTGAGGTTTTTTAGTCGGTAGGAGTCCGGCATAACATCCATGAGGATTTTCCCTGACGTTAAACAAAAAAAAAGGCTTAAAGATTTTCTAATGCATCAGCTATTAATTCATAACCTCTTGATGGCTTTGCAATGTAGTCTAGATTTGATTCGATTACGATAAAAAAAGAGATTGATCTCGGTGTCAGTTTTATTAACGTAACGCTGAGGCTGTACCCCATAACATTACAATAATTAACTTTTCAATATCAAAGACAGGACAGACATGATCCTCCGACGATTCTGTAACATAGGAACCTCCGTCAGACGTTTCTCTGCCGGATGAGCCGCCGACAGAACGTTATGATTATGAGTTTTTCACCGACAGAACCAACTACGAACGTTTCGCCCACAGAAGGATTAATTCATGAGTAAATCGACGATAGAATCGTTCACCAAATTAGAATTTGACGACAAAACAAAAAAAAATAACCACGAAGGCTAAGGCGCTCCGCTTCGCTCCCGCCTTAGCCTTCTAATCTAACTTATCCGAGTCGGGGTGTTAACCATTCACTTATTATGGTTAAATTAATCGTTCTGTCGGCGAAACGTTCGTAGTTAAAAGGTTCTGTCGGTGAACAACTCATAATCGAAACGTTCTGTCGACGGCTCATCCGACAGAGAAACGTCTGTCGGAGGTATGTTTCAGAGCCTCCTTCGATTGACGAGGCAAAGTGATAACTCCTGGTGCGGTCCACGGCCCTGAGGTTTATGTAAATACTAATAAATAATTATGGTCTGAACTGTAGTAGGTAAATAGTACGATACAAAATGAATTGAGAATTTTGATAAGGCGATGCAGGATTCTGTATATCGATGTACTAACTAACTAACTAACTATCTTCACGCCAAATCCCTTGCGGGGTAGGCAGAAAGAACCGAGCTTCACACGGCACGGTCCATACACACCTCACTTGCTTCTTCAACTTTCATTTTTCTTTTCATGCATGCACGTCGGTTCCTACGGCTCTTGACACCACCGTCAACTAACACACGATTAATTTGGTCGTGGTAGGTGTGTCGTTGCCTTCCCCGACTCCTACGTCCATCCACTTTCGCGTTGTATATCTGTTTTCTTTTCTCTTTCATCTCCCATTCGTTCCACATGCCCGAACCATCGTAGCATGCCCTTTCTTACTTTAACACCGACACTCTCTTTCAGACCAACTCTCTTTCTTACATCTTCATTCCGAACGTGATCTTCGAGCGTACTCCGCAGATTTTGCGTAGCGCGCGCATCTCGACCGCGTTTATTCTACTTTCATGAGTTTCCTGCCATACCCAACTCTCGCTTCCATACGTTAGCGTAGGTATCAGCACCGCATTGTGTACTGTGAGCTGGGCCTTTTGACTTAAGACCTTGGTACCTAAAAGTTTGCCTAACGCTCCATTCACACTATTGCCCGCAGTTACCCTCTTTTCTACATCAGCGGTGTACCGTCCATCCCTGCTAAATGCACATCCAAGATATACAAACTCATTCACCTGTTCCAGCACTACATCATTTACAGTTATCCTGGCATTCGTTCTGTCCTCTTCTCTTTCGAATATCATCACTTTCGTTTTAGTCGCGTTCATATGTAAGCCTCTCATTAGACAACCATCTTTCATAGTTGTGACTAGTGACTGTAGTTCTGATGGCGATTCGGCTATGAGAACGGCATCATCTGCATACAGCAAACAGTTCACAAGTAAGTCACCCATTCGCAATCCAACATTCATCTATCTTACTCTCTTAAGACAATCGTCCAGGTACAGGACAAACAGCAGAGCCGACAGCACGCAGCCCTGTCTGACGCCAATGTTGACGTCAAACCAGGGAGACAGGCTGCCGCCCACCCGCACACATGCCGTACATCCCACATAATATGTAGACTGCACAGCACGAAGCAGCATCCCGTATCCTGGCAATATATGCCAGAGATCCTTCCGTACAACTCTGTCAAATGCTTTCTCCATGTCCACAAAACCGCAGAAAACCTTCCGGCCTACAGCCAGCTGCTTCTCTACAATGTTGCGGAGCGAGACCCCTTCCATTTCGGAAACCACCCTGCGCCTCTCACAGTAATCCGTCAGATTCCACCCTCATTCTCCTTTCAATAATTTTGCCATACACTTTAGCTGCTAAACTGATCAAACTGATGGCCCCATAGTTGGCGCACTCCATATTGTGAGCCCTTGTGTTTATACAAGGGCACGATGATGGCACGCCTCCAGTCCATTGGGACACTTCCAGTCTTCCAGCATAGATTGCTCAATGACCAGAAGGCGTCCTGGACGCAAGGACCACCTAATTTGATAATTTCAGTAGATATTCTATCAATTCCCGCAGACTTGCCATTTTTCAAGCTTCGTATCGACCATTCAATCTCTTCCAAAGTAATATCTCCGCTTGATGCTTGCACCGCAAGATCAGTTATCGACTCCCTCGCAGTGCCCGCATCCGGGAGATATTCATACATTTCTCCAAAGTACTCATTCCACCGCTCTAACACCTCTAATGGGTCCGCAAGAATGTCCCCAGCTTTACTCTTTATCTTACCCATTCTGGAAACTGACGAACAGCTCCGAGACTTCTTGACCTCCCTCCAAAAGAGTTTGGTATTTGTCTCGAAGTTGCTCGTCAGCTTTTCTTCCGCAATCAAATTTATTCTTTCACGCTTCTCTTTCACTAAAGCTTTGGCTTCATTCTTGCAGAGGCGGTAAATTTCTTTCTTCGTGTCTTTCATACTGTCATTCAGTTGCAAAGATGAGACATAATCCAACCACGCTTTCTTCTTTCTTGCTACGCAGGATTGTACTTCTGCATCCCACCAGGCATCACCATTCGAATGTTCATGTCTCTTTGCACTCCCACATGCTTCTTTTGCACTATCCACTATACTTTCTTTCATAATATTCCTGCATTCATCGACATCTTAGTCGGAAAGGCTCGCGTTTGCAAGCCTTTCATTGACTAAGCCTACATACATACTCCTTACGCTTTCATCTTCCAGTTTTTCACTCTTTATCTTTTCATAGTCTCGGAAAGGGACACGCACTCGCCACTGCCTCCACTTCTTGAAAAGACCAACAAACCGGCTTACCACCAGGTAGTGGTCAGTTTCAAGAGTGGGGCCTCTGTAGGCTCTTGTATCCCTTATTGCCTCTCGGAAACGACTGTCTATCAAAATCAAATCAATTACACTTTTTTCTTCCTTCCGTCTCCAAGTATACGTGTGTATCTTTGTGACAGAATAAACAGTTCGCCTCAAGGCGGTCTCGAAGCTTTCATAAATTGCTAAAGAGGCGGATGGAATAGTTCTATTTCATACGAGACACTACTTTAAATATTATAAACAAGCCGATGTCACGCGGTTTCCCGTTCCCGTGGGAATACGGAAATAAAATGTAGCCTTTGTCACCCGGGGATAGTGCAGCTTCCCAACAGTGCAAGATTTTTTCAAAACGGTTCGTTAGATTCGGAGCCTATTCGATGCAAACAAACAAACAATCAAATCTTTTCTGTTTAAAATTTTTGTATAGACGAGTCACTATTTTAAACATTACAAACTAGCTATTATATTTACTCACGTACTTAATATTGATATCATACTTAGGTAGGTACTCCGTTGACCCTTTTAGATAAGGGAAGTTTATTTTTCATTAGTAACTAGCGGTACCCTGCCACGCTTCGCTGTGACTTTTTTATGGTGGTTTTATGTACCTATGAGAAATGAGTAACAAACTAAATGATGGGTACATTTAAAAAAAAATGTGTGCGTGTACTGCATGTGCGTGCGTACACACGTAAGAAGTGAAACTTCTTCATTACCTTATTTTTCGAAAGAAATATCATTAAATATACATAGGAGTTAGTAGTCCAAAAGTTCAAAAGTTCAAAAGTCCAAAGTCAAAAAGTCAAAAAGTCCAAAAGTCCAATAGTCCAAAAGTCCAATAGTCCGAAAGTCCAAAAGTTCAAAAGTCCAAAACTACAAAGTCTAAAAGTCTAAAATTCTAAAAGTCCAAAACTCCAAAACTCCAAAACTCCAAAATTCCAAAAGTCCAAAAGTCCAAAAGTCCAAAAGTCCAAAAGTCCAAAAGTCCAAAAATCCAAAACTCCAAAATTTCAAAACTCCAAAAGTATAAAAGTTCAAAAGTCCAAAGTACAAAAGTTCAAAATTCCAAAGTCCAAAGTCTAAAACTCCAAAACTCCTAAACTCCTAAACTCCTAAACTCCGAAACTCCAAAGCTCCAAAGCTCCAAATCTCCAAAACTCCAAAACTCCAAAACTCCAAAACTCAAAAACTCCAAAACTCCAAAACTCCAAAACTCCAAAACTCCAAAACTCCAAAACTCCAAAACTCCAAAACTCCAAAACTCCAAAACTCCAAAACTTCAAAACTCCAAAACTCCAAAACTCCAAAACTCCAAAACTCCAAAACTCCAAAACTCCAAAACTCCAAAACTCCAAAACTCCAAAACTCCAAAACTCCAAAACTCCAAAACTCCAAAACTCCAAAACTCCAAAACTCCAAAACTCCAAAAACTCCAAAACTCCAAAACTCCAAAACTCCAAAACTCCAAAACTCCAAAACTCCAAAACTCCAAAACTCCAAAACTCCAAAACTCCAAAACTCCAAAACTCCAAAACTCCAAAACTCCAAAACTCCAAAACTCCAAAACTCCAAAACTCCAAAACTCCAAAACTGCAAACTCCAAAACTCCAAAACTCCAAAACTCCAAAACTCAAAAACTCCAAAACTCAAAAACTCCAAAACTCCAAAACTCCAAAACTCCAAAGCTCCAAAGCTCCAAAGCTCCAAAGCTCCGAAACTCCAAAACTCCAAAACTCCAAAACTCCAAAACTCCAAAACTCCAAAACTCCAAAACTCCAAAACTCCAAAACTCCAAAACTCAAAAACTCCAAAACTCAAAAACTCCAAAACTCCAAAACTCCAAAACTCCAAAGCTCCAAAGCTCCAAAGCTCCAAAGCTCCGAAACTCCAAAACTCCAAAACTCCAAAACTCCAAAACTCCAAAACTCCAAAACTCCAAAACTCCAAAAACTCCAAAACTCCAAAACTCCAAAACTCCAAAACTCCAAAACTCCAAAACTCCAAAACTCCAAAACTCCAAAACTCCAAAACTCCAAAACTCCAAAACTCCAAAACTCCAAAACTCCAAAACTCCAAAACTCCAAAACTCCAAAACTCCAAAACTCCAAAACTCCAAAACTCCAAAACTCCAAAACTGCAAACTCCAAAACTCCAAAACTCCAAAACTCCAAAACTCAAAAACTCCAAAACTCAAAAACTCCAAAACTCCAAAACTCCAAAACTCCAAAGCTCCAAAGCTCCAAAGCTCCGAAGCTCCGAAACTCCAAAACTCCAAAACTCCAAAACTCCAAAACTCCAAAACTCCAAAACTCCAAAACTCCAAAACTCTAAAACTCTATACCTCCAACTCCAAAGTTCCAAATAGTCAAACGCCCAAAACTCGAAAAGTCCAAAAGTACAAAAGTCCAAAAGTCCAAAAGTCCAAAAGTCCAAAATTCCAAAGTCCAAAAGGCCATAACTCCAAAGTCTATAAGTCTAAAATTCTAAAAGTCCAAAACTCCAAAACGCATAACTCCTACACTCCAATACTCCAAAACTCCAAAATTCCAAAAGTCTAAAGTCCAAAACTCCAAAATTCCGAATGTCCAAAAAGTTCCAAAATAACATGCAAAACATATCTGACCTCTTTATTAGGTGCGTACTCTCTTTTATTATTCTGAATGCAAGGAGGCCGCAATCAAACTTCTCTTAAAAAACATCAATCTGGTAGGTACCTTCTAAATAGGTTGTTTATAATAATTTTGTTCTGAAGCTGGCAGAATATAATTAAAAAAACAATGACCAACGCCATCTATTGGTAATATCACTTTTTAAAGCTATTTTATTCTTATTGCTGTTATGATAAAAGTGTATAAAGTAGCCTAAAACCATCTCTGAATCCTATTGTATATCGTGTCCAATTTTGAGCTCAATCGATTCAGTAAATTTTGAGTTTTTAATAGATACACAAACGCACACAACATTTTTATATATATAGATTTATCTAATTAAGTACCTAGTGGTACTTCAAGATCTCGCAATGAGAACATCATCTTGAAGTACCATTATGTAAAGTTACGATATTCACTCACTAAAAGGCAGAACTAAAAAAGTTTTCCATCTAAAACACAAAATGTATAATTAGAGCCAAGTTCTATTTTCGGAATACGCCATCCACCGCAGCTCTAATTTTAAATTAATTATTTTTTATCCTGATAACAATATTTATGTACACACATGTATTATACAGAGACGTAGTTAAAAAAAACAGTACAATGGCACTGCTTATTTCTACAAGATATCTCCTCCAGGCTCCAGTAGGCCGGCGAGAGGAGAGCATGACAACATAATATAGTTGAAAAAGGTAGAAGTGTGTAAAAAAAGACTAGTTGAAAACAAAGTGATTATATTTATACTTGAGAAACAAATAATTACATACACATTTAATTTATTTTCAGGTGACCCAGTTTTGGCGCGAAAAATACATGAAGCATTTGAAAAAGCAGATATTGCATCGGTTCTAGACGACAAAAGAGGATGGGACCATGGCGTATTTATACCAATGATGTTGATTAATCCAAAGGCAGATATACCTATAGTTCAAGTATCTATACTTAAAAATCAAAATGCTCGAGAACATTACGAGATGGGCAAAGTTTTGTATCAATTTAGAAAAGAAGGTATAGCCATATTTGGTTCAGGAATGTCTTACCATAATATGAAAGAGTTTAAAAAGGCCAACCCAGAAGTAGAACAAGACATAGTAAATGAAGAATTTGATATGTTTTTAAACAATGTTTGTACAGGGAACGAGGAAAAGCAAAGGGAAATTCTATTTTGGGATGAAAAACCAGGTGCTTTAGATAGTCATCCGGCAGGAGAGGCCGATCACCTTATGCCTTTAATTGTAAATATTGGCGCAAGTGGAAAAACTCCTGGCAAAAAAATATTTGATTCTGTATTTTGCGGCAAGTTCAAACTTGGTGGTTATATGTGGGATAAAGAATAAGATGGTATATGGGCATCAAAATAATGTTAGGGCATGGAATATGTACCTATGGAATATTCTACGCAAGATTTTCAGGTGACCCAGTTTTGGCGCGAAAAATACATGAAGCATTCTTATAAAGCATCTGCATATTATTGTTGAGTCGAATCGATAAAAGTTGCACTAAGAAAATTTTAAAGCTAAATCATAAAATACCTAGGTACTACAGAAAATATTACAATAAGTCACTTTGAGTTAATGACTGCTGAGAATGATTTGATTTAATTCATTTTCATTTTGTCAGATTCGCATCAGAAAGTTTTAATACTCGTACTAAATGCTTACAATTAATCCATTTCGTTCAGATATTATATTGATTTCAAACGGCTATTTAAAGGAGTCAAGAATATAATTTGAAACCAAAACAAGTGTAAATTTTATTTATTGAAATACCCTTGACGATGCTGAGACTATTTCGTTAAGTCCAAATATGGTATACTTATAAATTGTAAATTGCTGAGGAGTATGTTCTTCCTGACTACTTGAATCTTGATCAGAAATATCCAGGTCAATTATATCAACGTCCGCAATTTTTTGTACTGCACTCATGTTATAAGCATTATGAAGTTACTACTAGATGAAGCTCGCGGCTTTGCCCGCGTGTTCCCGCTTCCCGTGGGAACATATTTCCGGGATGAACATCCAAATATCTAAACATTTTAACATCTAAACATCTTCAAAAACTTTCACATTTATACTATTAGTAAGATGCGACCATGGGATATTTGAACTCTATAAATAATTTAATTCATGTAAAAATAGCGTGGGGAAATCTATATCTATACTAATATTATAAAGCTGAAGAGTTTGTTTGTTTGTTTGTTTGATTGTATGGTTGAACGCTAGGATCTCAGGAACTACTGGTTGGATTTCAAAAATTCTTTTACAGTCTGATAGTCCATTTATTGAGGATGGCTATAGGCTATATACTTAGATCATCTAACCACAGGATGCGCCTTACTTAAGCATTGTTTTCTGCCATTGCACATGACCATTTGGTCTTTTGGCTTTATGAAAAGCCTGTACATCAGTACATCATTTTATATGATTATACTAGTACATTACATTGTAGTTGACTGTACAATAACAATTAACACACAACAGCCATTACGCGTTTGTCGATTAATACATTTTTAAATGCAATGAAATTTTATATGTCTTTTTGTTTCCCCCTTCACTTGTATGAAAACTGGCAGAATATTTTTGTATGCGGTGGTTCGCAAAGGCTAGTCCCGTGTTATATGGTCTAAGGCTATATAACATCACGCTAAGACGAATAGGGGCGAAGCAGCAATCAATAATGTTTCGAAAACGGGGAATATATTTACCGTCTGACAGCTTCCGAGGCATACGCTGCGTACATAGTTAAAGATACGTAAAAAATGTGTAGTACAATATAGTATCTCTTAAAAATTTCTAAAAAAAAGTCAGCGGCAGCATATGTCTATCTTTTAAGGTTCGCTCACAATAACCTAATTTGTCTGTTTCTTAAGGTTCGCTCACAATATTATAAAACTGAAGAGTTTGACGCTGACAAATCTGAACAACGGACCACGCAGCACCCAATCGTTACCGATGTTCCACAGAAGCGGTCATAAGGCCGATCCCTGTAGAATACCAAACGACACTCCGAATCCTCCCAAAACGCAGCTCCAGGGCAAGGTGTTAAAGGCGTTGACGATGTCAAGAGACACCGCCACCACCACATCACCCTGTTCTGTTGCCGCTAAAATAAAAAATACCTACTGAAATAAAAATAAAACTTCCACCCACAACAAATGTATTTTTTGTGCCTAATTTTTGTGACGGAACCCTCTGTGCGGGAATTCGACTCGCACTTAGTGTTTTTTTTTAATATGAACATGTGAGTTTCGGTTTCGGTTTCGGCCGAAACTGGCCCTGAGGCCGAAAGTTCGGTTTCGGCTGAAAAACCAGTTTCGGTCGGACACTAATAATTATACAGTACAAAATATAATGCCCAATAAAATTTGTCAAAAACGTTTACAGCTCGTTGATAACAAATACTTAATTTTAATAAGGCTCGTGTAAATTCTTTAATTGGCTTTCAAAATGTATAACGGTGCTAACGTTCCAATAGTAAAATATATAATTATTTATTCTTTAACTATAGTTGCCATAACATGTAAAACACATTTAGCGCCATCTATATATATCAACCATGGACTAGGTCCTTATCCCTTGTTGGGTGAGAAATACTGCGAGTACAAAGAAATTAAAGATGGAATGAAAAACGTATCAAATATTGTAAAGTTGCACGAGTTGAAAGCAATAATATTAGTGTCGGCGCATAGAGAGGAAGATATTGTAACTGTATCGTCTGGTGGTCACCCTTCACTTGTGTACGATTACGACAACGTTCCGCTCGAAAGTTATACATTCAAATACAATGCTTCAGGTAAGTTCACATAATCCAGGTTTATTCGAGTTTTACCGTTTTAATTTCCAATTCTTTCGTCCATCTATTGCATGTGATATCAAAGACATTTTGGCGGCGCTTGTATCAGCTGTTGCATTTGGGCTGCTTTAGTTACACTGACACTCATTCATGCGAAATACTCCATTCGAAGGATTAAATAAATTGGAGTATTAACTGATTACAAGTAATTACAACTAACATAAGCTATAAAAGACCACGTTTCCTTGCTTGAAGGACGCGTGTTTTGTATGGTCAAGGTCGTCAGCCTTATCCTTCATCATCCTTAACGTCCATACGTTAAGGATGATGAAGGATAAGGCTGACGACCTGGTGCCAGGTTCAACTAGTCTTACTCCTCACCCTTCATTCGTACCTCGCACAAGCCTAGTATGTGCCACTTTATGTGGCCCAGTTCTTCCTTGAGTTTGGTGAGATGCTCGTCCAGCTGTGGAGTGTTAAGTGCGTCTTTGTACGGAGCCAGGATAAGTCGTGTATGGTAGCATGTATTAGCCCGAAAATTCTTCGCACTTCGCTCCCTCCATTGTTGCGACCGCTATTGCTACCGGAACAGCGGGAGTGTCGAGAACTGGGAGCCGTTTCTTTTTATAAGCTTTCATATTGGTAGGGGTTTTGGGTCTTACTGCACGACGTTGACCAGACGGCTTAGTATAGTGCTTTGTTTTGTCTGTCCTTCTCGTCGTCATGACCTCATCCGTTAATCAGCAGGAGCATCACTTGACTTGATCTTGAATCCATATTTATTATGATGTGAACTGATGGCAACGGGACGACAGCAGCGCGGTCAGCATCCTCTGAGCGACGAGCGGTGGTCACGTGATATATTCGTCAAATATAAGAAATTTTGGAAAATATTAAGTTGTATTTGTAGGTGACTTTATACTTAGTTCCTAAAATATTTTGAAAAGTATCCACAATCGACACTAAACATTGTCGCCGCGACACTAGCGATCTGAAGGCTGAGACCAAGTTTAGGCACAGCTCGCCGCGCCCGCGCCACGCTCTCCGCTGCCGCTAACATCCGGTTTGAGCACAAAAATATATCAAAATATATTTCTGTGGGTTTGAGGCTTAGTTAGAAACTTTATGACTTTAGATAGGTATTCTTTTCTACTTAACTGCGTCTCATCTACTATCACAGTATAAAGATGATCTGTCGGCTATGCTACCATGTAAGTACCTACTATTATATCAATGATACTACTTACAATACAAATTACTTAATCATGGACTCCTTTGACCTTTTTAGATAAGTAATGTTTATTTTCATTGCATATTTATCAAACTATGTAGTATAGGAAAACTATTAAATTTTACGGCAATGAGTGATAAAGCATAATGTAGCATTACGATACAAATTAGAGATAGTACAGATGGAAAACTCATGTATGTACTTTTTTTTCATGCCTACCCTCTGCTACACACACTCGCGCACAAATAAGTATCAAAAAGTAGGTTGAGTAGCGCCTAACCTCGTGTTTGTGAATGAATTGTCTATGTGTGCGTAGTGTCTGTGGATGAGTTTGAGTTGTCTATGTGTGCTCTGTCCCCTCCCCCACCGCACAGAAAACGCGCAAAATATTGGGATCAAAAGTATCCAAGGACCTTCCTCGAAACATAAGCTCAGATAATGCCAAGTATCATTGAAATTGATTTGGTAGTTTCCGCGTGATAGGTATTTATTCGAAAGTATTAGAAAGTGTGTTCGTGTAACCTTTACGCGCGATTGAAGTAAAACTTCTTTGCCATTGACGGCATTAAATGTTATACTAATGTCATTCATTCGAATTTTTCAATTCGAAATTTGAAATAGTACCTAAGCGTTACTTCCGTCAGAAAAAAAATCTGAGTTACTCCCAAGTCGCGCCTAAAGAAGTTTTACTTCAAAAATTAAATTATTTTTTCGGCTTCAGTACTTATGGATTAGAGAATGCCCTACAATTAAAATTTTTAAAATATCTTTCATGTACAGATTCTCGACCCTCTACAGTTTTATTATACTTTATGTAAATAGTATTATAATGGAAAGAGACGTGGCCGCCACCAGGGTGACCCTTCCTAGGTGGTCTGTGGAACACCTATGTGGATTAACATGTCAGAAGATAACAGTGAAGATAACCTAGGTGGACTACTTAGGGTTTTCACGGGTCTTTCCTCATAATATCACTCTCAATGTCTCATGCTTCCTCCACATTACTCGCGAAGTTGGACGAGTACGAGAGTGTAGAGGGGCACCTCGGCCTACTTCGTCAAAAATTTTCTTTGCCTCGGGCAACTTCGCCGACGAACTTCGTTTAACTTCGCCAGTAATGTAGAGAATATCTCTCATGTACAGATTCTCGCCTCTCCACAGTTTTATTATATGATTTGATGATGGGCTCTAAACCATTAAAGATTCGACCACTTAGACGTGTTGAGAAGTGATCGCCGTAAACTGAGACTTTTCTTGTCTTCTCCAAACTACATAAATAGACAGATAGTTCTAGAAAGTTGAGAAGTGATCGCGGTAAACTGAGACTTTTCTTGTTATTCTCCAAACTACATAGATAGCCCCGGCAAATTTCCACAGCTTTACAGTAGTAAAACTTGCATACGCTACCTTCTACAATAATGTAGTTCATATAAATGTAGAATAATTTAACTAAACAAACTAACAATAACGACGATCTTCAACTTCACTACCTACACCTTTAATTGACGCTTGATTTTTTTACAGTAATCTAAGGGAAAAAGTGTATCCTCCTCCAAAGTCGTCAATATTAAACTGATTTAGGTGCTTTTATATTTTCAGGTAACCCAGTTTTAGCACGAAAAATACATGAAGCATTTAAAAAAGCACGCATTCCTTCAGCACTAGATGACAAAAAAGGATGGGACCATGGAGTGTTTATACTAATGATCTTGCTAAATCCAAAGGCAGATATACCTATAGTTCAAATATCTTTACTTAAAAATCAAAATGCTCGACAACATTACGAGATGGGCAAAGTTTTGTATCAATTTAGAAAAGAGGGTATAGCTATATTTGGTTCAGGAATGTCTTACAATAATAGGAAAGGATTTATGAATGCCACAAATCCAGAAGCAGATCATGTCATTGTAAACGAAGAATTTGACAAATTTTTATACAATGTTTGCACTGGGAACGAAAAAAACCAAAACGAAATACTATCTTGGGATAAGAAACCAGGTGGTTTGGACAGTCATCCATTAGGAGAGGCCGAACATCTAATGACTTTAATTGTAAATATTGGCGCAAGTGGAAAGATCTCTGGTAAAAAAGTATTTGGGTCAGTATTTAAGGGGAAGTTCAAAATAAGCGGTTATATGTGGAATAAATAATAAGGTGACATATAAACTTATGCTAGAAAACATCCGAACTTTAAAATAAATAATACCTACACTTTATTTGACAAATTTGCTACACCCTGAACATAATCCTTACATCAGTAGCTAATTAGTAAAGAACAAAGAACATTATTTTTTAAACGTGAGGGTAAATCCTCATGGATGCTTGACGGACTTCTACCGCCTAAAACATCTCACGTATCATGCCTAACAGCCTAAGGTTGCGAGCCCCGGGTAAGCCCTCAGAAGGATACCCAACGGACCTGCGGCTACCACTGCGGCCTCACCTAGGGGACAAAAACCATTCTTACAATCACTGCGACACAGATAGCGCATGCGCTAGAGAACAAAGGGTAGAGTAAGAAACTACTCACCTTGGTGAGCAAAGACTTCTATATAAACTGAGGTAGACATGCCCTACGCACCGATTTTTGAAACCTATAAACTGAGCTAATTAGCAGCGTTGCTCGCACTGTTGTGAATCAAAACTTCGAGATTAGGTACTTGCCTTGCAATCGAAGTCCATAAGCCTTCTCTTTTACCTACTCTTGTTCAATTCGTATATTGCTATTGTGGTGACAATTACGTAAATATTATTTATAAGTGTGTAGTCTTAGCGAAGTGTGTGTTTGAGGATTGCTTTTGAAATCTCGTTTGTTAGAGTACGGCGCGTCTACCTCAGTTTAAATAGAAGTCTTTGTTGGTGAGTAGTTTCTGCTTTCAGCGACGGTTGACCAGCAAAAAAGGCTCATGCATGAAATAACTTCGTGGTTTTTGTCGATCCTCCGCTTAGTCCAACTGTGACCACGGGCGCTGCAACGTGCTCGAAACTTCGGTGAATGTAAGTAAATAGTATTTCGCGTGAAGTCCCGAATTCTATAATTATATGTAAGAATGGTTTTCGAAGCAGGGGCGAATCTGCGTCCTGTATAGCAAACAATTCTGGTGTGGCTTAAAATGGCGCCTCACCTTATTTAAGACTCTTAGTTTCCGCGAGGCCAGCCCAATACTCTCTGTGTAGTTTTTATGATTGAGCTCCCGCCGGACCTCTATACCGAGGATCTCCAGGTTGCCCTTTAGTGGAACCATAACGTTCTGAACAGAGGGTAGGGGTAGGAAATAGGATTTCTTAGCTGTAAACGCACGCGCCTGTGTTTTCTGGCATTGAAATCCCTATACGGGTATGCCGTTCGTGAGTATAGACTGTCCAAGAGAAACTTGTAGGTACTTTCGCGAGGAGTGGTGCTATTACGTGACGTAGCGTTGTATAGATCCGGTTGAAATGTCATAAATGATTTGATAAAAATCCAGTCAAATTTAACATAATATCCTCAGATCGAATCGAATATGGTAGGTACTCAGATAATTGTTACTACATATTTCCTTTTATGTTAATTGTACAATATTAGGAGAAGGAAAAATAAAAAGTAATGATTTATTGTACCTACCAACGGATATAACCATGAAGATTAACATCATTAAAATTTGTCGGTTATTGAAAAAGCGTAGGTACATAATTATTATGTAATTTGTTTTGGTCGTATTTGGTGTGCTTCAAGCAAGTCACTTGCTTTTTTGAATTTTTAGGGTTCCATACTCTAAGGGTAAAATAGGACCCTATTCATGAGGCTTCGCCGTCCGTCTGTCTGTATGTCCATCACGAGACTGTATAAAGGGGGCTCCCATACAATAAATGTGCTTTTTTTTGTTTTTGGTGCACATTGATCTGTCGTCGCACACATCAACCTCTGCAACTTTTGTGATGCATTCCACGTTCTACCGATGTGCACGATAGTCTCAACAGCTGACAAGAAAATGCGACTAGAAGGGACATTTGAACTGTATAAATAATTCATACACAAATAGCGTGGGACCTATGACGCTACCCTGGGGAACTTTCCCAGCTATGATTTGTACATTCACTAAGGTATTTACCAGGCTTTTACTTGTTTTGACGTTCTATATGATAATTTTTAAAGAAATGAAGGGTAGGAAGTGACCGATAGTTTGGGAAAGAGCGTATAGTATGGGGATTGGATAAGAAACTGAATCAAATGCCCTATATTAAACCAATAATCGAGTTAACGTAGATTGAGTTTCAACTAGGTCAGTGTTTGGATTATTTATAGGTACAAGATTTCTGTGTGATAGCTAAATTTCAAGCAGGCAGAGTCCCGGTTGTTTGCTATTAGTTAGATTAGAGTATACTGGTTGAATTTATAATCGTTCTGGAGCGGAAAGGTTTAGGCACAGTTTCGATAACAGAACCGATCGGCACTGTCAATTTGGAAATCAACAAAAAAAATTACGAAAATTTTGCCTGCGTCGAATACTGTTCTCACCATTGGGATGACTCCGCCAGGTATTTACTAGACGCGCTTGACGCTATGCAGAGACATCTCTGCAGATACCTCACGCACGCTATGCAGATACCTACGATTTTCAAATTGACAGTGCCGATCGGTTCTGTTATCGAAACTGTGCCTAAACCTTTCCGTTCCAGAACCACTATAAATTCAACCAGTAAATAAACAGTATAAAATATAATGTCCAATAAACTTTGTCAAAAACGTTTACAGCTCCTGGATAACAAATAATGTTAGTTAGACTCATAAAAAATTCTTTAAATTGCGATCAAAATGTATAACATTGGCGACGTTTCAATGTTAAAATTTAATATCATTTATTCATTAACAACAGTTGCCTTAGCATGTAAACCATATTTCGCGCCATCTGTATTTATACATCATGGTGAAGGTCCTTTGCCCGTGTTGGGTGAAAAATACAACATAGAATTGAGAGATGGAATGAAAAATGTGTCAAATATGGTAAAATTGCACGAGTTGAAAGCTATAATAGTGGTGTCGGCACATTGGGAGGAAGATATTGTCACTGTGTCGTCTGGTGTTCACCCTTCGATTGTGTACGATTACAACAACTTTCCGCCTGAAAGTTATGAACTTAAATACAACACTTCAGGTAAGGTCACATAACCCAGGTTTATTAATATGATTGCATTAAAATCGAGGCAGATGGTAATGCAAACCAAGATTTAGGGATTCAAATAGAGCCAAACCAAAAGGAATTTCTTAATAATTAAAGCTTTATGTATGAGTTATGTTTTATTATCGACTGCGACTGAAGTAATGATTTATCGGGAAATTTAGACCATATTTTTATCATTACAGCGGTCGGCCTAGAAGAGTTCAATTCTGACACATGTCCTATCGGTTTAGCCTTCTTTTCTGCTATATCTGCGTCTCGTACTACTATGTAGTACTACTATTATTATCTATGATACTACTTACATAGTACTAACGCATCAATGTATACTATGACTTTTATAAATGGGTGGTGTCTATTTTCATTGCATAATTAGTGCTTATTAATCAAAATAGGCAGTGTAGATGAACTATAAAATATTATGGCAATGAGAGATAAATCAAATCAAATCAAATCAAAATCATTTAACTGTGATACATAGATTTGTATAAGATGTTATAATTGGTTAGGTATGAAGTACGCTATGATCTACCACTTGGAAGCGGTGTACAAATATTAATTTTAATTAGGTACTGGAACCAGAATGTTAATTTGCGATATTAACCTACTATTTGGCAGCACCGTACTCTTAGTTAATATTTATAATTAAAATACTACTAATACTTTTATGGCAAGAATTAAAGGGAAAAAGTGTATCCTCGTTCAACACTCGTCCGAATTTTAAACTGCTTATTTTGTATTTTCAGGTAATCCAATTTTGGCACAAAAAATACATGAAGCATTAAAAAAAGCATGCATTCCATCAGCACTAGATGACAAAAGAGGATGGGACCATGGCGTTTTTATACCAATGATATTGATTAACCCAAAGGCAGATATACCCGTAGTTCAAATATCTTTACTTAAAAATCAAAATGCTCGACAACATTACGAAATGGGCAAAGTTTTGTACCAATTTAGAAAGGAAAGTGTAGCCATATTTGGTTCAGGAATGTCTTACCATAATATGAAAGAGCTTATTAATGCCAAAAATCCAGAAGTAGACCATGTCATTGTAAATGAAGAATTTGACAAATTCTTATACAATGTCTGTACTGGGAACGAAGAAAAGCAAAAGGAAATACCTACTATTTTGGAATAAAAAACCAGGTGCATTAGATAGCCATCCAATAGGAAAGGCCGATCACCTTATGCCTTTAATTGTAAATATTGGCGCAAGTGGAACCATCCCTGGTAAAAAAAGTATTTGGGTCAGTATTTAAGGGGAAGTTCAAAATAAGCGGTTATATGTTGGATAAAAAATAAGAGAGAACATTCGAACTTCGAAACAAATATTAGTGGACCGCGCAAATATTTATTGATACCAGGATTTGAACGAAACAGCAGCCTCTAAACTACCTCTGCCGGCTGCGTACCTATGTATGTACTTATGCAGTTTACATTCAAGTGACATGTTGCCTCGAATGGTTACAGTGAGGATCTAATAATAGCTTATATTGCTGAGTTTATAACAGTTAAATTCTTAAGTGTTATTATCGGATTGGATAGAATATACCACTCGAACAATGTTTCCAATGTGACAAAATATTTCTATGATCGATCGGGGTTTTTTTTTGTCCTGAACCAAATTTACGACTGCGAATACATGAGCGCGGTTTGCATCCTTGCTGACTGTACTAATGCGATTCCATTTCCAGCGGTAGGATGCAGGCGGTAAGGGCCATTCCACGTGTTGGTCTAAAACGCTTGGTCGAGTAGTATTATAAGAAGCGGAACTTTTTTCCCTGCTTGTGCTTCGACATACGACTTCTCAAAGATTTTCACATATTTCTGTCCTTCGCAATATTCTTATTCATTCTGTCATTCTAATATTGTTTTTGTCCATTTTCCATTCCTCCCTCCTAACATAGCTAATAGCCCACTGCCATTTTACTGTTTTACGTAATTTGCCTGCATCTTTAAACTTAGTTTTTTTAAACATTTGCCATTATCAATATATCCTATCAAGGAGGATGGAGGCTTGAGGTTGTTCAGGAGTATACCTAACTACCTTGGGCAGGTGCCCAAAGAAATTTGTTCAGGAGTATACCTACCTGGAGCAGCTTAGGAAGGTTCCTAAGCTGCTCCAGGTAGGTATACTCCTGAACAAATTTCTTTTTCTCCAGTGTGATAACTTTATCACAATCACACTGAAGAAAAAGAACCTGGACAAAGAAATCGCCAGAAGGATCCGGCTGGGCAGCATTCAGTAAACTGCGTCGACATTTTAATTCGCCTATACCGCAATGCCTGAAGACGAAAGTCAACAACCAGTGCGTTTTACTAGTTATGTCTTACAGTGCCGAGACGTGGACACTTATGGTGGGGTTAGCCCTTGGCCTCAAAGTTGCGCAGCGAGCTCTGGAACGGGCTATGCTTGGAGTTTCTTTGAGGGAAAACCTCCGAAATGTGGTTGTCCGGCAGAGAACTAGAGTAGATGACATAGCTTACAGAATAAGCACTTTAAAGTGGCAGTGGGCCGGCTACATCTGCAGAAGAACCGATGGCTGATGCAGCAAACGAGTCCTGGAGACCGCGACTCAGCAAACGTTGGGTAGGACGTCCACCCGCCAGATGGACCGAAGACAGTTAAACATAAATCCCAAATCTATATTCATTTCCTATTAATTAATACTTTTATCATTAAAATATTCATAATAATAAACTTAGCTGGTGTGTTTTATTTCAAAATGTTGTCCTACTAATCTTACACATTATAAAACCAAACCAAAACTTCCATCGTTAGTCTGTCTGTTATGATAAACTCATAGTTATAAATGCCGATACCTACGTAGGTATGTGAATTATGTCTGACTATCCATTTTAGTAAATAGGCTTTATGATATTTATTACATGTCCTGTTGACTATAGGCCTAAATGACCGGGGGCCTGAGGACGGTGAGGGGGCTGCTCACCGTTCTTACAGAAGCAGGACCTTGACGACAGCGTGGCGTATGAGATTCACGCACGCCCCCCAAGAAGCGGGATAACACCCGAACAACCCCCCAAAGACGTTATAGTAGATTCTGTTGGGAGTCTTGGGGTCAAACTTGCGAGGGCTAACCCGCAGGCTGATTACGTATAAAACAGCGATCAGCGATAATCGCGCAATCATTGCGCAATCATCGCGCGATTTATCGCTGGTCGCGGAAAAAATGGTATTACGTTAAATTCTATAGCGAATCGTTCGCTAATCGCTACGTCGCACTTATCACTACGAAACTAGCGCCATAAAGAATTACGTGGCGATCACTGAAAACTGGGAACTGTCACATCTGTTGCGCATTTCATTAGTGTATGTGTGTGCTGAGAGACCACTTTTATTTTTTCGGATTTTTGCAGTTTAACTAACAATAGTGCATAGTAAAAGTTGCGAAAATATTTGTAAAGCTTAGTGATCGGTTAGTAAGCGCGTCCGAACACGTACTCGCAGCACTATTGTTAGTTAAACTGCAAAAATCGGCAAAAAATGAATTGGTCTCTCAGTACACACATACACTAATAAAATATCGAAATCGCTGCCTGGAGGTTGTCAAAAACGATACGTAATACGAAATTATCGCCAGATCGCTGCCGCAGTATAGCACAAATGCACTTTTTAATTTACTGATTGTCCTACAGAGGCAGCACCGTCGCTAGTTGGCTATGGCAAAACGATACGTTGATACGTAATACGAAACAGTCAACAAACAGCGATTATCGCGCGATTTCCGCGAGATTATCGCTATCGCTTGCCTATTGTAACATACGTAATAAGCCTGCCGGGCTTCCAATCATAGGCATTAGGTAGGAAACGTGTGAGGTTTAGTCGGTACGAGAATTTCCTCACGTTAAAAAAAAACATGTCCTGTATATACCTAATTCTATAAAAGCTTGGGGTCAGAGAAAGGAATTATGTCGTTTACACTTCTGCATTTCTTCCATTAGCGCTTCAGCAATTTACACCATAAACTTCCTCTGACATGTCCCAACATTAATATATTTCCATCGCAAGAACCATCCAAGCCGTTTGTCAGTTTTTTTTAACGTGTGGAAAATCCTAGATGAATGCTATGCCGGACTCCTACCGACTAAAAACCGCACGTATCCTAGCTATGGTTGGTATGTGTATGAGGATACCCTAGGACTCCCACAGAACTACTGCTACCACTGCGGGCTCAACTAGAGAAGGGGGGGGGGGATACTTTATCCAATCAAATTGATACTGATCATAATTATTGCTTTTAATACCTATTATGTTGCATGATGATTATTATAATTGCACATTATGACATGCATTTCGTGCTGTGCCTTAAACTATTAAAAGCTTTACTTTAATATTTCTGTGCTCATGAAACAATCAATATGGGCAGTAACTAGTTTATTTAACTGAGTATAAGTAAAAAGAACTTAATTTCAAAGCCATACTCCAATGTATTCCTACGAGAATCCTCTATACCGTAAAACTCCACGACGACGTTTATTGAAAATCCAAAAATGGTGCTATAAGTTCTTTTCCCCCGTCGTGAAGTATGGAAAGGACTTTTGTAACGACACTAGCATCCACGGATTCAGTCACATAGCTGCTCCCAGGAGACTCTGGGTTGAACGGTATGTTTGTTTTTTAGGTGACAGAATTTTGTGCGATTGAGTCTGCGGCACACATACAGACCACTTGTCGCGCATTGGCTATCGCAGATTTTTCACTGTCTGTGCTTTACGGATTGTCAGTCGTCTAGCTAGGCTGCACCTAACCGAATAAATGTGGAGTTGTCTGGTTCCTTTGTTGACGTCTGATGAGAATTAGTTGCATATATAGGTTTTATACTAGGTTTTCAGCACCGGTAGGTACTTTCATTGTTAACTCCTGGTTACACTCGCGCTGCGAATCTAATTGCCAAGTTAGATCGGAATGAAACAGTTTGTGAGTGCTGGCAAACATTTTCAGGGCTTTCAACTTGGCTCAACGGGATTACTGGCTCCCGGAATTAACGGCTTTGCTTTCCGAAGAACAGAAACACTGGTAAAGGAAAATACCAACAAAAACTGTCGATCCCCACAGGACCGACCGTATTAGGTACCTATCTTAAGAGGCGTATCGCAACCAAGTGATCTTTTGCAAAACACCGAACTGTGAGCGTTTCCAAGCTTTGCTTTCCTCTAACTACTTGTATTGTCTGTGTGAAGTTGAGAGATATACCTGTCCCACGAATGTCACAGTCCATAGCTGAACGTTGGCCTCTCTCGACTTCATTCAGGATGGCATTATCATGCTAGCCAGATAGGGACAGGCAGGTTTCAAGTTTTCCTTCTTAGCCATGAGCTCGTCCGTTAGTCAGCAGGAGCACCACTAGCAGGTGAAGAATTTTGGCAAAGCATCAAGGGTTTAGATCATAAAGCAGCAGTTATATGGATGGAAATCCTTTACGTTGTCGACCAATCTAAGGATTGGAACCTTTGCATTTTCAATACCTATAGTAAGACTATAGGTATTGAAAATGCAAAGGTTTTGTAAGTAGATGCATGGAAGTTTGTTGTCTAACGGCTGAATGGATCTGGCTGAATTTTGGTACAGAGATAGATTATGGTCTGAAAAGAACACGTAGGCCATTTATCTTCGGAATACTTATTCCGGCAATATACATACATACCTACATACATTCACGCCTTTATCTCCGAACGGGTAGCCAATGAGAACTTTTTCATTGGCATTGGGAACGCGAAAACATTCCACGTGCACCATTTATTAGAACTGGCCTTTTGATGAAAAACCTGATGATATTTTAGGCTTTTGTGGATATGCGCCTGTGGCCTTGCTATTTGGGAAGCCCTGAATGTGTCATTAGGACAATTGCAGCGGTACAATGAGAGTCCTACAGTGATGACCCTGGAAAAAGACTTTAGATCCTGGGAGTTCAGTATGCCTGCGATTACTTGCTGTTATTTGGTAAGAGACCTTTTAAGAGTCCGTCTGATGCCAAATAGACTATTACTTTGATCTAGATCTCAGGACTCGTGAGGTTTAATGAATTAAAATTTTAACACAGACAACTTCAGTTCATGAACTATAAAAAAACGCTCTAGGCTAGAAACACGATTGCTGATAAAATCCTCGATACATTTTTGTGTTAAAAATACCTCGATTTCTTGAAATTTTAACCTAGATCTCATAAGTTGTAAGTTGTTTTTATTATATAAATTTTTTATAAGACAGACAATAGTAAAATCTTCATTTGCACAAGACCAATTTTTTAATATTGGATATAGTTTTTTAAAATTAATTTATTTCGTTAAAAACGCACAAAAACCGATCGCATCTCTCTCTGTCATGCAGGCTAAAATGTATTATCTTCTATCTTCTTTCAACAATTTGGCGTCTGGTAGGCTCTTAACTATCGTCTATAACTTTTCTTTTCTTCTTGCCAGCTTGAATTTTTTTACCAAACGATTTCTCTCCCCATACAACCCAACTGCATAACTTTGACATGGGTTGGGAAAAGGCTCGGTAGATGATAATTTTTCGTCCCTTACAACCCTGAGTTCTTCAAGAGGAAGCTTAATTTTAAAGAGTAAATCATAATATTATATTTCTATGTTTATTTCAGAATCGTATGGATATGTCTAAAGTTCCGGCAGTGATAAAAAAATACTGGAGCATCGATATTCATGATGAAGAATATGCGTATTATACCAGGTATAAATAAATATACATTAGGTACTTATCATTGTTCTGTAGAAGAACCGATGGAGCAAACGAGTTTTGGAGTGGAGACTGTGACTTGGTACACGTGGGGTGGTACGAATGTATTGCCGTGTTGTCATGGACAAACGCGGTTTGTGGCTGCCCGCAGTTTAAATTTTTCAAGCAGCCAATAAAGGCCTTCAACTAGCTTCTACAAGGATAGGCTGAAGCTTCACTCACTACCACTCGGCGATCAAGCACCGAGGAATCCTGACCACCTGACACAGGTCACAGTCAAGCGAGTATGACTGAACAGCTCATATTTATATGTCACGCTCCCACCAGGGTCTAAAAGCTTTCTGAAAAATATGGAACAATAGGCTGTGGAGTTGATACCCTGTATTTATCATTTCTAGTTATACTTACCTTATTTATCTTCAGTTCATTTATATAACAGGTTTGTCAATGCAGTCGCCAGCTCAAACCTTTTCGACCTTCAGAAATTTGAGGAGTTCCAAGACATGGAAACGCCTGTAGATATGTATCAAATAGCAGTCGATGTAAGTTTTGGTAATTTTTTTTGTACTAGTAAGGTGGCAGACAAGCTTACGGCCTACTGATGGAATGTGGTCACCGTTGCCTATATTCGTTTGCAATGCCAGAGGCGCTACACTCGCACTGTCAACTTTGTAAAAACCTTCTAAAACCCTTTTAAAGAGCCCCATACTGTAGGCTTTTGGGAAAACCGAAGTAGAGAGCTCATTCCACAATCAAAGCATGCGCGGAAGTAAGCCCCTATCGAACCTTACCGTGAAGGAACTCTCCAGACGCAAGGTGATGAGCGGTGCGCTGGTAGAACGTAGCCGTGGGCATTGCATCAAACAATTCTCTGGAGCACAAACCGAATAGAAGGTTTTAGTTTAGATATGACACAATTTTAACAGAAGACTTAGTATTTTTGATATAATCTGTGTCTGTAGGTTATGCCCGAAATGAAAATCAAGCTGGTCCCTTCAGAAGCTGGTGATTGGAAGTGGTGGCCGGTAATGACGGAAGCCGGTGCCTGTTACGTTACCAATTCATTGGCTTTGGCTGATGTTGCTATAATGTGAGTTATATAATAATCCATGATGATGATGTCTCCGACCGATTTTGGCCATGGTGATCACTTCGACTCCTAGTCGGCTCGGCACTGATGCGCTCGAAGATGGCCGATCTTCACGGTGAACTCTCGTGTACACTGAGGGCACGTGAGAACACCACCTACGTAATGGTACTGAATGACAGCGGGTGGGCGGACTTGCAGCTCATCGCGTTTAGCGTCGAGGTCTGCCTTTCGCTGTTCTTCGAAATCGTTTACTCGTCTTTGCACCACCCTGCGCCATTCTGAACGTTAATCTATACTAATATTATAAAACCAAAGAGTTTGTTTGAACGCTAGAATCAGGAATTCAGGAAGTCGGAAATATGATTTCTGATTTAGTAGGTATTTGTTGTAAAAACGGCAACAGATGTATATGATCTGTGAAAATGTCAACTGTCTAGCTATCACGGTTCATGAGATACAGCCTGATGATGACAGACGCAGAGACAGATCGACGGCGAAGTCTCAGTAATATATAATAAGGTCCTGTTTTTACCCTTTAAAATGATAGCAGACAGGATGGACTCAGCAGTTTTGGGGCGATTCACCGACCTGCATGGGAGAGATCTGGGTGGGTGAGTTGTTCACAAAATAAACATGCTGACATTTTATTTTATGGTTTTGATTTGTATTTGTATTTAATGTGTATTTACTAACATAGGTTGTAAGATTATGATACTAACAAAAATGGGCTGTAATCGTCTGAAAATAAACAATTTTTTATTTTTATTTATTTATTTATTTAGGTATAATAGTCTATAAATGTATGTAATGGGTATCGATTACGTGATACAAGTGCTAAAATATGATCTCACTGCATGTTTTTACTTATTCCTTTAGAGAAAATAGTCCTTTTCTCTAAAGGAATAAGTGTGTAATGACTATGATGAATTAATAAATATTTTGGTTACAGAAAGCCTAAGCCCAACGAGACAGCGTCGTCGCCAGTCATGTGCAAAATATCTGCTAACAATTGCTACATCGTTTTGGATAACTACGCTTTAGTTGAAGTTGGTATCAATCTATTTACTTTTAAACTTTCTTTTCGTGTGGAAAGTCCGTCAGGAACTTTTACCGACTAAAAACCAACACGTTCTCTATCTACTGCCTACGTTTGCGAGCCGGGTAAAGGCCTCGGAAATATATCCCCAGGATAATTCAAGTTTAGATGGTGCCTGCTACTGCGAGAACTTATTCAGGGACACTTAATTTTTTTTTTATTTTATTTATTATGTATTATATATTATTATCATATATTAGTTTTATATATATTATTTATATAGTATTATATATTATTATTATACGTATTATATATATTATATTTTAATTAATTAAGGGAAACTAAAAAGGGAACTTAAGGACAGAAAGTAGTGGCAGACAAGCTTACAGCCCACCTGATGGTTGATTACCGTAGTCTATGCAATGGTTGTTAAGACTGCCTCTGTGGCGTGGTCGGTAGTGATACCGCCTGCGGCGCTGGAGGTCGTGGGTTCGATTCCCACCGGAGACGAATATTTGTGTGAACCATAAATGTTTGTTTCAAGAGTCTGGGTATTTCTATGTATAATATGTATGTATTTAAAAGTATATATTTATGTATTAATATCCGTGGTCTGATACCCATAACACAAGCAGGTTATTCCTAGCTTACTTTGGGATCAGATAGCATTGTATGAAATGTCCGTCAATATTTATTTATTTATTTATTGTACAGCAGAGGCATTCCGCGCTACCGTCTCAGGCGCAAGGTGTGACATACATACATACATACATAACATCACGCCTGTCTCCCAACGGGGTAGGCAGAGACTATGACTTTCCACTTGCTACGATTCTGGCAAACAACTTTCGCTTCTTCAACTTTCATAAATGTCTTCATACATGCTCTTCGGTTAAGGGTACTCTTAACCTGGCCTTTTTTCAGAAGATTATCGATTTGATCGATATGAGTATGCCGAGGTCGACCCCTACCAGTTTGCTCATTCACTCTCGCTTCATAAATCTGTTTTGTCAGCCTATTTCCATCCATTCTCTCCACATGTCCAAACCATCTGAGCATCCCTTTCTCTATCTTAGTCACTACATCTTCTGTCATACCGCAATGTTCCCTTATCACACTATTCTTTACTTTATCCCTCAATGTCACTCCAGCTATACATCGCAAACTTTTCATTTCCACTGCATTAATTTTACTTTCATGCTTCTCCTGCCACACCCAACTTTCACTACCATGCATAAGTGTAGGGACAAGCACTCCTCTATGTACAGCCATCCTTGCCTTTTTAGACACGTTCTGACTGCTCATAAAGGTGTGAATGGCTCCATTCACTTGATTTCCTGCCAAAACTCTTCTTTCAATATCATTGTCACACTTTCCATCTCTTGCAAATTTTGAACCCAAATATACAAACTCTTTCACCTGTTCCACGCTCTTTCCTTCGATCGATATCGAGCAATCAGTCATACATTTCTCTCTTTCAAAAACCATTACTTTTGTCTTGCTTACATTAACATTCATTCCTCTACTTTTAAGCGCATCGTTCATTATATTAACCATCAATTGCAACTCATCCGCCGATGATGCCAGTATTACCTGATCATCAGCATAAAGGAGGCATTTGACGGTTAGCTCGTTCATTTTTAATCCATACGCACACTCTTGTAGTTCTTTCAAGCAACTGTCCATGTATAGGTTGAACAGCCATGGTGACGCTACACAGCCTTGTCTCACACCTTTTTCGATGGGAAAAAAGTCTGTGCAAGCTCCATTGATCCTGACACAAGCACTGGAGCCCTCGTATAGAGATTTCAAGGCTCGTATCAAGTTGCTGTTCACTCCATACATAGACAGTGTTGACCACAGTTCATTCCTCACCACTCTGTCATAGGCCTTTTCCAAGTCCACGAAGATGCAATAGACTTTTTGACGTTTTGCCAAAAACTTTTCAACTAGGCATCTTAATGAAAAGACCTGATCCGTGCATCCCCTTCCTTTCATAAATCCTGCTTGTACATCCCACATTTTTCCTTCAGTTTCATTCATCACTCTTTTAATCAAAACTTTCGCATACAATTTGCCTACGACACTGAGCAAGCTTATGCCGCGGTAGTTTTTGCACTCTTGCTGTGACCCTTTACCTTTGTACAGCGGCACTATGACAGATTTGCACCATTCTTCTGGTACTCTGCCATTTCGCCAGCAAAGATTAAAAAGGCGGTACAGCTGGCAAGCTACCACGCCACGACCCGCTTTCAGCATCTCGACAGAAATTCTATCAATCCCAGCAGCCTTTCCTAATTTCATACTATTCAACGCTTCCACAATTTCTTCCATACTTAAGTGGCTTTCATTCTCAAGTTCATTCATTTCCGAAACATGAGTCTCGATTTGCATATCCTCTTTTTCAAATAAACTTTCAAAATATTCCTTCCACGTTTTTAACACACATTCCTCTCCTATCACAAGACTGCCATTACGGTTTCTGATTTGCTTAAATTGTGAGGTTGTCTTTTCAGTCCTCATTGTTCTTATAGACTTCCAAAAGAATTTTATGTTTTGTTGGAAGTCATCAGATAACCTGTTATGAAAGTCATCCTCATCATTCTCTCTCTTACTTTTTATGACTTCTTTTGCAACACGCTTATACCTTTTATACTCATCCTTTGCCATTTTTACATCCTCATCCGTTGCCTTCTGCATTCTTTGGTTGGCCATTGTAGCCAACCAGTTCAACCATGCTTGCTTCTTATCAGACAAAACTTTTAAAACTTCAGCACACATACTCTTTACCTGACATCCTTGTCTCCTTTTGCTTATCCCACATACTTCTACTGCAACTTTTACGAGACCTTCCTTAATCGGCTTCCATAATTCTTCAATCTCACATATTTCCTCTAAATTTACAAATTTCTCGCTCAATTTACTTACAAATTCCTCTTTCACGCGTATATCTTTCAAATTTTCGACTTTAATGCGCTCCAATACACCTATGGGTTTATGCACACGATGCCGCCACAGCTGAAACAGACCTCTTACTCGGCTAATTACCAAGAAGTGATCTGTGTCAATTCCGGCACCGGGGTATGCCCGGGTGTCCAGAACATTCTTTCTCATTCTTGAGTCTACTATCACAAAATCAATCATGCTTCTCTGGCTTTCTTGTGTCCTTGTATACAAGTGGATATCTTTGTGGTTAAATATGGTGTTGGTTACCACAAGATTCCTCTCCAAACATATTTCTAGCAAACTTTCGCCATTTTCATTCACTCGCTCATCCCCAAACTTACCCAATACACTTTCATATCCATCACGCTTCACTCCAACCCATCCATTAAAATCACCTAACATTACAATCCTTTCGTTTCGTTTGCATTTACCCAGAATATCATTCACACTCTCCCAGAATGCCTGCCTCTCACTTTGTTCTTTTGAGGACCGGCGCCACCGCGCATCTTGTGGAGCATACACTCCTAATACAAAGATGCGGGTGAGTCCAACCTTTAGCCTCAACCAAACGAGTCTTGGGCTCACACATTCATAATCTGTCACACATTCATTCATTCTCGCGGAAAGTATTACACCGACACCCTGACAAGCCGCATGGGTCGTGGCTACGCCTGACCAGTATGCCGTATAGGTTCCATGCGTCGTGGTGTCGCATCCTTTCCGCTTTGTCTCATTCACACACAAAATATCCAGTCGCCTCTCTCGCATTATCTTGCATACCTCCTCAATTTTATCATCCATACCTCCTCTTACATTCAACGTAGCAAAGCGGCTATCATTAGCCCACTTTTCGCCCCGATGGGAGACGAGACGTGACGGGTTGCGAACCACATCGCCGTCATTCTGGATGTTTAAATTCAACTCCATTGCGTTCCCACGAGTAGCAAGGGAAAAACATGTCCACCTGAACAGAGCCCCGCTTGTCCAAGTAAGGCTAACCTTATTCTGGACTCGCCCGGTCCCAGGGTATAATAATAATAGGCACGCTTATGACTACGCTCGCCCGTAGCCACGCAGCTCATCGGCACGGCGACCTTCGCTTGGCGGAGAGTGGAGGGGATGAGGATGGGGTAGGAAGGGATTTGCGGATAAGGAAATGAATAAGGTAGGAAAGGACGGGGTAGAAAAGGATCCCAAAATCATTCTGTAATTCGAACCAAAAATTCCAACAGCCAGGACAGATGTTAACTTTCAAATACAATCTCTACAGTCCGAGCGTATACAAAAGGACATTTTGAGAAAAGGACATTTTGAGAAAAAAAGATTTCGAGTAAAAGACGTTTTGGGAAAAGGACATTATGAGAAAGGACATTTCGAGAAAAGGACATATTGAGAAAGGACATTTCGAGAAAAGGACATTATGAGATGAGACGAGCCGGGCCTTCAACTTGGCTTAACTGCCATTTTACCGGCAAACGGGACCAACGGCTTAACGTGCCATCCGAAGCACGGCAACGCTCAAATAAATGTCACAAAGTGGTCATCCATCTACGGACCGGCCATAGTAAATGTAACTTACTGCAGTGATCTTTTACAGAACAATGAGTCCGCGGGGCCACAAGGAAAAATAAATTACTTAATATTACTTTTGTATTGAGATTATTAAACGGATTTAGTTACATATCTTACCAATATTATAAATGCGAAAGTTTGTGAGTGTGGATGTTTGTTACTCTTTCACGCTCAAACCGCTGAACGGATCGGGCTGAAATTTGGTATAGGGATATATTATGGTCTGGAATAACACATAGGCTAACTTTTCCCGGGAATAAGTTCCCACGAAAAGTGGGAACAAATTTTACGCGGGCGAAGCTGCGGGGATCAGCTAGTAAGTAATAAAATACCTACTGCAAAAAACATAGCATGTCAAAATTCTTGTCTGCCAAACGACTCCTAACTTTACATGTCCGATAGCCAGCAAGCAATGTACGAGATAATTGAATACTTTTATAGTACAAGAAAAGTCAAATCTCCCTGATTAAATCACTAAAATCAAATAAGTACGTTATTAGATCATTATATTACGTCACAATTACAAAAAACTCTCTCAAACCGAAGTATGCGCGCTTCCGCTTACAGAATAACACATGGAGTTTACCTTTGCACAATCCCGCTAAACCCGCGGGATCCCGCACGATTTACGTGCGGGACTGGTCCCGCAAAAATACTGCGGGATCCCGGTATTTCGGGATCCCGGTATCCCGGTATTGCATTCCCTAGACCTTATCTCTAATGTTTGGGCAGGTATCACAGAAAATGCTACGGTGAGCGTAGAATGAAAGTGATAGATTTAGTCGGTTGAAAGTTGGTGGTCAGTGGTCACCAAGACGCTTCCATCAACCGACTAAACCTTTCTCATGTTAGCATACTAATTGTTTTTCAAAATTATCTCTAGTATTATGTGCATTCTCCATACGACGTGGCAGACCTGACCAGCGTATCTTCAGAGGCGTTCCTGTCCCTCACCCGAGAGACGGAGCTGAGTACTATGGAGAGTCGATGTGGACGAGGAGTTAAGGAACTGCGACCTTCGAGGCGAGGTTGTTTGTATACTGATGAACCCGTTGATGAAGGAAGAAGGGTAAGGAGGATTTTTTTTCGTGACGGTAAATCCTCAATATTGTATCCTCAATAATCATGGATGTTATGCCGGACTCCTACTGACTAAAAAACCGCACGTAACGCCTAACAGCCTATGGTTGTGAGCCCCGGGTAAGCCCTCGAAGGATGTCCCAGGACTCCCAACAGACCTACGGCCTCGCCCAGGGGGTGGATCGGGTGCTAACCCGCGTCTTTGGGGGGGTTTCGAATGTGATCCCGCTTCTAAGGGGGGACGTGCGTGAGTTCCTCACGTCACGCTGCCGTCATGGGCCTGCTTCTGTAAGGACGGTAAGCGACCCTCTCACCGTCCTCAGACCCCCGGTCATGGAGGCCGATAGTCAAAGGTAAGGGTTTTTAAGATATACCAATTGTGAGAAAGAGGAAAGATTTGTTTGCATAAAATAGGCTACAAAAGTACTGAATCCATTTGAAAAATAATTTAACTGTTGGGAGCTACACTATCCCCGGGTGACATAGACTATATTTCGTCCCCATATTCCCACGGGAACGGGAACTACGCGTGTGAAACCACGTGACATTTGCTATTCTGCAATGAAAAAAGAAATGACAGGGTGGAGCAGAATTGCCCATCGAGTAGGTACATAATACCTCGACACACGGGAGCGTGTCCAACTAAATAAAAAGGAAAAAAAGAATCTGGAGACGCAGTAGCCGTGTGTAATATATGAGAAACTATTTCGAGCTGCTTCTGACCCCTTCATAACCTGAATTCAACCTACCTATAAAATTTGACGCTCTTATTAAAACTCTTTAGTTTGTGTAGACTCCAAAATTTCTTAAAGTTATTCATACAATTTTATACCACAAGACTGACTCATTCACTGAAATAGAGATCAAAATCCCCACCTAGATGACCCACTTCTAGAAGATCTAAAAAGTGAATATTTGACTTTTAGGTAGAATATAATGTGGCTTAGAAAAACAGAGGACCAAATAAAACACTGAAAAGTGCCTTGTTGCCAAAGAACAATGGCAATAAATTGTCTGATATTTTAAAAACGCCCTTAAATATTAGTTACGCCAAAGTAATTAATTGTTTATTTTGCGATTTTACTAGTATCTAAATGTTCCTATAAAAGCCGACGTTAGATCTACACTATATTGAGCTGTGTGCTAACTAGTCAGTCACATAGGACAAGTGTTTGTAACAAGTTCAATATGTATCCACCAGGTGTACAGTACAAACTCCTGCCGTTTATCCTGCAGAAGTAAGCTGGCCATGAAGTTATGCGGCTGCATTCCTTTCTACTACTTCTATGAAGGTGACTGTTATCCAAAGGAAACATTTCCATTTTCTAGATACAGTAAGAGAGAGAGTTCTGAAAATAGTTATAGAGATGTGGTATAAAACATATAGCCGGTTCGCGCTAAGTTTTCCGCGTGTAGAGGTGTAGTAGGAGTATATTAATGATATTATTATTTTTTTAATGCAACAGGAGTACGCAGGCAAACTATAATGACAGATGGTGCATTAGAGTCATGCAACGGTCATATTGACGAGAGTGGTGCACTAGCTGATTAACTGCCGAGGTTGTTGCCAAGGAAAGGGTTCCAAAAAGTGAACTATGAAACCCTAAAAATGGGAGATACCTACATCCAAGAGTCGATGGCTATAGGTTGATTTGATAAATGGAAGAGGCAGTTAACCATTTCTTTATATAAATATGTATATTTAGCGTGCCAATATTGCTATCTGCCCTAATTCTAATGAGGATAAAACGTATTGTATGACATATTTCCAGGCGGTCCTTTCTGTACTCCAGCAGGCATGTGGTGTCTATCTGGGCACGCCCAAAAAATAAGAACAAACAATGATGAGAAATGCCTCTGTGCCCCTCAATGTATCGACAGCGTTTTCAAGGAGATTAACATCAAAGACCAGCTCTGGTGAGTTTCATAGGTTAACATCTTTAGAACCTTGTGTGCATCATCTGCTAAATTTGTCGAAAATAATAGGCCTATTTTGACATTTGAGAAAGCTCATTGGCGGTTTCTGGAATAAGCCATGTGATCCCTCTTAATGGCGAGAGTCTCATTGGTGTATAAAGTCATCGCGATGACAAATTATGTCAAAATGGGCGTATTACCATTTTTACAAGCATAGTGGTGTGACTTGAAGATTGACAAGATTGCCAGAGAAAGAACAGAGAGATTGCCAAATTACCACAGCTTCTAGAGTCTAACTCTAGAGCAATACTAATACCTATGAAGAATTTTGCCCTGCAAAATAGGGCCACATCAAAAATTCGGTGCTTAAGCTAAACTTATCTCTCTGCAAGTGGTGTGGCTGCTAATCAACGGCCGAAGCTCTGACGCCGAATTACTTACGGAATGGTATTCTGACTCGCCCCTACCAATTCGTATGATAGGTCTGAGACAGCAAAGGGAGTCCTTGGAATGTAAGATGAGAGATGGGCGATCTTGTTGGAGCGGTTCTAGGCAAGCTGCTACTTGACTAGACCGCCCATCTCTCATCTGCTTTCAATCTCTCTGCTTTCAGATGGACTCTAGAGAGCACTCAAGAGTTCATCTGATAGCAGAGAGAGTGGACAGTGCACGAGGGAACTAGAAGGCACCCTTGCGAAACATAGCTATCGGACATCTGACCATTCGGTTAGTGGTGGATTCTGCAATTCTCATCCCGTTGTCAATCTAGTCTGGAACGCAAATAAAAAGTCCATAAAGAAATACTTTCACTTCACCTGAAAAGACATTGTCACTTTCGATCCCCATTTTGTCATTGAACCTTTTGATTTCAGGAACAAACCACCATTTTCATCTCGGGGCTCAGTTAAGTTTACTGTACAAGGACCTAGGACTCGGTACACCAGGGAGATCGTATTCCATTTTCAAGATCTTGTTGGTAAGTCTTGTACAATACTACTCATAGGTAGTGAGTGCTAGTTTCTAATTTAACAGAAAAAAGTGTCAATTTTCAAATTACATTATACCCCATTCTGAGCCCGTTCTGTATTCCACAGACTATATGCATCAGCCATTTCAGCCAGATTACCATGATATATATGGAAATACCATTTAATACTTACCAATATTACTTATAGCCGCTCAAAACTATTTGTTGATTGAAGAATTTGAAACGTGTATTATATTTTCAGTGTCGTTTGGTGGAGCAGCCGGTTTATTCCTAGGAGCTAGCTTTATCAGCTTTATAGAAATTCTGTACTTCTTGATCTCAAGACTGTACACAGCGATCGTTAAGAAAGACAAGAAAAATGATATTGGACAAAAAACTGTCGCAGTCAAGGTAAACATTCTTTTTAACTCCTGACTCAAATATATGAAACTAGCGGACGTCACGCGGTTTCACCCGCGTAACTCCCGTTCCCGTGGAAATATTGGAATAAAATATAGCCTATATTCACCAGAGATAGTGTAGCTTTCCAACAGTGAAAGAATTTTTCATATCGGTTAAGTAGTTTTGGAGCCTATTCGATGCAAACAAACAAACAAACAAATCTTTCCTCTTTATAATACTAGTAAGTATAGTAGATGTGTTATATTCATTTTATATTTCATCAAACCGACCATAGTGCCACGTCTTACATTGGAGAGAATCTTCGCCAGAACCGAGCGGTTCAAAACATCGTTTCTCCCATACCATACCCCTCATTCCAACCATAGCACCACACGTGTTTATCTCCGACTACAACAACCTTGGGGTCACTAATGTAATCAGGCCTTACATGGCAGAAATCCATCCTAGAACAATAATAAAGTAGGGGAGGGAGAGGAACCCACCTCACACCCTCGATTCGTCAATCCTAACGCACTACAGTTAAGGATAACCACAACTAATTGTAAGGGAGGAATGACGAACCGATCTCCTCAGGAAAGGAATTTTGGATGTTGGATCTGATTATTACCTGTACCCTCCAGATTGTTAACAATGAGCACTACTTCGCTTAACACCGTGACTAATAAGAGTACTAGACACGTGTTTCGCCTACATATGAGGCAACATAGAGGCCTTGCAGCGGAGCGTGGAGAGACACATCATTGGGCTACCAAAACTTTAGTATAGTCCGTTCAGAGATATATTACTTACCTCTAGCACTTAGGTTGCCTATCTTGATTGCTGTGTTACCCCAAAAAGTTTTTGTTTCTCCCCTGTAATCTTACTTTTAGTTGAAACTTACTTTCTTCTTTTGCTGGCGTTTTCTTCGGGTGTGACCATTATTTGAGATGTGGAACATTGTGGAAGCAGCAACATCGCCTTCGTTAGTGGTGGTACAGATTTTTTTTTTCAGAAATTCATAAAAAATAAATAAATCTTAAATACAATCGCATCGTAACAGGAGCACTGTCTTAGTGAAGTTAAGTTTATTGTGCCATGAAAAACAATACCATTCGTGCTAAAGGTTGGATGTTATAATCTCCACGTAACTCGGTAAAATGTCTAAGGCCGGCCGTACAGGGACTGCTCGAGCAGTTAACGGCTGAGCGACGTACACGGACCGCTCGAGCAGTCGGCATCGACTACTCGAGCGGTCGGTTGTTGACTGCTCGAGCCGTCGCTACCAACCGCTCGAGCAGTCAAGAATTTATACCGCAGTCGAGTCATGGATTCTGACGAGGAAGCACTGCTTTTGCTGCTTCTGCTCAAGCGGAGACGACGGCGGAGACGTCAGGAGAGAAAATTTTGGTAAAAGAGAAAGGTGAAGAGGAAAGGGGGTGAGGTCGGAGAGCTGTCGGTGTATGCCTCATGAGCGCTCGCGAGCCGTCGACGGCACGATGGAATTTCATCATGCAGTTGACGGCTTGAAGCGGTCGCAACTGCTCGAGCAGTCGTGTATACGACTGCGAATGAATGGCTATAGTTCACCGCGCGGTCGCGGCTTCAAGCAGTCGGTCTCAACTGCTTGAAGCAGTCCGTGTACGGCCGACCTTAGCCTGGCACTCATAGGACGACTTTACTGCAATGCCAACACACAGAAAACGATCGAAGAGCTGTCAGTCAGAGGTAATATATCTGTGAACGGACATTAAGGCCACAAAGTAACTTATAAACGTCAAAATTATTGACTTTAGAACACTCGCCGTAATAGATTCGGTAGAAAGCAGCTGAAGACGCTGTTGTTCTGCACGGGCGCCAACGACGGTTCATACATACATACACACACATGTTCACACCCTTATCCCTGTAGAGGCAGACAGAGGCATATTATATGCCTACATTTCAACTTATTTAGAATTTGTCCCACGTTATAGGCGGTGAGCCATATTGCCGTGTTGAGATGAACAGATGCAGTTTGCGACTGCTTGCTGTTGAAATTTTCAAGACGTCTAAAAAGGCCTTCAATTTGGTTTAACGACTGCCATTATCCTGCCAACCCCGGTACAAACGGTTTAACGTGCCTTTCGAAGCACGGAAACGCTCAAATAAATGTCACAAAGGACTGATCATAGTAAAAGTTGCTTACTGCAATGATCGTTTACAGAACACTGAGTCCACGGGACCACGAGCCCTTCAACAACAGCTCATTGCTTCTTGTTACCTTCAGGTAAAATCTCATGCACCACATGAAGCTATACGTTTAAAGCAACTATCAGCTATTCTGAAGACCCAAGACAGATACAAAGAGAACGGTATATTGTCTTACTATTAAATAAAGTTTTAAGTGTGACACCATTTTGTTTTTGGTTTTATTCTCTGAAACCTTTTCATTTTCTGTTACGTGGAGTTATACGACTGCAAATGTAAGGGGTCCGCCATTGCCCCCTTAGAACCCGAAACCCCTCAAAGACGCAGGATAGCACCCGAACCGCAGTCGAGCCGAGGCCGCAGTGGTAGCCGTGGGTCTGTTGGGAGTCCTTAGACATTAGACATCTTTCCGAGGGCTTACCCGGGGCTCCCAACCATAGGCTATTAGGCGTTACGTGAGGTTTTTTAGTCGGAAGAAGTCCGGCATAGCATCCATGATGAATTTTCCCTCACGTTATTAAAAAAAAAAAGGTCCGCCGCGCCGTCACAAACTCCTTTAAGTATATTATTCCTTGGTGGCGCAGGGAGTATGCCACTGCCTTAGTGTAGTCTCGGGTTGGACTCCCAGGTTGAAACAAATAGTTGTATGATTCACATTTTTTTTTGGTGTCGAACGTTTTGTATGTACCTAGTTCTATTTATTTATTTGAAACTAGTGGTGCCCGCGACTACGTCCGCGTGGAATGTAATAAAAAAAAAAGTTTTTTTTTAAGTTTTTTTTGTTTTTGGATTTTTTTTCAAAAATAAAAGTAACCGAAGTTACTTTTATAACATAAGCTATCTGCCAGTAAAGTCCCGACCAAATCGATCCAGCCGTTCCAGAGATTAGCCGGAACAAAAAGACAGACAAAAATTTTAAAAATATATAATTTTGGTATGTGTACCGTATATACATTCATATGCATGTAGGAGAAAGCGGTTATTTTAATATTACAAACAGACACTCCAATTTTATTTATTTGTATAGATTTTATATAGAGCGAATAGTTACGGCTTAAATCTTACTAATATTATAAATGCGAAAGTTTGTGAGTGTGGATGAGTAGATGTTTGTTACTCTTTCACGCTCTTCCAGCTTAACGGATCTGGCTGAAATTTGGTACAGGGATAGATTGTAGACTGGAATTACACATAGACTACTTTTTATCCCGGGAATAAGTTCCCATGGGAAGCAGGAACGGAAACAAACATTTACGCGGGCGAAACTGCGGGTATCAGCTAGTAAGTAATAATTAAAAAGTAATTAGTACATCAAAACTAGTTTGGGAAACAGTAACCTTTACCAATATACCTATAACATTAATGTATAGGCATTAATTGTAAACCACAATTTTTGAGACAAATAAATTATTATTATTAACTAGCTGACCCGCGCAACTTCTTTTGCGCCACATAAGAGATAGTGTTACCTGTTCCCGTCGCGTTGCGTTTACTCCCGTAGCGTCTCGTCGTTAATATTCAATACTACGTGAGAGAGAGAGAGAGAGAGAGAGAAAGGTTTCTCGTCGCGTGTATTCCCGTCGCATTATTTTTAAGAACAATTTCGTTTATAAAAGAGTTATCCCGTGGCATTATTGTATTAAAAAATTGATTGCAATGGTTATTGTGCACCAATTCAAAGAGCTATCAGATAGAAACAATTTTGTAGTTCATATTCTTTAAATAACTATAAATATTTACGCAGCACACGCAACGAAGCTCTCAAAAGGAATAACTTTTCTCTCGTTTTTGAAACATTTCATATTACTGCTCCGCCCCTATTCGTTGTAACGTGATGCTATATAGCCTATGACACTTCACAATAACGTAGTTTTCTATTGGTGAAAGAAATTTTAAAATCGGTTCAGTATATCCCGAGATTACCCCTTACAATTTAACAAATATAACACAAACTTTACTTCTTTATAATATTTAGTATTAGTATAGACTAGTATAGATAATAACCCAAATTGACAAAAATATATAGTATACAAACAATACAGATAACGGATGCAACCGGACTGTGCGCTAAGATAAGACAGTTAAACAGCCCCGAACACTACTAAACAAGTCTAATTACCATAATCTATCACTTAATTTGCATCGTATCGATTTCAGCTGACCTAATTATGACCTCGGCATCGCGTGATGAACTAACTGCATTTTGTATGAACTGGGACAGGGGTTGGCTTATTATTAGGGTAGAAAAGTAATGTACCAATTCCGTAATACTTACTAAGTTAAGAGTACTACCCGTTCGCTCTAACTTTGCCGCTGGCGTAGAGGCGTACCTATACCCGAATTGTTAATTAGACGAAGTAAATTGACAGTAGCTAATGTCACTTCGTCATAGAAAATAAGCAACATTGTATGAAGAAGTGATATTAGTTGCTATCAATTTACTTCGTCTAATTTAAAATTCGACTTTAGTATGGAGTCGAGCGGCAAAGTTAGAGCGAACGAGCAGTATAATAATTCATTCTCTTTCAAATCCATACTGCTTCGAACTTGGAACTGAGGCATATATAATACAGGTGCTTACAGATTGAAATAAAAAAAAATGTAAATCAAAAATTGTATATTTAATAGTCCTTAATAATTAAATTGTACAAATCTTCTGAGATGCTCGGACTGCACAAATTGTAGGTAATTGCATGTGTGTGTGCCTTTAGGCGTTGGGCGCTTGCACATTGCACGATATCGTGGCACGATATCGTCCACGATATCGTACGATATCGTTCCACGATATGAATATTTATTTATTAATGAGACAAATGTTACAATAAAGCATAATAACTATTTACAATATGAATAAATCTAACTAAACTAGATCTAAATAGGGCCCCCGTGGCATTGTGCCCAAAAGACTGGCAGCATTCCCCCTTTGAACGGCGATGCCTATTCGTTGGGAGAAATAACTGCCAGCCCTTAGGTCACCAGTTGACTCCACAAGACGCTTCTTCAAAATTTTAAAAAAATTATGCGCATTGGGACCCCATGGACCTAGGGTCTCGACACCGACTGGAATAAAATTGTACGACGAGCCGAGACCCTTATACTTATTTATTTTTTTATATTCTGCCGCTTCCGCTGCTGCGCTGGCTTTTTCTTTTGTTCTAGGCAGATGGGACGGGGCCAAAGTGTCTACACAAGTGGCATCCCAGACTAGCACCCGACCCATCTCCCACGGAATTAAGGTCATCCCATCCGGTCTCTTGCCATCGTCCCTAAAAATGCCATTTGGCTCTAAGAGAGCGGGCACACCGACGGTGGCAAGAGCACGGCGAATGATATCGTTAAGCGCAGCGTGGCGAGAGAAGCGGCCTGCGCTCTTCAAGCAGGATAGTCCATGGTGTACGACACGATATTGTACGACATCGTTCCACGATATCGTACGATATTGTGGAACGATATAACCGAACGAAATGACACAGTATAACCCACAGCTTGTTATTCGGTTAGTAGCTTAATATTAGAAGCAATAATGGCAGCAGTTAACAAGTTACGTTTACTTTATCTTTTATATTTACGGAGAAAAAAACGATACTGTAGAAGAACATTTTGGGTTGATCCTCTTCTACAAGTGCGATATTTAGAGGGAACTTATTACCTTCTCTTCGATAAACTGTGTGCGCGAAGTGAAATGTTTAATAATTTTTTTCGAATGACCCAGAACACTTTCGAGTTCATACTGTGTCATTTGTTGGAGGTTTTAAAAAACAAGACACTAACTTCCGGATGACAATACCACCGCGGTAAATGTTAGCGGGGAATGTTAGTATTAGACAAGGTGATGTGATATCGCCGAATCTCTTCATGAATGCACTTGAGGACATCTTTAAGACGCTGGACTGGGAAGGGTGAAGGGTGTGGCGTGAACATCAATGGCGCGCGAATCTTGCACCTTCGGTTTGCCGACGACATCGTTATAGTATCGGAGACGCTGGAACAGGTAAGTTCCGCTTACCTGTTCCAGTGTCTCCGCTGCACAACCTCAACAGAGCGTCTCGACGTGTTGGTCTGTGCATGGACTTAGAAAAAACCAAGGTCAAATTCAATGACCACGTCATGCGCCGGGGATACTATACGTCGACGGATCGAGGCTGGAGGTTGTTTAGGAGTATACCTACCTTGGGCAGGTTATCACATTGGGAAAAAATAACCTGGACAAACAAATCGCCATAAGGCAGAAGAAGGCAGCAGAAGCAGGCACATGACGGAAGCGTGACGTGAGAAGCTCACGCACGCCCCCCATAGCGCCGTAATCACAAAATTTCATGATGGGTATCGTCTTAGAGGTTTTTGGTATGCTGAGTACGAATCACGTGATAATTTTGCAATCCAATATGGGCGCCGCGCCATAATCACAAAATTTCATGATGAGTATCGTTTAAGGGGTTTTTTGGTATGCTGAGTACGAATCACGTGATAATTTTGCAATCCAAAATGGCCGCCGCGGTGTAATCACAAATTTTCATGACGGGTATCGTTTTAGCCTTTCCACTGTTGACATATCGCATTTGATATTTTTTGCAATGTCTCGCATCTGTGTAAGTATCGCCTAGCGATACTTTTACTTCCGGTTAGTTTGCGGTCTTGTAGCGCAAAAAGTACTATCCCGATCCTGCTCAAATTTTTATGGAGTGTTCTTAGACAGAAACGGGACAAGTATGTAGTACATTGTATGTCTGTCTGTCACAGCTGCACCTCATGATTCTCTATTCCTTGCTATGTCTCGCATCTGTGTAAGTATCTCCTAGAGATACCTTGCCGTCAGACAGTTTGCGGTCTTGTAGCGCAAAAAGTACTATCTCTATCCTGTTCAAATTTTTATGGAGTGTTCTTAGACAGAAACGGGACAAGTATGTAGTACATTGTATGTCTGTCTGTCACAGCTGCACCTCATGATTCTCTATTCCTTGCTATGTCTCGCATCTGTGTAAGTATCTCCTAGCGATACCTTGCCGTCAGACAGTTTGCGGTCTTGTAGCGCAAAAAGTACTATCTCTATCCTGTTCAAATTTTTATGGAGTGTTCTTAGAGAGAAACGGGACAAGTATGTAGTACATTGTATGTCTGTCTGTCACAGCTGCACCTCATGATTCTCGTTTAAAAAGTGCCCTCCATCGCGCACCATTCCGCGCGGCTAAGTGACGACGACCGGTACTGTGTTGCGTGTAATTACATTTGTGTTTGGTGTTTTTTACTTTCAAAACTTAACAAAATCATGACTAGGTTAGAGTTTTTATTCGTAGATTGTGTATTTCATAAAGATTTTGGTATTTTCAACGAACATTCATTGTATTTTTACGCGCCGTCGGCGTCACGGCGGCGCGGCGCCAAGCCCATACATTTGGATGAAATACAAAGAATAAATACTGTAATGATGACAATCTATCGTTATTTTATGTATTTTTATGTATTCTTTTATTGTTTTCAAGCATTGAATGTAAAATCTATTTCAATAATTTTGTGTAAAATTTGGTCGAAATTCTCGATCATTTTTTGCAAAACTTTCAAATTTCAAATAATTCATTTCTGAAATATATTTGTATGCCAGCACACCTTTTTTTTATGTTTATCGATTAGGAAAAGTCATGTAGCTGTAGATTGTAAATTTTTTTGAAAAAAAAATACACCAAAAAAATTCAAAAAAAAAAAACAAAGTTACGACCACCCTTTTGGGCCCCTTTTTAAGTGCTTGGTTCTTTGTTCAATTTCTAATAAACTAAACACGTTTGTAAAACAAAACTCTGTGTAAAAAAAATTTAAGGACCATACTTACGAATAAAAAAAGAATGAAAGCCACTTGAAGCACAGTTTTCTCAGAATCATGGCATGAACTTAACCTTTTTTTGGCGGTCGGCGGTCGGGTCGCCGAAATGAGTCGTATTTTGAAAAGCTTGTAAATAAAAAAAAATGTACTACGAGTTGTATTGTGTCTGTTGAACATTGTGAAATACGATGTATTTAAAATACTAAAAAAAAAAAAATTTGGAATTGTACATTATTTTTTTTTTTTTACAATTTTTGTAGAGAAAACTGGTGAAAAATTACAAATTCTTTTTTCTAATAGAAATTAGTAATACATTACAAGGCAGAACTGGTCTTATCTATCATTTTATCATTAGCTTGTTTCATAACGATTCCAGTGAGGTAAGTATTTTATATGGCTGCCATAGAAAAGTTATGAGAAATCGCCATTTTTAGAACATCAGTCGACGCCGCGCTCCCCCCCCCGCAGTAGGTTACACAGATGCGAGCTACCGCCCGCTGACGCCCTACACAGATGAGGGGTTAGGGGATTTTTGGTATGCTGAGTACGAATCACGTGATAATTTTGCAATCCAAAATGTCCACCTGTTTTTCCTGGGTAACTGTATACGTTTTTACAACAGGCTTCCAAGCGAAACTAAAAGCATGCCCCTAATTAAGTTTAAAAAGTGTATAAAAAGTAAATTGTGCTGCAGGGGCTACTATACAATTGGCGATTATTTGATTGATAAGGAAGCCTGGAAGTGATCTGCTTGCTCTACTGATGGAGTTTTAGTTTGTAGTATCTACTTATTGTAAATATGTAGTGCACAAAAAGAATAGCCCGCCGAGTTTCTTGCCAGTTCTTCTCAAGCGGGCCGCGTTCCGAACTGGTGGTACTATTTGCATTGTATTCATTGACGTGTCGCAAGTGCCTATGTATTAGGACTTTGACTTTGACTTCGCCGCACCGTAATCACAAAATTTCGTGATGGATATCATCTAAGGGGTTTTTTCGAATGCTGAGTACGAATTACGTGATAATTTTGCAATCCAATATGGCCGCCTAAGCTATTTACAGTAGTAAACTAAAAAGATTTGCTTGTTAAGTTTAGGCATTCTGAACTAGCAATGCGAAAATACTATGACAAAAGATTTTTATTGTTAAATTAAGGCCAATTACATTAAATTGGTACCTAGCATACGAAAAAACCCTTAAACGATACCCATTATGGAATTTTGTGATTACGGCGCGGCGGCCATATTGGATTGCAAAATTATCACGTGATTCGTACTCAGCATACCAAAAAACCCCTTTAACGATACCCATCATAAAATTTCGTGATTACGGCGCGGCGACCATATTGGATTGCAAAATTATCACGTGATTCGTACTCATACATACATACATACATAACATCACGCCTGTTTCCCAACGGGGTAGGCAGAGACTATGGCTTTCCACTTGCTACGATCCTGGCAAACAACTTTCGCTTCTTCAACTTTCATAAGTGTCTTCATACATGCTCTTCGGTTAAGGGTACTCTTGACCTGGCCTTTTCTCAGAAGATTGTCGATTTTATCGACTTGAGTATGCCGAGGTCGACCTCTACCAGTTTGCCCATTCACTCTCGCCTCATAAATCTGTTTCGTCAGCCTATTTCCATCCATTCTCTCCACATGTCCAAACCATCTCAGCATCCCTTTTTCTATCTTAGTCACTACATCTTCTGTCATGCCGCAATGTTCCCTTATCACACTATTATTTACTTTATCCATCAATGTCACTCCAGCTGGATTCGTACTCAACATACCAAAAAACCCATTAAACGATACCCGTCATGAAATTTTGTGATTACGGTGCGGCGGCCATATTGGATTGCAAAATTATCACGTGATTCGTACTCAGCATACCAAAAAACCCCTTTAACGATACCCCATCATAAAATTTCGTGATTACGGCGCGGCGGCCATATTGGATTGCAAAATTATAACGTGATTCGTACTCAGCATACCAAAAAAACTTGAGAGGTGTCAAGGGACACCCGGATGGAACGAAGTTCCTTTCGATTAATTAGTGAAGGAATTGTAATAATTTTTTTTTAAATAAATAATATTTTTTTTTTTATTATTAACCCCCATTTTATTACCCCCCTTCCCCCTCCCCCTCCCCCTCCTCCACCCTCCCCACTCCCCCCTCCCCCATATTAAATCCCCCCCATATTACCCCCATATTAAACATACTATAGCAAAAACATATAAACGGCCGAATTGAGTAACCTCCTTTTTTGAAGTCCGTTAAAAAAGTGTCGTGACAACTTTTCGTAAGAATTTTTTCCGTCTAGCCCCCTTTCACAACGCGCGATAAGGAACTTCGTTCCAAAAACCCCTAAAACGATACCTGGAGCATGACTTGTGGCTCACTACAAGTCATGCTCCAGGAATGTCACGGGTCAGTAGATGCGCACGTCTGTGTGAGTGAGCCGTTTCGCACATTTCTATGAAGTTACTCTACTGTTGTAAGTATCTGTATATTGTCACGACAGTAAATATCGTCCACGATATCGTGCGATATCGTGACGATATCGTGGCAGTGTGAAAGCGTGTAGTAGTAATTGTATCAAAACACCGCTCCTACGATATCGTACGATATCGTGTCGTTACCGTTATCGTGGCAGTGTGCAAGCGCCCGTCCTGTGAGAACTTCTTAAAATGTTCTTTTCTGGATAAGACTAAATTCTGCTTTCCTTTGTCCTGGCATCTTTTCCACCAGACCATTCTGGCTGTTCGAATTGAGATTCAGAAACAGTTTTATAATAATCTCCTATAAGTGGATAAATATTTAAGACAATCAGTATTATGATTTATCAGAAACTATTAATTAAGTAATTGAAATCAGTGTCCAAGTTAAAAGTAAATAATGAGCAAAAAATATAATAAGCCGACACCAATATTGTAAAATTCATTATTGATAAATCGAAATAGGTATAGTCCAATCCTACCCGATCTGGCAATAATGTAAACATGTCATGTTTTGACAATCGTTGTCTAAGACAGATGAGTAGAAAAATATAGTATGACAAATCATTGAAGTTTTTTCTATCCTGAGTAGGTATTTTAAATGAAAATAAACTGTCATAGAGAAGTTATTTGGTGTCGAAATGATTGTAAGAACACTGTATGACTCCTGGATATTAGAATATAATCAGGGTGAATACTCAATTGCAAGTAACTATGGATATATAGGTTCAAATGTGTTTGTTTACATTTTTGCGCAAAGTTGTTGAAATACATTATACATGCTTTGTGCTAAGTAAATTTATTATTAACTTTTTTGGTAACTACAACTAATAGCCTTATTGCTCAAGATAATCTCTTACAGACAATTTTTCACTAAAGACTAAAGACTTTTCTTCAGACTCATTACCATCCATACCACTTTTAAGCATCATAGAAATATCATTCAGTATCACCATTAAACTTCTTCTAATCTTCCTCCAACTCTTCAATGGAGGTTCTAGGATTGCTTGTCGACCCATCCTAACCTCGCTCTGCCAACCACCACCATGATGACGTCATCGTTCTGAGGTTCCACGGTTGGAGCCACTCGTGAATGTCCCGGAGGATATGTGAAGGTGTTCCGTCTAGGAGCCGATGAGTCCAGCATTTGTGGGGATATTGGTGTTGCTGGAAGTAGTTTCAGATATTAGAAATATGTTTAGGTATACATGTTGAATAGTAACTGCCTTACTCGACTCTGCCCAAAAACTTATTTTATAGCAACAATAGTACCCCGGGTCGAACTATGTACATATAATACAAAAAAAAACTTTACCGCGATCTACTCGTACTTAGACAAGATATTTCATTAAAATGGGCGAAGCAGTAGTGAGAAGTGAAATATATTAAAAAAACAACTGGGACTTAAAAAACGTGATCTTTAATAGTAGCTACCAACCCAACCAATCTAGCCCATTGCTGAACATAGGCCTCCCTAAGATACCAGAACATCCTATTAATAATAACAAAACTGAGCTTATAAAAGTACAAAAGGAATAAAAAAAAAGAATAACCGAGCTAAAGAAAAACAAACATCAAACAGAAAACAAAACCTGAGCTAGAAAAAAAAACCAACAATAAATTTCTAGCTAACAAATGAAAAAGCCGGCCAAGTGCGATTCGGACTCCCACACAGAGGGTTCCGAGCCAATAACGGCAGAAAATCACGTTTATTGTATGGAAACACCCTTTAAATATGATTGTTTCTCTACGTGAAGTATTTGTGGTTATAGCGGCAACAGAAATACATAATCTGTGATAATTTCAGCTCAGTTCCTGAGATACGGCCTCGTGACGGACGGACAGACAAACAGGCGGACAGCGAAATCTCACGTTTTTACCCTTTGGGCGCGGAATCCCAAAAATGAAATAGCCAAGATAGAAAAGCAAGGTACAGAAAGAAACAATCCTACGTACCGTCGCGATGGCGACGCGACCATCGCTAGCTGTAAGAACGAGACGCAGAACACGATCGCCGTATGATAGAGCAAGACGCCAATATTACGTGGAGGGCGGCCAGAGACAAGTATATCGGCAGCTGGTAACGTTGGTACCATTCTTGGATGGAGATTTGGCAGTCCTGAAACCAAACGACATGCACTTGAATCTTTAGAGACCGCCACTCTCACAGTCAACGATGTATTTATTATTATTGACATAGAAACTTGGAAAGCTCTTCCAGCGCATTTTTGTTTTCTTCCGACAACCCCGGAGACTTCAAGTGGAGCATGAAAAAGCAAATCATTGGGCCACCATCTTGAGTCACTGTCAGTAGTTTTGTGAACTATGGGAGTGACCCCTTAACTTGTAAGGTGTTGATCTTAGATGTGGCCCACTGGAAGTTTTGACAGAGGCAGAATCTTGAATATTACTGGTGTATTATTATACTCTCTGAAAATGAAAATGTATGACAGTGACGGTAACAGTGTTTCCAGTTTAATGGTTATTTCTCCATCTAATATATAAAATTGCTTATTTCATTTTAATAAGTTTTCACTTCAAAAACACTTAGTATTTTGATACTTACAGGACGTCGAGTTTATAATATTAAATAATAACTTGTGTGTGTACTGTGGAACAGACAAGCGTAGTTTTTTTTAATATGTATAGCATGTTCCGCCAAGTTCCATTAATCAACTGTAATTGTATAGTATTTTACCTTTTTAAATATGAGCGAGGCAGTGCAGTTATTCGGGTACATTTCTGGACCGCAGCATGACCAAGGAGGGTTCTGGCCAACTGGAAGTGTGGCACTGTGAAGAAACAAAGTGGTTATTAGACTTGTAAGAACCAACCAGATTCAGTTACATTTTCCTTAAAGATGACTTCAGGGCACAAGGTCAGTTGTAAATGATGCAACTGCTGACTGACGGATGAGTCTCGTGACACTAAACAAAAGGTTGAATTCAGTGGGAAGTACAAAAGCCTTCTAACACTCCTTTTGTCCTTTTGAAGAACCCCATACTGTAGACATTTGCGATAATCGAGGCTGTTCAATCTACTAAGATAGATATAATTAATCATATATGGAAAACAGGAGAATAAGATAGAGAGTCAACTCACTTTTGCTCGCAGCATTTGAATATGATTCGCATCGCGTGAGTCCACTGGCCGTCATCTTGCAAACCTTTCTGTAAATGTTTACTAACATAATATATTTAATCTTACATATAGAACTAACATAGTTGTAAGATTATTGTTACTAACACATATAATGTAAAACTAACATAGTTGTAAGATTATTGTAACTAACACATTATGGACCTATGTCTGAAATAAATACATTATTATTATTATTATATACTCTATAATTGCGATAGTTTGAGAGTATGGACGTGTGGATGTATGAATGGTTGCTTCTTCTACCACCTTTAACGACTGAGCGGGCCAGAACGAGAACTAGTGATTATATATGAATTAGGACATTTTTACGCAACGCCATAGATTGCGTTTTACTTTACAACCATTACAATGATCAAGCTGTATTTTACAGACTTGAATTAAAGTTCGTGACCCGGTCCAATCCTACCCGATCTGGCAATAATGTAAACATGTCATGTTTTGAAAATCGTCTAAGACAGATGAGTAGAAAAATATAGTATGACAAATCATTGAATTTTTTACTATTATTTAAATGAAAATAAACTGTCAAAAAGAAGTTATTTGGTATCGAAATGATTGTAAGAACACTGTATGACTCCTGGATACTGGAATATAATCAGGGTGAATACTCTATTGCAAGTAACTATGGATATATAGGTTAAAATGTGTTTGTTTACATTTTTGCGCAAAGCTATTGAAATACAGTATACATACGAGTATACAGAATATTCACGCTAAGAAATAAGAGAAACAGCTTACCTCAAAAAGATTGCTAGAGAAGTAGTACAGAAGAGCGCATTCTAGCAGAAGAAGCAGAAGAACTAAGGCGGCGTACTGGAATACAAACATGTGGATGTTAGTTTGATAAATTTGTTTAACTTTTAAAGAAGATAGTTTTTCTAAGCCAGGGTCCATTGTCTGTGTCGGCAGCCTTGAGGTTTTCCTTAAGAGGGCTCAACCGGGACTCACAGTCTTAGGCAGATGCAGATGCATCGTGCAGTTTAAGCCGGTAGGTATGTATAGATCGTGGACTACACTGCCTGTTTCTGCGAGCAGGTCATGCTCGTGAAAGAAACGACGGGGAGGGAGCGGGAAAGAACTCTCTCACCCGAGTTCTGCAGTCGGCGGCGGCCTCTATGACCGGGGGCCTGAGGACGGTGAGGGGGCTGCTCATCGTCCATTTAGAAGCAGGCCCTAGACCAGGGGTCGGCAAGGCGCGGCTCGCGAGCCACTTGAGGCTCTTTGGGTCTGAAGCTGCGGCTCTTTAGTTCCTGACACAATTATTCCTAATATTTAACAAAATTAACGTCACATTTATTCTGAACTAGCTGACCCTCGCAACTTCGTTTACGTCACATAAGGTGTACGAATGGAGGGGTACTTCTTCATGAGACTCATCAAGCAGCGTGTGAAACGGCCCTGTTTGCTTAATCATAAAAGAGCTTAAAGATTAAGTCGATTCTAAAACAATTCAGTCCACGCCTTCGGCGCGGACTGAATTATTTTACAATAGCCTTAATCATTAAGCTCTTTTATGATTAAGCCAACACGCCCGTTTAGACTCACTTTCAAAAGAAATGTTGAATTCTAGATTTACCGAAAGTTGAGATGCCCCTAATTTCTGAACTACATAACCCTCAATATTGAAAATTGTATGGAATAATGCTTAAAGTACTCCCTTTCAAACACCAAACAAATATTTGAAATCGAACCACGCAGTAAGAAATTATAGCTAAAAACCTATTTTGCCTTTCATCCCCTCTCCTGAAGGAACCGCGCAAAATATCGGGATCAAAAGTATCTAAGAACCTTCCTCGGACTATCAGCTTAGATCGTACAAAGTATCATTCAAATCGGTTCAGTAGTTTCGGTGTGATACTTAGTCGGGATACAGACAGACAGACAGACAGACAGACAGACAGACAGACAGACATGAAAATTTTAAATTACATTTTCGGCTTCAGTATCGATTAGAGAACGCCCTACACTTAAAATTTTCAAAATATCTTCCATGTACAGACTCCCGACCCTCTACAGTTTTATTATAAGTAATAGAAGATTGATTAACAATGATCAATGGAAAAGTAATCTAAGAAGTCCTTCATTTAACATAAATCGATACCGGAGCCAGCTAAATTACTAACTAGCTTGTTTTTTACTGTTACTCTGATAATTTAGCTTTAAACAACTAAGTACAATATTGTCCTACTATTTTAGTAATAAAGAATAAATCAAAATATTTCATGTCTACTACCCATGTTGGCTACCACAATCAACAATTTTTGTAGGAGAAATATTGGGCGTCTCTTCAAACTGACAACTTAAAGAAAAAGTTAGCATGATTGATAGTAATCAATTGAAAACCTGTGACCAGGTATCCTAGTAAAGTCGTCTTACAAAACTTCCAAATGACCGTACTTACTAGGATCACATTTTCAAAATTTCTGGTAAAATTTCCAGGTAAAACTACATACAAAGCTAACTGCAAGCTTTTAAAATAAGCATTTTTATTGATTCTGATAAGGTCTTTTAGAATTTCAACTTTTCCTCTTGGATTGTCTAATGGTGTCTTAGAGTAGTTTCTTGACATTAATTAGAGAAAATTCGTGCAGTTAGTTTCTCTACATTTTTCTGCACTTTATTATTAGCTTCTGCACTCGAGCGCCTCAGCAAAATCCCATACCACGTTGAAGCTGTGCTTTTATTTTACTTGACTACCCCAGTGATAATATTATGTAGATTTTTTTATACCATTAAGGTGGCAGACAAGCATACGGCCCGCCAGAAGGACCGGTGGTCACCGCAATCTATAAACGTTTGCAACACCAGAAGCGCCACACTCGCGCTGCCGACCCTTCTGATGATGAGATGTTGTCTATAATTCTAAAATCTTGCAAAACCATCGTATGTATCTTCTTGATGGGACTGGTGTTGCCAGTTCATGGTTTTCACTAGCGATTCAAAAGAAAAGATACCACGTCATCCTTTTTACATCATGCTTCTCCGCATTTCAAAAACACCTTCTTCTCAGTCGCTGCACTCTTAACAGGGAGGTCGCAGTCAACATGTTGTTTGCGGCAGATGTAACTCGCCTCACGATGTCTCGCCATTTCTCTCACATTCTGGTGCACCCATGTAAGTTTGGGCGGACGCCCTCAGTGTACCCAATAGGATTTTACTGTAACTTCTTAACGGCAACGGCATCGGCCATAATCCAGGGAATGGCTCGAGCGTATCGCACCGTATCATATGAGGCGGCGTGTCTAATTGCCGACAGTCTGCCGTGGAACCTCGAGGCCGAAGTTCTGGCGGATATTTTCCAGCAGAATGCATTGGCGCGTCAAAATGGCAACCAACCACTTTCAGAAGAGATCGGGAGCTGGCGTGCTAGGACGCGTGATAATCTCTTCATAAAAGTGCGACATTTATGAAGAGATTATCATATAATTGCCGGCCAGGCAATATGGCCAGGCCGGTAAGTATTGAGCGCGACTCAGCTACCCGGCCTATTCTGAGGTAGAAAAGCGGCACGGTGCTTTGACATACCACTTCACTAAGCTGCTCACGGGGCGCGGATCTTTTGGTAAATATCTGTGTGAGGTAGTAGACATTGTGCTTCAGATGAGCCGTCACTGCGAGAACAGCGCTGTGCATAAAATCCTGCACACGCTCGCCCTTTATATGGAGTGAAGCGGTGAATTGATTACTGACTAAAGTGCCCTCCGCGTGTTTCGGGGTCACAGTTCGTGGAGTTCCGGGGGTAATTTTTAGACTCCTCAGAATCGAACCAGTTGCAGGCAGCGCTAGTTGAGTTGCGGAAGTAGAACGCTTGTATTTCTTCTGACCCAACAATAGCGACAAGAAGGCAAATTTCAGGATTTTTGTTGGTATACTAATTTTGGGAAGTCCTACATAATCACTCTGCTCGTGTTCGGTGTGGTATCTATAAAAGATTTCCCTGAATAAATAAAATAAATCAAACAAGCCTGTATACCCGAAGACATACATTATTATTAAAAAAAATACAAATGCTACGTTACCTAATGCAAAACAACGACACATTTTTGGCTCTTTAAAAATATAGAAATTAAAAATACCGTCGAGACCCCTAATGTCGCCTAGGTTACCAAATTTCGCCTGATTTCACAAAATTCAAAATTACCAAGAAACCTATTGATTAAACCTCGCATAAAACTGCTCATGAGCAAGTATATTTTATCCATAGCAAGATTCTTCAGCTAAATTGCGACTAACTTACCTATGTTCATTACAAAAGCTTTTTTTGTGTTGGAAAATGTACTACGTTTTTTGGTCGGTGAAGAAAATTTAGTATTTAAGCAGTGTTGTAGGCAGTGGAATGTTAAACATTTTATTTGACTACAACATACATTTATTTGGCTGTAATATAACGTAAATATTTTTTATCTAGCGTACAATTTGAGCTCAAAATGGCATAAAATGCTGCCGAGGTGGTAGTGACGGTCACATTGTTACCAATCTTCGCCTACCCGTAGGGTTGTCAATTCTAAAATCACGTTATTAGTAATAAAATGTATAGTAATGACCATGTTAGTTTAAAATCATATAGGTATTGTGAATTCTGTTGTGCTATGAATGCAAATGACGCAGTGAGAATTTCTTAGGTTGGGACTTTGAAAAACCAACCATCTCCGATGAATTTTTCGTAAAATTCAATGGGAAACACCTTTTCTGAGAGATACAGGATTCTCAACTTGGTTATCTGATGAGCAAATTGTGGGTACTATTGACTAAGTGACTTCATTTTTTATTGTAGATGATTATTTTTTATAACAATTATTTTCTTAATTCATTAATCACCTTTTTCACAGTAAGGCAAGTTACCAAGAATTGTGACAACCCTATCAAAGTTAGATCAATTGTATGGAACATCTTCAAATCGCTTCCAAATTTCGCCCACTATACATTTATTAAAGAAATTGTGTCTTTATTGCGTTCCGGGTAAGGTTAATATTTCTTTTTTCGGATTCTAAATTTAATAGCCTAGTTGACAACAAACATAAGCTTCATAAGACCCCGTAATATACCGTAGGCGAAGTTAGGAAAAAGACCGAAACTTCGCCTATGACCTTTAGAGTCAATTTGTAGCCTAATTATAATGATATTCGATACTTACATCGTCTAAAGTAATAGCCTGTATTAAGTAAAATCGTTTTTTACTCAAGTCAATTTAAAATACTTTCAAAATAAAAAGATATGATGAAAAAAGTGTCAAAACCCAGGCGAAATAAGGGGTCTCGACGGTACATGTTTTTGGCTCTTCCGACTCAAAAGGTTGCCGACCCCTGCCCTAGACGACAGCGCGACGTGAGGGATTCACCCACGCCCATCCCCCTAAGAAACGGGATCACCCGAAAATCCCCCAAAGACGCGGAATAGCACCCCCCTAGGCGAAGTCGCAGTGGTAGCCGTAGGTCTGTTGGGAGTCCTGGAATAATCTTCCGAGGGCTTACCCGGGGCTCCCAACCGTAGGCTGTTGGACAGGATACGTGAGGGTTTTTAGTCGGTAGGAATCTGGCATAGCATTCATGAGGATTTTCCCTCAAGTTAAAAAAAAGTATGGATCGTGCCATTTATGAAGACGTGCCCACTATGTGTGCTAAAAGAAACGCCAATTTGAGGGTAATTGTCAATAGTCTTATGGACAGCGTGATGTCGCCGTAGCTCATGACTGTTATGCCGGACTCCCGGATAAGCCATCGGATGAATGTCCCTATCCTTACCTCATTATAATAATACAAATAGGTTAGGCTGCTTACCATGAACAAGAGAAAAGGAGACTTGGTGACAGCTCCATAGAACCCCATGAAGCAGATGAAGAACATCAGTGCGGCGACACAGGTTACTGCTATCCCAACTTGACGACTCAGCATATCTTCTACTAAGGCCTGGAAATGTTACAATTCAGATATATCTAAAAGATCAGCACAAAATTATAAACTAGCTTTTGCCCGCGACTTCATTTGCGAGGTGTTTTGTCTAATAACCAAACTACTTTGACCTGTCCAATGCATAGGGCTTTTAGTAAAACATAGGTCAAGCTGTATTATCATTTTCGCTGAACCTATTGTGATAAAACATACAGCAATATTTGAGTTAAAAAAATACCTACAAAATCCTAATAGTACAATTATGATCAAGCTACAAAATTTTGCTCCAACCTCGAAAAAATAAACAAACAAATCGACACGTAGAAAAAAAAACAGATTTGGACTCAAAAGCCCGATATTAATCGGTTACAGTTGTTCTTTTTAATTTATTTTGAACTAACGGACGTCACGCGGTTTCACCCGCGTAGTTCCCCTTCCCGTGGGAATACGGGAATAAAATATAGCTTATGGTCACCGCAAAGAGTGTACCTTTCCAACAGTGAAAGAATTTTTTAAATCGGTCCAGTAGTTCCGGAGCCTATTCGTTACAAACAAAAAAACAAATCTTTCCTCTTTATAATATTAGTATAAATGTACCGTCACGGCTATTTTTACAATTTTATAATAGTAGAGAAGAGATGAGATGCGAGAGTTTGTGAAGTTGTTCGTTATTTCTGGATGTTTGTTCCTCTTATAAGCTCTAATAGCTGAACTGATCTAGCTTAATTTTGGTAGAGTAATGGATTATAATAGTCTGGAATAACACATAGGCTACTTTTTATCCCGGGAATAAGGAAGCGGAAAAGAGAACAAATTTCATTCAATAAACAAGTACGTATTATTTATACTGTTGATTGATGGCGCTTGGTGGAACTTGCAGCACATTATTGAAAACGACACTTGTAGGTACTGTTCCACAATATTTTCAAAGGTCTAGATGGAAGGACAAGGTAGTACAGTTCAGTACAAGGTAGTAAAACATAGGTCCCTACATAGTCCCTAGGTAGGTACAAGGTAGTACAGTTCAGTACTACCTTGTCCTTCCATCTAATTCTAGACCTTTGAAAATGCTGTGAAGCGAAACCGTGACCGGTTTCGCTTCACAGCATTTTCAAAGGTTTATAATAATAAATATTGTGGAATAGTACAAGTGTCGTTTTCAATTGAAACAAGTACGTAGTTGATGTTAAACCTATTGCTGTATTCATATTTAAGAGCACGAAGATTTTTGAGCAACCAATACCTATAAGGCATTCAACTAGACTCAACGACAGCCATCTGGCAGCCGGGACCAGCTACTTTCGAAGCACGGAAAAGCTCGCAAAAAAAGTCACAAAAGGATTACTCATCTAAAGCTGTGATCGCTTACAGAACAAGACCACATGTTCGGGTTATTAACTCATGTGGCGGGACTACGAGCGAATTTCGAGAATGCAATCAGGAGTATACGTTAAAATGAGGAGGGGCTAAAGCGTAAACACGTGACAGTAATCATTATAATTGCCTTACGACCCCATAAACTTACAACCGTATCGTGTATTTTAATCTTATTCGTTCTAAATAACATTGAATTGGTTGATAATATCATCAAAAAGTTGAGGGTAATTGTCTACTGTTTGTAATGACGGTAGAACTTTGTTTGGAGTTTGAGCGGGAACTTCATAATCGTAGACTCTCGCCGTATATTTATGTAGTAACCATTACCGCCCTTCTTTTTTGTATTATCTTCGGTATATACACCCTTTTTTAATATTACCTACTTCATAAAACATACAATAGAAAACCAATTATGATCGGTAAAATGACAAGTGCAACTGTCACTGATACAAAAAAGGGTGACCCGTAGGGTGACCCGCTACAATAGTGATGTTCGACAATCAATAGACTTAGACATTTAAAGTAGTCATTTTTTAATTCACTTACATGTAATTTAATGGAATAAAATGTCATTTTACTGACTGAAATTAATAATCATAGTTTAGGTTTTTTATTACTTAAACTATTAATAAGTTAATAAGTTCCGTGCTTCGGAAGGCACGTTAAGCCGTTGGTCCCGGTTGCCAGTAAAATGGCAGTCGTTAAGCTAAGTTGAAGGCTTTATTTCAACAGCAGGCAGTCACAACCTGCGCCTGTCCATTTAAACACGGCAATACGGCTCACCACCTATTACGTGGGACATATTATACAAAGGTGAAATGTGGGCATATAACATATTATGGCAACCCCGAAGGCCTCTGCGTACCCCTTCGGGGATAAAGGCGTGACCATATGTATATATGTATGTATGTATTAATAAGTTCGATAACAGAGCTCCAGGGGTCGACGAATTGCAGTTGAGCTATTTTTTTCTGCCTATGGCAACCACTTTTGACCCGGTTGACTGCATGCTTTTGCCAAGTAAGTCTAAATAAATTAAAAATTTTGAACATTGTCATAAAGCACCAACTAGTCCAACTTAAACTGTAATATAATTAGGGGATCAGGCAAATGATAAACATTAGTACGTCTATATTTTAAAATAGATAGAAAACATGCAAACTCCAAAGCAAATATTGTCGATCGCACAAATATTATTTATTCAAAATTGTTATTCGAATTTTGGACCTCATCAGTTTACCACAACAGTCGCATAGACTAACCACTGAGCCTCTAAGGCATTATCAAAAGCCATATTATATCCATATCAGATTATAGTACGAGTACCAATCATGCCCTTTAATGTATATTATGAAAAGGGTAATTCGAATAAAATCGTTCATTGTGTGATAGGTGACACGGCAGGGTCGACACGGTGCATTCGGGTCATACGGTAATTACGGAAAAGTAGGTCGGTAAACAAAAAAGTTCATATTATGTACAGTACGGGGTTTTCAAAAGGAGTTTTTTTTAAGATTTGCAGGGTTTGCGATGCGAGAGTTGCATTTCGGGTGTCGAAATCTCCGGGTTCTGGCTTGTAAAAACGATGTTGTCTGAGCGATTGAGGACCACTCTCACAGCCAACAAGACTATTGATGGTGGCCCTCCATCCAGTTGGCCTGGTTATAAATCTTATAACCAGGCCAACTGGATGGAGGGCCACGATCAATAGTATTGTTGACTGTGATCCCTCTTATAACCCCATCTCCCTTATAACCTATCTAGGTTCGCCGCCTCTCTAGGTCTAGATCTAGGTTCCGAGCCGCAGCCTATAAGAGTGGGAATATGATTTTCCACTCTTATAGGCTGCGGTTTTACTGAGGCGGAGTGGAGCGGTGCGGAGCGGGGCTGAGCTGTTAAAAGAGGTAGGTGTTTCTACTAAAACTGAGCGGGGTGGATGGGAGCTGGGTAGATCGGAGCCGCTTTGCCTATGCGCATCAACTGGTGCGTGAGTGGCCCAGTGACAAGGGTTCTCTCAGTCAGATCACACGCGAGTGAGCCGCCCCGCCCTTCTTCGCTCCGTGTCGCTAGTCTACAAGTCTAATCTAGCCTGTTTTGCGGTCCTGGGACATCCTTCCGAGGGCTTACCGGGGGCTCCCAACTATAGGCTGTAAGTAAGGCATTACGTGAGGTTTTTTAGTCGGTAGGAGTCCGGCATAGCATCCATGAGGACATTCCCTGACACATTAAAAAAAAGTCTGTTTTCCCGATATTTTAAACAATTTCGCTCCTCTCCGCCAATGCTGTTTCCTTTGAAGCGGAGTGGAGAAGAAATGTGGAAATTAAACCATGTGATTGGTGAATCGCGGCACAGCTCGTCATTGCTCTGCTCCTCTCCGCCTCAGTGGAACCGCAGCTTTACAATCCCGGATTTATTAAGCAGCGTAGAGAGAAGTATTATCACAGATTATAATAATATATTCTATAGTATTATATGTGCGCTGGCTGGCAGAGCGTTAAAATTTTCTATGGTTTGATAAAGAAACGATCTTCTGAATCGTTTGGATGCATGCTTGTTTGCCTAATAGTAGTCCAAAGCACTATTTTCAGTGACCTTTAAGCTGGCAGCCCAATGACGTACCTTTCCCAACTCCGCTTGTAGAACCTGAGTTTGTAAGAGGGGAAAATCATAGATATTATTATGTGTGCTGGCTGGCAGAGCGTTCAAATTATCTATGGTTCGATAGAGAAAAGATCTTGTGAATCGCTCGACTGCATGTTCGTCTATTCTGTAGTCTTACGTAGTATTGTATTCTCTTTGTTCTGTAGGATAAAAGTGTTCTGTGTTCTGTAGTAAGTAGTTCTTAAACTGACACCGTATTTTGATTATGTACATCAATCAATCACTATCATCAATCATCAATATTATATTATACTAGCTGATGCCCGCGGCTCCGCCCGCGTGGAATGTTATTCCCGGTCACAGGGGTATGAAAAATAGATGTTGGCCGATTCTCAGACCTACTCAATATGCTCACAAAATTTCATGAGAATCGGTCAAGCCGTTTCGGAGGAGTATGGCAACGAAAACTGTGACACAGTGTTGCCGCTCGGGGAAAAATAAAGTCACCAATTTTTTTCCAAAATGTCACTAGATTGTTAGGAAAAATGAAATGAAAATGTCACTAGAAGTCACTAAATATTCAGCTATTTCAGCAAGACTTTGATGTTGTAGGAAGTGGTAATTAAAAGCAAATACAAAAAAATTGACATTTATTTAAGACAAGTACAAGTTATTAAAAGTTTATTAATTGTAAAAAAAATATATTAATGACGTCATCGTTGTCCAATTTTGGGAAAGTGGACAGTTCAATTCATTGCAATCAACTAATAACCAATCCATTGCAACCAACTAAATTTAAACTAATCACACTTGAAAGTGATAAGTAAAGACACAACCACTAGCAGTCCAAAAATCTCAATCTATAATATCACTACGTTTAAAAACTACATTTTGGCGGCTGATTTACTATTTTGTTTATCTATTCTACTTCCGTTTCACTTCCGTTTCACAAGGATAATGAACGATCGAGTATTACAGACATTTACAAATATTGTAATATGAGATAGCAATTAGTACGATTTCACTGGACAGAGTGAGATGTAATATCATGCAACAATCAGACGAAATAATATGATGTGGAGCGTTATTTAAAGATTTTATGTTGCCGGTAAACACAAACAAAAAAGCTACACAATTACAAACTTCCCAGAGTAGTAAGTTAATAGACATAAATTTAAAAAATATGATGACCATGGGCAAGTCACTAAAAGTCACCAGATTTTTTTTTGTCACTAAACCCTAAAAAAATGTCACTGTAAACATAGAAAACTCACTAGATCTAGTGACAAAGTCACTAAAACGGCAACACTGCTGTGACACGAGAATTTTATACATTAGATTCTTAGATCATCTAACCACAGGATGCGCCTTACTTAAGCATTGTTTTCTGCCATTGCACATGACCATTTGGTCTGTTGGCTTTATAAAAAGCACTGTACATCAGTACATCATTTTATATGATTAAACTAGTACATTTCATTGTAGTTGACTGTACAATAACAATTAACACACAACAGCCATTACGCGTTTGTCGATTAATACATTTTTAAATGCAATGAAATTTTATATGTCTTTGTGTTTCCCCCTTCACTTGTATGAAAACTGGCAGAATATTTTTGTATGCGGTGGTTCGCAAAGGCTAGTCCCGTGATATATGGTCTAAGATTAGATTACATTACATTACGAATATAATAATAAAATCGTAACAGGTCGTTGTCTGTACATTGAAGAGTGTAAGAAAAAAAAGATAGAATGGCTTTATAAACGCAATAGAACCCAAAACAATGATTTTTAGAATTTTTGTCTGTTCGTCTGTACGTTTACATATTACTAAATCAATCAATCAATGGGTTTATACTCTTTTTGATAAATAGAATAAACTTAGCCAACATCAGTGACCTAAATTCAATCTACCATCTATTTGTGGCATACTGTTAGCAGAATGGTTAAAATTCAATAGAAGTGCATGTCACTGGCTGGCACGGTCGCGACCTGCTTTCTGGAGTGAAGTACCTATGTTATCTGTTGCGAATTATGTAAAGTGTTTTTGGCGGGAAAAGGAGAGCAAATATGTACAAAAAACCCGAAAAAATATAGTAATGGGGTAAAAAAGAACTCAACGTCATCTTTTGACGTTTGTTGGTAAGAAATACTCCGTATAAAAACTTACCAAATTCACACTAAATCTTTGACGGAAAACAGTATCGCCATTAGAAAAATAAAAGAAATACTCCTTTATAAGTGAGTGGCGTGGCAAGTTTTTTTTTATAAATAAAAGGTAATCTTAAAAATGTAAGTAAATTATTAAAGAACTTACAAAAATAGTAAACAAAAAATTAATAGGTACTAAAAATCAATGATATAAAAACTATAGATACGTTATATACACTTGAAAATGGCAACACGTGAAGTAGGTAATTACCAAAGACGTATCATATATAGACACGTTATACACTAACATTGCGGCTTTCAAAAACAGCTAAACTTTTATAAATTTGAAAAAAGAATTCTATAAATTATCTGTGGTAGCATGCATGAAGTCAATATCAGAGGAATGTGGGGAAAAAGGAAAACTTGAATTACGGACAAAGTACCTACGTACCTAATATTTAAATTTATAAAATGTTAATGTAGTTTATCGGATTAGTAATTGAGGAGGTCCAGAACAAAAGCCGATAAATCCACTTTTCGTAATTTTTCAGGAAATACAAAAGAATGATTTACGTAAGAATACTTATATGGTTTTTTAAACTAATATTACCTCAATTTGGCGTGTAGGAATGACTTTCAAATAGTTATGGCTAAAAAAATCTATTATTGATAGTTTCTTTACAAATTTAATTTCAAATATGGAATAATCGGGATTTGGTACAATCATAATGTATTTATCGGGATTTGACTGGCTATTTTGTAATTATCGGCTTTTGTCCCGGTACTTCCGCAAAAATCGACATTAAGATTGTTGCAAGTTTTTGTATAATGGATAGGTAAAACTAGTAAAATACGTGTTAAATTTTGTTAAATCAATGTAAGATAGTTTAATTATCAAAAATTACAATTTTTATACGAAAACGAAGGTGGACCAAAGGGTTTCTTCTTCAGTACAGTCGCACATAACTCTTCATCATCAGATTCATGCTCACGATGGCTTTCGTTTTGTACTAAATCTCTGTACCACTCAAATTCGTCAATAATACTCCGATCATTAGTTTTAGTTATTTATTAAATTAAATAGAATAAATTAAATAAAAATTTAATATTAATTTTCATTTCTTCTAATAATTTTATTAATTTTAGTAGCTAAAGGTAGCAGAAGTATTAAATTTATTATTATTATATTAAAGAAGTGTTGTTAACATTCCATAAACTATTTCTATCACGAAATTAATGTTTTCAGTCGAAAAAACACGAAAAAAATCTAAAGAATTTGTATAGGATTCATCGGTTATTGTTCCGAAAATTAAAGAAAGCCTTTAAAATACGTGTATTTGTCGAGTTTTGATCCGGCTGCCCTTCTTAGATAACATGGCGGCAAGCATAATGAATGCCCAAGAAAAAAGTACTCCATAGTCTGTGGTTTGGCGCCCGCGACCCGAAAGGGGATGTCGGGGAGATTTTGTACTAATGTTTTATTTTGCTATTTGAATATTTTTTTTATTTAGGTAATTATATTTCTTTAAAAAAATAATGAAACATAATAATCATACATTAAGATTATTAAAATGATTTAAATTACCAATATTTGGATTACTTACTAGGTACTAAATTAATACTTATTAAATAAATGTTTCTGTATGATATTGTTATATTTTTATTTTATGACTTAAATTCCTTTAATAATTACTAATCCGATAAACTTCATAAACATTTTATAAATTTCAATATTACGTACTTTACATACCCGTAAATACATAAACCATATTATGTCTCAGTAAGTGAAATTTAAGTTTCCCTTTTCCCCACATTCCTCTGACATTGACTTCATGCATGCTACCACAGATAATTTATAGAATTCTTTTTTCAAATTAATCAAAGTTTAGCTGTTTTTGAAAGCCGCAATGTTTGTGTATAACGTGTCTATATATTATATGATACGTCTTTGCTAACAATGCCCTATCTAATATTTCAGCAGGTACTATTATGTAATACTATTATTGGTTGGTTGGTCATTGAATTGAACTATTCGCGAATTGGACACATTGCATTGTGACTAAGTGGAACTTTTCTAATCAATCATCATTGAAAACAAGCACAAGAAAAAATTTGCTATAGACTTAGGTAGATAAATATCGTATTGACATTTAACGTGACCCAAATACCAGCAGCGGTGATATATTATTCAAAGATGACAGCAAGTCTATTTCCAAAGTAAGGAGTGGATATTACGTAACATACATAGGTAGATACCTTCTTCAGTAATTTCATCATCATTTCACCTATTCATGAGACTTGCCGTCCGTCTGTCTGTGCGTCACGAGGCTGTAACACAAGAACCATGAGAGCTAGAGAGGAAATTTTCACAGATTAGGTATATTGGGTGTAACAAAACTACCTGTTCAAATTTCGTCGTGTGACGTGGCATCAGTCATGAAACATTACGAAAATGAAGAAAAAAAAAATCACATGAATACATTATCACCCTTTCTATCGCTACTGAGCGGCAGCAGAAAGCGACAACGACAGCCAGACGGGTCTCCGTGTTTGTTTTGCCACGGTGACCATGTTACCTCGAATTACAGCGGTAAAAAATGGATTCTTAATGTGCGACAATTTTTTTTTAAATAAAAAAATTATATGCAGTAAGCAACTTTCACTGTGGCCGGTCCTTGATTGGGTGACCATCCATGTGACCACTTAATGACATTTATTTGAGCGTTTCCGTGCTTCGGAAGGCATGTTAAGAAGTTGGTCCCGGTTGCCAGTAAAATGGCAGTCGTTAAGCCATGTTAAAGGCCTTTTTAGGCGGCTTGAAAAGTTTCAACAGCGGGCTGTCACAAACTGCGCCTGTCCATCTCAACACGGCAATACGGCTCACCACCTATTACGTGGGAATTCTAAAAAAAGGTGAAATGTGGGCATATAATATGCCTCTGCCTACCCCTTCGGGGATAAAGGCGTGACCATATGTATGTTGATACGGAAATCTCTGCGCGCGAATCCGACTCCCACTTGGCCGGTTTTATCTTAAGTAATTATTATCATACAATCAATCAATCAAATCAGCCTATACCAGTTCACTACTGGACGTAGGCCTCTCCTAATTTACGCCTCAATACAAGGTCCTGCGCCTTTCGCATCCAGTTCCAGCCTGCGGATCTTTTCCAGGACTTCAGTTGATTTGGCATCCATGATCATAATAATTATCTCTAAATCCCCGAGCAGATAAGCAGAGGTGAACTATCTACACCTTCACCCCCACTTTGCCAGTAGTTTTATTCGTCCTCAGTTATAGAGTGCAAGCATAATGACTATTTTATACAGGAGAAAATCTATATTTTTTCCATAATTTAAAACAAAATTTACGGCACCAAGGGGCTTCAATAGCTCATGTGAAACACCACCTTAGTTGCAAATGTCCTTATGCTGCCGTACCCATTGTATTGTTATTTTCTAGTTTCTGTTTGTGTCACAGAGATAAACACAAAAACTACTGTATTTGCCGTGCTATAAAGATTTACAACTCTTTATCGGAATAGTGCCTCCTAGTCTAGCTAGTCAATGAATGCTCACAAGGAGGGTGTGGATGGAAAAGCCGAAAGCAGAAATTTGACTTGGGAACTTTGTTTGGACTAGTTAGGAGATAAATATATCTACTAAAAGTCCCCCTCCGAGGTGAGCCCGAAGGGGGGGGGGGGGGGCACAAAGAAGGTCCCGTTGTTTGGTTTTTTGTTTACTTCTCGAAAACGATGCTTAGTACGAAATTGTGTTGCACGACATAATAAAAGCTAATTAAATCCTCTACAGCTTTGTGTTTTGCACTTTGTATCTTTACTAGGCTCAAGCTATTCGTTTACTAGGCTACTATACATATGAATATACGAGTGTTAATTTCAATTCGATACTTCCACGCGTTGCTGAGATACGACGAGACGAACGACGGTGAGAAAGAAAGAAAAATAAATTTATTTCACATAGGCATATACAGATGCTCTTGTAAAACGTCCAGAATATACCTCACCGAAATCAACGGTGCTTTCCCACCGTCCACCTCCCCAGACCACCTGGGTGTACGGTTGTAATTTTTTTTTAACAACGGTTCACCTATCCGGTATATCATTAATAGATATTGGTGACGGTCCACCTCAGTTAATGCTGGCTGGGTTACAATTTTTTAATTGCATTTAAGACTCATTGTACAGTTAAGTAGTGAATTAATTATCATATAGCGAAAACAAATGAAGAACGGCAAAACAAATGAAGAACGGCAAAACAAATGACGATCGACAAAACTAATGAAGATCGACAAAACAAATGACGGTCGGATAAACAAATGTAGATCAGCAAAACAAATGAAGATCGACAAAACAAATGAAATTCGACAAAACAAATGACGATCGACAAAATAAATGAAAATTGACAAAACAAATGACGATCGACAAAATAAATGAAAATCGACAAAAATGACGGTCGGATAAACAAATTACGATCGGCAAAACAAATGACGATCGAAAAAACATATGCATGTCAATAAAACAAAAGACTATAAGCAATTCGATAAGATCAAAAAATACTCTCAGCTATATTTTGTAATCTAGATGCGATTGCCATTAAAAAAAATAGGTGCAAGCAAATCTCGACCTTAATGACACTTCTCTAAAAATGTGCTTTTAGGCGGTTATAGACATCACTGATCACGAATATATAAAAAAATAATAGATATTATGCATGCTAATAAGGTCCAAATTTGCTTGCACCCATATTATGTTATCTAGATGCTTTTACCATTCAAAAAAATAGGTGCACGCAATTCTCGACCTTATGAACATGCATAATATTTATTTAATTTTTCCATATTTGTGATCAGTGATGTCTTTAAACGCCTATAAGCACATTTTTAGAGAAGTGTCATTAAGGCCGAGATTTGCTTGCAGATTACAAAATATGGAGGCAAGTATTTTTTGATCTCATCAAATTGCTTAGTCTTCTGTTTTATTGATCTGCATATGGTTATCCGACCGTCATTTGTTTTGCCGATCGTCATTTGTTTATCCGACCGTCATTTGTTTTGTCGTTTTTCATTTATTTTGCCGATCTTCATTTGTTTTGTCTACCTTCTACTTTGTTTACTTTGTCTATTTGTTTTGTCTACTTTTGTCTATTTGTTTTGTTTGATCTTCATTTGTTTTGGAATAAAAATAGTTTAATATTAAAACACAAGCTTTACTTTTTGCCAACAATGACCTCTCACGAACATTTGTCCCTACCTACTTGGTACTGACTGCATGAACTGGCAACATGCAGCGTCATTGCAATAGCAACCACAACACAATGTTAATGATGATCCGATTACACCAAATTAAGTACCTACCTATCAATCGTTTTCATTCAATAACACTTCATATTTTATACTAATTTTTAAATATATAATTCAATATCACTGCCCCGGAATAATCACATAGCCATCTTTAATATGTCGCAATATTAAGATCATAACCTAACCTAAACACCAGATAGAGTTGCATGCTTTTTGGGTTTTCCGTAAAGAAGAATCACAACTTTGCTAAGGTGTTCACTCGAGCAGTTATAAAATAAAATAAACAACAAAATTAAATCCAATTTGAAAAATAAAAAAAACAGGTGTTGAGAAATTGTTGACAAAAGATTTGGATTAGAATGGCAAGAAAGAGAAAACTTACAGTTTTACTTAGGTATTATTAGAGGGCCATTTGTTGAAGGAAATCAAGATTTAGAATAAAGTTTTTGTAAAGGGATAGCAGAAGAATCACCAGTCTTAAGAATATAATAAGGATGAAACAATAAATGCAATTATTCCACTTTATTGAAAATTGATTAAAATTAGCAGAACTCAAAATGGCGGCTGTCATTATCAAACTCAGTTAAATCCAGCTATTCAGTATAAAATATATCCTATAGTTAAAATCAAAGACAGTTAAATGTAACTTTATTTTCAGTCTGTACTCAAATATAGATGAAGTTTTTATAATCAAAATTCAGATTATTAGCATTATTCACACTCTTTATAAACCTGACTGTATATAATATAGAATACTAGCTAATGCCCGCAGCTTCGCCCGCGTTAAATTTGTTCCCGTGGGAACTTATTCCCGGGATAAAAAGTAGCCTATGTGTTATTTCAGACTATAATAATATCTCTGTACCAAATTTCAGCCCGATCCATTCAGTGGTTTGAGCGTGAAAGAGTAACAAACATCCACACGCACAAACTTTCACATTTATAATATTAGTGAGAAGTAAGATTGTAACTACATGAACAAAGTTATCGTTTTTAGTAGCTTACTGATTATTTGACTGACTTGGATTTAGCTGCCTTTGATTTTATAGGCCTCTAAAACCATTGTCATAAAAGGTTGATAATCAATGTTCCATTTATGTGTGTGTATTTAATTGTTGAAATGTTACAATTTAAAGACCGAATATTGCATTTCTTAGAGGACGCAATATTATTTTTGGGACATGTGTGGGGAGTCAATAGAAGCTTAACCTCAAGTTTGTGGGGTCGCCACCCTTGTCCCCGGGCCGCAATCTTAAAAAGGGGTGAAAACACTTTTTTCCCAATACCTCGGAAACTATGAGTCTTCCAAAAAATTTGTGAAATCATAACTTGTAGCAAATTGTTTTGCCTACAAATATGTCATACAAATTTTTGCTCTAAATTAAAAATTAAAGAAGTTATAAACAAAAAATTGAAAATAAAATTATATTTTTTTTTTATTAATTTCTTTTAAAAGATAATCTACAAGATTAGTCAGAAGTATTATTTTTGTAAAATGTATAAAAAAAGTTATAGAGCAAAAAAGAATATTTTTATAAAAAATTTCTAAAAATTTTGTAAATTTTTTTGTTAAGTTATATACACATTTGTAGGCAAAACAATATGCTACAAATTATGACTTAACAATTTTTTTGTAAGACTCATAGTTTTTGAAATATTGCGAAAAAAGTGTTTTTTTCCCCCTCTTTTCAAGATGGCGGCCAGGGGACAAGGGTGGCGACCCCGCAAACTTGAGGTTAAGCTTCTATTGACCCCCCACACATGTCTCGAAAATAAAATTGCGTCCTCTAATAAATGCAAAGCTCATGTAACATTTCAATGGACTATTTGAGAATAACGTTTATTTTATTTTGTTACAGATAAAGCAAGCAAGAACATCCCTGGACGTAAACAGCACAGCATTAATGAATTTATCGGAATTAATATGAACCCAATAAAGAAACCCTTTTTCCAATCAACCATTTTTTCTCTTTTTTCTTTTTCCGACAACCGGCTTTCATTTCGAGTAAATATGTACCTTTTTTATTTAAACAAAAAAATACTTTGTGAGTAATAATATAATATCCCCGCAACGGCTGGCGGCGCGGGGCGGCGGCGTGGCGGCGCAGCGGCCGTTATCTACTAACGATTGAGTGAGACGGGTATAGAAATTTGAAAACGAGTAAGTGGCGTAGACAATAATAATCGGCACATCACATGTTTCGTCAGTGAAGAATCACGGAGTTCTAGTCTTTATAATCATTGCGTTAAATTTTTGATTTACAAAATTAAAACTATTTTTCGATTTGAAAGTACTAGTCAGTCTCTAGTACACTAGTACTTTTCGTACATTGTCAAGTTGTGTTAAATTTTGGAAGTTACAGTACACTTAGCGTGTACTGTAACATCGGGAATCCACAAAGAAATGAATACTCTTGAAACATACCTAAATCATTGCTCTCAATTAAATAACAACGAACTGACAACGGAACTAAATGTACTACCTACACGTACTAGAGTTCTGAACTAGTTTTTTTTTGGATATTGTACTAAAATGGATCGCACTGTTCACTGACTGAGCAAGCACAAGTCTAGTTTTAAACACAAACATACCTACTTCATTTAACTACCTAGTTCACTCGTGTCAATCACTTTGTTTAACTTTAGTCAACTAGTAGCATAGTACCAATTAGTAAAATCAATTTATAGTCTTACCTTCCGGAGTTTCCAGGTAATCTAAAAAACGTTATCTCTGGGTGCGTTATTGACGAATTCATGCTACCAAAACAAGCAAAATAGACTCTAGTTGTCATATTAAATATTTTTAGTAAATAAACCTCGCGCGGTTACTATTGAAAAAACGACACACCGTCCATTCGTCTATTTGGCACAATCGCGACTGCGGCGCCTGCTTGCGTGCTGAAAGGCCTGCCGAAAACGAGACTCGTAGGTATAGTTTGCGTTTCGTCCGTTTGTAGGGAGTTACAATACTGGTTAGTACTCTTTATACTGTGGTAATACTCTCTCTTATGTGGCGCAAACGAAGTTGCGCGGGTCAGCTAGTATAATATAATGCTAGATCAGGAAAATGAAGTACGCAAATTGTCAGTGTCATTACTATCTTTTTATTTATCATGTAATATATTATTACCTATGAAAATAGTTTCTATAACAAGGTGTACCGTGGAAATTAAATATTTTCAATGGTACACCTAGGGCTAGGTGGACAAAGGTGAACCGTTGTTAAAAAAAAATTACCACCGTACACCCAGGTGGTCTGGGGAGGTGGACGGTGGGAAAGCACCGCTAAATCAAAATCTACCACCAGTTCACAACGCGACCCACCTGAGAAGAACTGGCAAGAAACTCAGCGGGTTATTCTTTTAAGAGCTCTATTTACAAAATGAATCTAAAAACTATGCATTTTAACAAATTTTTGAGAATCCAGTAGAGCAGGTCATTTCCAGGCTTCTCCATCCAACAAATAATCACCAATTGTATAGTAGCCCCTGCAGTACAATTTACTTTTTACAACCTTTTTAAATTTATTAAGGGACATACTTTTAATTTCGTCTGGTAGCCTGTTGTAAAAGCGTATACAGTTACCCATGAAAGAATTGCTGATTTTGTGCAATCTGCTATGAAAAACAGCAAGGTTACTTTTATTTCTAGTGTTGACATTGTGTCTTAATAGACAAATCTTACTACTTAACTTAGCGAAACTATGTAAATTTCTTTGTACGTACATCAGATTCTCAAAAATGTATTGTGATGCTACTGTAAGAACCCTTGGACCTAATCTTTATACATATAGCTCTTATGGCCCGCTTTTGTAAAAAAAAAAATTATCTTTATCTGCAGCATTGCCCCACAGTAGAATACCGTAAGACATTATGCTATGAAAGTAACTGAAATAGACTATTCTAGCCGTATCTACATCCGTCAAGTGCCTTATCTTTTGTACAGCAAATGCTGCTGAACTCGTGAAATGGCCGGACAACAGAGTGAACCTATACCTAAGGGTTCCGTTTTTTCTTTTTGAGGTACGGAAGTCTAAAATCCATAAACATTCAATAAAGAGCCTTCACTGCATTATAAGTGCGGTGATAACAAACATGCCCCATATATCGACTGTACAATATATTATTCAACGTAAGTTCAATGTAATACCACCATTTTTTTGTTATTTCGTGTCAAAATATGGCTTAATCGTTGGTTTTTTTGTGGTTGTTGTTTAAACAAACATTGTTATGTAGACTTTATGCTATAAAGGTTGTTTGTTTTAGGGTGTAGGCTGTAGCTACTTAATACAAGACAGGTGCCTAATGAAAACAATGCATTTTAGTGACTTCGACAAAAATGGTATAAACATGAATAAATTAGTGAATTACCAACATTATTCGTTTAAAATTGAGCTATCACATTTCACCCCCTATGGTTGAAAAATTAAAACTCAAAAAAGAGGTAGCATGAGAGATGCAGTAGTGTATTGTGTATGTACTCGCTCACACCACAAGTTACGTTCGAAACCTCTTCGGCGGTGCGGTGCGACCTGGGCAACTTGGTTTGACCATTTCCCTTCCTCTGTAGTGGTGCTACATAGGCTAATTCCGGCCGAGGCGGGAGAGCCCACCTGTGGGTTGCTGAGTGGAATGTTGCTGCCGACCCTAAATAACGACACGGCTGGCAGCAGTAGGTAGTGCTGATCCGCCGTCGAGTCATCAGCTTACGAGGTGACAAAGCTAGACTAAGACCACACTCCTGCTACGCCATGTAGTTTGGGGGCGCTGCCGTAAGGAATTGGCTACGCGCCCCCTGAATAATTCTTACCCGTGGGTCGAGAGATCCCACCCAGTTTTCCGGGTGGTGCCCAATAGAGCACGCCTGGGCCAGCCGCTCTCTACCTCGTTTGCTCACAGAGGGCGCTCGAGAACGGCAGAGGCGTAGTTTTCAGCTCCTTAGGGAGCTCCTTAACGAGCTGAAGACTACCCCGCACCTCTATCATTCTAGTCTAGTAATGAGATCATTACGAACTTTGTTATTAGCAAATAGTCCATTATTATCACCTAACTAGGTATAGGTGTAAACTCATTACCATTATATTAAATGGTTTTTAATTAATGGGATTGATAATGTCTATCATTAGCGTCAGTAAATAAGCGTCAGTAATATATATTTTGTGTAAATATAAAATTAACATCAGTAGTTCTATTACTGTGTGACAATTACTTACTCCACATTTCTATTCCTTATTTGTGTTATTAACATGGATCTATTAAACAGTGAATCTAAATATACAGTGTGTCAAAATAACATGGAAATATGTGAATTATCGAATTCTACATACATGGTGCAGAATTATATAATATTTGTGTTATGTTTAGTTCTTCAGATGTTGATAGCTTATATCATCACTGAAAGTCGGTGGATGAAACGTTTCTACTCAGAAGAAGATGAAGAGAATGATTCTCCAAGACTTGCAGATGGTCGAAAAGAACTAAAAACTGAAGAAGTGTCTACCTCTGAAGGCGCCTGTGACAGAACCAGGAAAACTATAGAAAATACATGTACTTCAAAAATAGAATTAGAGATGTATCTACCACAGAGGGAGTTATGGAGGGAACACGAAGGGAAGCCAACACCATTCCGTTGCATGAATGCTCGTACATGAATACGCTGCAGTAAAGAATCTCAACATGAAAAGATTCATATTTTCGACATAAAATTACTTGGCTTTGGCAAACTCTCAAGCCAAGAAAGCTCAAGAATAAGAAGAAAAAGAAGATGAAGAAGAGGGTGGTAGTGATGTGAATAGTAATAGAGACGTTTAGGAAGTTTTCACAATCGCAAACACCAGTGTACGTAGTGATGATAAAATAAAATGTTTGGTTTGTAATATTTTTATCAAAAAAATATATTTTAGATAAAGATTTTAAATATGGAAAAGAATTGGTTTCGAGCAGGATTCGAACCTGCGTCTTCGGCGATCCGTGCCGACGCGTTATCCACTCCGCCACCGAAACCTACTCGGAACCAACCAAATTTTCCACCTTATTATACGTCTTGGGGCGACGTAGGCACCATCCAATTCTTTTTCCATATTTAAAATTTATGATCAGTTAGCATACTAATTGCTTTTCAAAAATAATCTTTAGATAAAGATGTTTAGAGTATAAATTAATTTGTACATAACAACATTGTTACCACGCCACATTAGATGGTGCTGTGCAGGAAATTAAATGTCACAATGTTTACGTTCCAGTAATCATCAAACATTTGTAAGTTTTCTTTTTTTTAAATTTGTTCACACCATTGTTGTAGTTTGCTCAGAATACAAAGTATATTGATAATTTCGGCTTTAATTTAACACAACCAGTGGTAATAGCAACCCCGTCTAAAAAACAATGCTCACAAGAATCTTATTTTAAGTTTATATACCTTGTGATAACATGTTTAAGTAATTATTTCTAATCATTACTAGTTGAATGGAATCTTGGATAGTTTTTTCATTTGTTGCTAAAATAATTATTTTTTCACTTTCTTTGAAAGTTTTTCTCATAGATGATATTGTTATTATCTACATAATATTTAATTCTTCTATTAGCATGTTTCCTGTGATCACTAGTTGGAATATTGCATAGCTTCTTCATATCAAACACTTTGATTTTTATTAGCTGCATTTCTTCGTCTCCTTTGTCTGAATTAGTGGATATAATGTATGATATACCATCACTAGCTAGCGACTCGTGCAACGGTGAATGATGACCGTTGTTACTGTATTTATGGCGTCATTTTAACAATGTCATCAACCGCTTGGGATTTCCTTTTTCTACTATTGCATGTGGTGCTTATAACGTTGTCACCATGCTTTATTTCATCATGTCCAGGGGAGAGTGGAGAGTAGTATTATTGCTTACAGATATTTTCATAATTGTCAACTAAATCTCTAAATGAATTCTTTACATAATACATATTCAACTCTTGTGGTAACATGTTTACAATGATCAATAGTTGAAATATTGCATAGCTTTTTTATATCATACACTTATTTTTTATTAGATGCGTTCCTTGGTCTCCATCGTCTGAATTGGTAGCCATGTATGATACACCATCTCTAACGGCTCGTGCAATGGTGCATGATAACCGGTTTTTTCTCTCTTTTTGGGGTCATTACAATTCAACTTCAGTTAGTAATGAATAATGCTTATTGTATTTGCTTGTTACTTAAGTTTCACAGATGTTCAATGTTCTCGTATATTTTTTCGCAATATGTATTTACAATGACATTTTAGTATCCGGATAAGATATTCCATTCATACTTTGTAGACTGAAATAAAATATACTTACATAAAAAGTTTTGTGATTTTATTTAACCCGAATAAGTAGGTAAATACCTACTTACTTAACACATAATACTTTTTCTTTTTAGTGTGCGAATCCCTCATGAATGCTAGATGTCCCAGGATTCCCAACACAAATACCGAATATGATAAGTTACCAGGAGAGACACCTCCTCTGTAGTCACCTCCTTTGGTGTGGTCACGTTTTTGCATGGGTGAACAGAGCATTAACTTTAGTGGTAATGAGATAATATTGAGTTCTGTTATTAGTAGTATATTGATATTAAATGAGTTTTAGTCTACTAATCAATCAAATGAGCCTATGGCAGTCGACTGCTGGACGTATGTGTCTCCCATTTTATGCCACAATATACGCTCCTGCACCCGAACACATCCAGAATATTTATTGTTATTAGTAGTTATGAGAAAATAAAGAGCATGTTTATTAACAGTATTGAGTTAAAAATGAAAAAAAAAGATAAAGACCTAGAAAAGTTCGCAGGTAAGGAATGGATGCGGAAGACGCAGGACCGTGTGTTGTGGCTGTGGTGTGTGACTTTCCTAAGCTGATTTGATTGATTGATTGACTAAAACAAAACACATAATATACAGGATGGAATTTAAAGACAGTAGTTACTAGTTGGAGGGAAAGTACCCTTAATATAGTAAATAACTTTTCATCCCGGGAATATGTTTCCACGGGAAGCGGGAACAGGTACCGAATTTAACGCGGGCGAAGCCGCGAGCATCAGCTAGTAAGACATAATTTAAAGTGATTATCTAAACTACAATCATAAATGGTAGTGCCAACTGCTCTCCTACATAGGCCACAATTAACCTGTGTTAAGGAGAAGCAGTGCCCTTCTCTTAGAATATTAGTTAAGTATCAGAAAGAGAAATATAAAGCTTTGTTATTAGCAGTTAAGTTAATATGTAATGAAAAAATAAACCAGTTAAGTGCGAGTGGGACTTGCGCACGAAGGGTTCCGAACCTAAAACGGCAAAAAATCTAATACGTTGTATAGGAGCACCCCTTTTTTTCTAACGTGAGGAAGAATCCCTCATGGATGGAAAAAACCTCCCGTAACGCCCAACAGCCTACGGTTGGGAGCCCGGGTGAGCCCTCGGAACGATGTCCCAGGACTCCCAACAGACCTACGGCTACCACTGCGGGTATAGGAGTCCCCTTAAATATTATTTCTTTTCTAATTTGTTGTTATAGCGACAACAGAAATACAGAATCTGTGAAAATTTCAGCTCTCTAGCTATCACGGTTCCTGAAATATAACCTCGTGACGGACTTACCGACAAAGTGAGAAAAGGTCGCAGGTAATGACTGGATGCGGAAGGCGCAAGGAAACCATTAACATTTCTAAAAAAGTCTTCACTGCATTATATGTGCCGTGATAACAAACATACCCCAAATATCGACTGTACAATATATTATTCAACGTAAGTTCGATGTAATACCACCATTTTTTTGTTGTTTCGTGTCAAAATATGACTCAATCGTTGGTTTTTTAGGGTTCCGTCCCTAAAGGGTAAAAACGGGACAATATGAATCATGAAATTTCGCTGTCCGTCTGTCTGTCTATACGTCATGAGTCTGTATCTCAGGAAACGTGATAAGAGCTGATTTTTTTACAGATGATGTATTTCTGTTGCCGCCGCGCCGGCTACGACAACTAAGAATAAAATTTGAAAAACAGTTGGGGATTAAGAGGGCTCCCATATAACAAACGTGACACGGAACCCTCAGGGCGCGAGTCCAAATTGTACTTGGCCGGTTTTTAGTGGTTTATGTTTAATTAAACGAACATTGTTAAATGGACTCTATGCTATAAAGGTAATAGGATAATACAGAGGGGCTAAAAGGCAGCATACCGCTTTCGTTCATAATCTGATTCTTTGCAGATTCGTACAAGAAATGCTAAACCATACGTAGTAAAATTATAAAATGAATAATCTGCAATACATTTCATAAGCCAATCATACATGATATTGATGTTGCTACTGCAAAAATATACGGGTTCACATTGAAATGAAATGAAACATAAATTTAAAACGTAGCGAAATGAAACGTTTTGTGATCATTTTATGAAACATACAATGTTACCTTTATAGGCCCGATGGACAGACTTCGATAAAAACTGGTATAAACATGAATTAATTAGTGAACTTCCGACACTACTCGCTTAAAATGTAACTATCACAAACCCCCCTTTTTTTTAACGTGAGGGAAAATCCATCATAATTGCTATGTCGGAGTCCTACCGACTAAAAAACCTCACGTAACGCCCAACAGACTATGTTTGGGAGCCCCTGGTAAGCCCTCGGAAGGATGTCCCAGGGCTCCTAACAGACCTACGGCTACCACAGCGGCCTTGCTCAGGGGGTGGTTCGCGTGCTATCCCGCGTCTTTGGGGTGTTTCGGGTGTGATCCCGCTTCTAATGGGGGGAGGGGGGCGTTCGTGCAAATCCCTCACGTTACGCTGCCGTCATCGGCCTGCTATCTTCTCTCCCGTTCCCGCCCCGCCACCTCTTTCACGAGCATGACCTGCTCGGAGAAAGAGGCGTCGCAGTTCCATTTACTTCCGCTGGAGATCATGGCTCGTATCATGGACCCGGTCTTCCAGGGGGTGCCCAATAGAGCACTCTCTACTTCCTCTGCTCACAGAGGGGGTACGATAGAGGTGTAATCGTCAGCTCCTTAGGGAGCTCCCTAATGAGCTGAAGACTACCCCGCACCTCAATCATTCTAGTCTAGTAATGAGATCATTACGAACTTTGTTATTAGCAAATAGTCCATTATTATCACCTATCTAGGTATAGGTGAAAACTCATTAGCATTTTATTTAATGGTTTTTAATTAATAGCATAGATAATGTCTATCATTAGCGTCAGTAAATAAGCGTCAGTAATACCTATATATTTTGTGTAAATTTAAAATTAACATCAGTTGATCTATTACTGTGTGACAATTACTTACTCCACCTTTCTATTCCTTATTTGTGATATTAACATGGATCTATTAAACAGTGAATTTAAACATACAGTGTGTCAAAATAATAACATGAAAATGTGTGAATTATCGGATTCTACACACATGGTACAGAATTATATAATATTTGTGATATGTTTAGTTCTTCAGATGTTGATTGCTTATATCATCACTGAAAGTCGTTGGATGAAACGTTTCTACCCGGAAGAAGATGAAGAGAATGATTCTCCAAGAACTGCAGATGGTCGACAAAAACCAAAAACTGAAGAAGTGTGTATCTCTGAAGGAGCCTGTGGAAGAACCAGGAAAACTATAGAAAAGAAATGTACTTCAAGAATTAGAGATGTATCTACCACAGAGGGAGTTATGGAGGGAACACAAAGGGAAGCAGACACCATTCCGTTTTCGTTGCATTAACGCACGTACATGAATACGCTGCTGTAAAGAATTTTAATATGAAAAGATTAATATTATTTTGACATAAAAATTAGCTGGGTTTGGCATACTTTCAAGCTGAGGAAGCTCAAGAATAAGAAGAAGAAGATGACGAAGAGGGTGTTAGTGATGTGAACAGAGATTATTAAGGAAGTTATTACCGCAAAAACCAGTGAAGGTGCTGATGCTGAAATAAAATGTTTGGTTTATAATATTTTTATCAAAAAAAGATATAATATTTAACATAGATGTATAAAAAGCAATGCTGACAAGAATCTTTTTTTCATAAATTGTTGCGAAATGTTAGTTTTCTTTACAAAGTATTTATATTTTTTGTGATAACATGTTTCCAAATTTCTAATAATCACTTGTTGAATCTTGTATAGTTTCTTCATTGTTGGCTTTTAAAAAGTATTTTTTCACTTTCGTCATGGGGCTTTTCATGGATGATATTGTTATTCTTTGCATAATATTCAACTTTTGTAATAGTATGTTTCCAATGATCACTAGTTGTACCATTTCAATTTTGATTAGATGCGTTGCTAGTTCTTCATGAATATTGCTTTATGTATTAATTTGCTACAAAAAATTCACAAATGATTAATGCACAATGCATACCTTAAGCGCAATTTTTACAGCGAATACTGTGTACAGTAATATTTTAGTAGATAAGATGTTTCAGTCATACCTTGTAAAGTGAAATAAAAAAATCATAAAAAGTTCAGTGGTTTTATTGAAAGCGAATACCTAAGGTAAACACATAATACCTACCAACTTAACACATAATACCTTTTCTTTTTCGTGTGCGAATCCCTCATGGATGCTATGCTGGACTTTTACCGACCAAAACCACGCCTGCCCTACCACTGACCATGGTCAGGAGCCCCGTTAGGCCCTCGGAAGGATGTCCCAGGATTCCCGACAGACCTACGGCTACCACTGCGGGTATAGGAGCCCTCTTAAATATTATTTCTTTTCTAATTTTGTTGTTATAGCGACAACAGAAATACAGAATCTGTGACAGAATCTGTGAAAATTTCAGCTCTCTAGCTATCACGGTTCCTGAAATACAAACTCGTGACGGACAGACAGACAGACGGACGGCAGAGTTTCATGAATAGGGATCCGTTATTTTCCTATGGGTATGGATTCGGAACCCTAAATATGATTAAAAAAGTTAGAAAAGGTAAGTTTGTAAAAATTGGATGGGGAAGGCGCAAGGAAATCCTAAACATTCTAAAAAGTCCTTACTGCATTATAAGTGCCGTGATAACAAACATGCCCCAAATATCAACTGTACAATATTGTATTCAACGTAAGTTCGATGTAATACCACCATTTTTTTGTTGTTTCGTGTCAAAATATGACTTAATCGTTGGTTTTTTAGGGTTCCGTCCCTAAAGGATAAAAACGGGACCCTATTCATGAAATTTCGCTATCCGTCTGTCTGTCTGTACGTCATCTTATATTTGCTCCATGGTCATGAGGCTGTATCTCAGGAACCGTGATATCTAGAGACCTGATATTTTCACAGATGATGCATTTCTGTTACCGCTATGATAATAAAAATGCTGTTATAAGAAAAACAGGGGGCAATTAAGGGGGCTTCCATACGACAAACGTGTTTTTTTGCCGTTTTTTGGCACGGATCCCTGTGAGCGTGAGTCCGACTCGCACTTGGCTGGTTTTTTGGTGGTTTGAACAAATATTGTTATGTGAACTTTATGCTATAAAGGTTTTTTGGTTTAGGGTGTTGGCTGCAGCTACTTTATACAGAGGGGCTAAAAAGGCAAGGTACCGCGTTTCATTCATAATCTGATTCTTTGCAGATTCGTACCAGAAATGCTTTAGAAATCATAAGTAGTAAAATTATTGAATGAATAATCTGCAATTCATTTCATAAGCCAATCATCTATGTATACTGATATTATAAAGAGGAAAGATTTGATTGTTTGCATCGAATAGGCTCCGGAGCTACTGAACTAATTTGAAAGAAAATTCTTTCACTGTGGGGAAGCTACACTTCGCGGTTAACATAGGCTATATTTTTTCCCGTGTTCCCACAGGAACGGGAACTAATCGGGTGAAACCAAGTGACGTCCGCTAGTATATGATATTGATGTTCTGCGAAAAATTACAGGGACACATCGAAATGAAATGAAACATTAAAAACGCTGCGAAATGGTATGAAACATACAATGTTGCATTTTTAGGCCTGCTGGACAGACTTCGACAAAAACTGGTATAAACATGAATAAATAAGTGAACTTCCGACACTACTCGCTTAAAATTGAGCTATTACATTTACCCCCCCCCCCCCCCCTCCCTTTTCTTTTGTTTAACGTGAGGGAAAATATTCATGGATGTTATGCCGGACTCCTACCGACTAAAAAACTATGGTAAGGCCCCGGGTAAGCCCTCGAAAGGATGTCCCGGGACTCCCAACAGACCTACTGCCGCAACTGCGGCCTCGCCCAGGGGGTGGTTCGGTGCCATCCCGCGTCTTTAGGGGGTTTCGGGTGTGGTCCCGCTTCTAAGGGGGGCGTGCGTGAGTTGCTCACGTCACGCTGCCGTCATGGGCCTGCTTCTGTAAGGACGGTGAGCGGCCCTCTCACCGTCGTCAGGCCCCCGGTCATGGAGGCCGATAGTCGTCGGCGAAGACACGTCAGCAGCGCCCAGGCCGCAGACTGCGAAACTCAGGTGGGAGGGCTCTCTCCCGCACCCGCCCCGCCGCCTCCTACACGAGCATGACCTGCTCGCACTTACTCTCGCTAGAGAGCATGGCTTGCACCAAGGTCTCGAGCGAGAGAGTGTCCACGTCCACACATACTACGAGGATCTGGAGCTGTTGCGCCCATTACGTGCACTCTACCAGCGTGTGGAGCGCAAAGACTTCTATATAAACTGAGGTAGACATGCCCTACGCACCGATTTTTGAAACCTATAAACTGAGCTAATTAGCAGCGTTGCTCGCACTGTTGTAAGTCAAAATTTCGAGAGTAAGTGCTCGATTTGCAATCGGAGTCCATACGCCTTCTCTTTTACTCTTTTTCTATTCGTATATTGCTATAGTGTGTGGTGACAATTACGTAAAAAATATTTATAAGTGAGTGTAGTCTTAATAATGTGTGGAATTGAGGATTGCTTTTGAAATCTCGTTTGTTAGAGTACGGCGCGTCTACCTCAGTTAATATTTAAGTCTTTGGTGGAGCGCCGTGTCATCGCTGCGGTCCTCGCAGTGATGACACTCGGCCGAGGTTTCCCGGTGGTTTCGCCGCAGATACCTACCGAAGCTACCGTGCCCGCCAAGATATTTAACCCCCCTATAGGTAAAATTAAAAAGAAAAAAAAAAAATCTAATACCCAAAAAGAGGTTACAGATACCAGTACAGTATTTAAGTATCACAGCAATGTGTATGTTCTGGCTCAACTGAGTCAACCATGAGTTACGGGGGATGCGGGGTCTTGCGAACATCTTCGGGACCCCAATGGGTCGGGTCCTCCTCGTGGTGCATCCTGGGCAACGGAGTAGCGACCACTCCTCTTCCTCTGTGGGGGAGTGGTGCTACTCTGGCAAATTCCGGCCGAGGCGGGAGCAGCCCACCTGTGGGGTGCTCGGTGGTGTGTGTTGCTGCCGGCCGTGAGTAGCAACACGGTCGGCAGCAGCAGTGCTGGGCCGCTATTGCCTCGTCAGTTAACGAGGTGATGGCGGCAAAGAGGGAGGCGCGGGGGAGCGGGAGTAATGGAAAATACTCCCGCTTCGCCGTGAAGTTCGGGGGCGGCGCAGTAAGGAGTTCACTGCGCGCCCCCGATTGTATCGTGTTGCTGCTGTCGCTCCACCACATTTGCTGGCGAGGTATGAGAGGCACTGCATGGAAGGGCGGGAGTTTGGGTAAATGCTCCCGCCCTGTCATGCAGTTTGGGGGCGATTGTTTCGTGACCGAGGGCGTAAGGTTGGGGGACCCCGCCCTCCAACGGTCACATGGCGGTGGGCACCTTCCCCGTGTTCCGGGGGTGCCCATTAGCGCACGCCTGCGCCAGCCGCTCTCTGACTCCTCTATGACAGAGGGGCGCTCGAGAGCGGTGCAGGCGTGGTTTTTTCAGCTCCTTAGAGAGCTTTGGGGAGCCGCCCATCTGGCTCCCCCGAGGAGAGCTCCGAATTAACGGGGCGCCCCTAGCCGGGTCGACGTGAATAATCTTTTGATATCCCTCGGCCCGGCTAAAGGGTGAGGAGGAACACCGCGGGGTTTAGTGGGTAGGACGGTCCATTCCGGACCGGGCCGGGAGTCCCACACACCATCCCAGCTGCCCCTGAAGCTGGGATGAAGGCGCGTAAATGCGTTCCCCGCGTCAAAAAAAAAAAAACCATGAGTTACGGGGGATGCGGGGTCCTATTAACATCTTAAGGACCCCAATGGGTCGGATCCTGCTCGTGGTGCATCCTGGGCAACGGAGTAGCGACCACTCCCCTTCCTCTGTGGGGGAGTTGTGCTACTCTGGCTAATTCCGACCGAGGCGGGAGTAACCCACCTGTGGGTTGCTCGGTGGTGTGTGTTGCTGCCGGCCGTGCCGTTATTCACGGCTGGCAGCAGCAATGCTGGGTCGCCGTCGCTTCGTCACCTTGCTGGCGAGACGATGGCGGCAAAGTGGGAGAGGCACTGCGTGGGGGGCGGGAGTTTGGGTAAATGCTCCCGCCCTGCCATGCAGTTCGGGCTGCCGGCCGTGAATAACGGTGCGACCGGCGGCAACAGTGCTGGGCCGCTGTCACCTCGCCAGTTGGCGAGGTGATGGCGGAAAAGCGGGAGGTGCACTGTGTGGGAGAGCGGGAGTAACGGATAATGCTCCCGCTCTGCCGTGCAGTTTGGGGGCGCCGCGGTGAGGAGTCACTGCGCGTCCCCGATTGTTTCTTGACCGTGGGCGTAAGGTCGGGGGACCCCGCCCACCAACGGTCACATGGCGGTGGGCACCTTTCCCGTGTTCCGGGGTGCCCATTAGCGCACGCCTGCGCCAGCCGCTCTCTGTCTCCTCTATTACAGAGGGGCGCTCGAGAGCGGTGCAGGCGTGGTTTTCAGCTCCTTAGGGAGCTTTGGGGAGCCGCCCATCTGGCTCCCCCGAGGAGAGCCCCGAATAAACGGGGCGCCCCTAGCCGGGTCGACGTAAATAATCTTTTGATATCCCTCGGCCCGGCTAAAGGGTGAGGAGGAACACCGCGGGGTTTAGTGGGTAGGACGGTCCATTCCGGACCGGGCCGGGAGTCCCACACACCATCCTAGCTGCCCCCGCAGTTGGGATGAAGGCGCGTAAATGCGTTCCCCGCGTCAACAAAAAAAAACCATGAGTTACGGGGATGCGGGGTTCTGCTAACATCTTCAGACCCAATGGTTCGGATCCTGGGCAACGAGGTCGTGACCATTCCCCTTTCTCTATAGTGGTGCTACTTCGGCTAATTGCGGCCGAGGCGAGAGCAGCCGTAAATAAAGACACGGCTGGCAGCAGCAGTGCTGGGCCACTAGGTGATAGCGGCTAAGCTAGATGCGCACTGTGGGGGACCGGGACCTAGACTATGACCACACTCCCGCTACGCCATGCAGGATGGGAACGCTGCTTTGAGGAGTTCGCTTCGCGCCCCTGAATTTTTCTTAACCGTGGTTCGAAGGTCCCCACCCGGTCTTCCGGGGGGTGCCCAATAGAGCACTCTCTACTTCCTTTGCTCACATAGGGGGTACGGTAGAGGCGTAATCTTCAAATCCTTAGGGAGCTCCCTTACGAGCTGAAGACTACCCCGCACCTCTACCATTCTAGTCTAGTAATGAGATCATAATGAACTTTGTAATAAACAAATAGTCAAGTATTATCACCTTACTAGGTATAAGTGTAAACTCATTACCATTCTATTTAATGATATTTAATTAATAGGATAGATAATGTCTATCATTAGCGTCCTTAAACAAGCTTCAGTAATATATATATTTTGTGTAAATTTAAAATTAACATCAGTTGATCTATTACTGTGTGACAATTACTTACTCCACCTTTCTATTCCTTATTTGTGATTATATTAACATGGATCTATTAAACAGGGAATATAAACATACATTATGTCAAAATAATAACATGAAATTATGTGAATTATCAGATTCTACATACATGGTGCCGAATTATATAATATTCGTGTTATGTTTAGTTCTTCAGATGTTGATAGCTTATTATCATCACTGAAAGTCGGTGGATGAAACGTTTCTACCCGGAAGAAGATGAAGAGAATTATTCCCCAAGAACTGCAAATGGTCGACAAGAACCAAAAACTGAAGAAGTGTCTGCCTCTGAAGGAGCCTGTGACAGAACTAGGAAAACTATAGAAAATAAATGTACTTCAAGAATTAGAGATGTATCTACCACGGAGGGAGTTATGGAGGGAACACAAAGGGAAGCAGACACCATTCCGTTTTCGTTGCATCAATGCACGTACATGAATACGCTGCTGTGAAGAATCTTAATATGAAAAGATTAATATTATTTTGACATAAAAATTAGCTGGGTTTGGCATACTTTCAAGGTGAGAAAGAATAAGAATAAGAAGAAGAAGATGACGAAGAGGGTGTTAGTGATGTGAACAGAGATTATTGAGGAAGTTATTTCCGCAAAAACCAGTGAACGTGCTGATGATGAAATAAAATGTTTGGTTTATAATATTTTTATCAAAAAAAGATATAATATATAACATCATTACATAGTATAAAACAAAGTCGCTTTTTCTGTCCCTATGTCCCTTTGTATGCTTAAATCTTTAAAACTACGCAACGGATTTTGATGCGGTTTTTTTAATAGATAAAGTGATTCAAGAGGAAGGTTTATATGTATAATAACATCTATTAAATAGTGGAGTAATACTGTATACCCGTGCTAAGCCGGAGCGGGCCGCAAAGCAATGCTGACAAGAATCCTATTTTTCATAAATTGTTGCGAAATGTTAGTTTTCTTTACAAAGTATTTATATTTTTTGTGATAACATGTTTCCAAATTTCTAATAATCACTTGTTGAATCTTGTATAGTTTCTTCATTGTTGGCTTTTAAAAAGTATTTTTTCACTTTCGGAATGGGTTTTTCATGGATGATATTGTTATCCTTTGCATAATATTCAACTTTTGTAATAGTATGTTTCCAATGATCACTAGTTGTACCATTACATAGCTTCTTTATATCATGCATTTCAATTTTGATTGAATGCGTTGCTAGTTCTCCATGAATATTGCTTTTTGTATTAATTTGCTACAAAAATTTCACAAATGATCAATGCATAATGCATACCTTAAGCGCAATTTTTACAGCGAATACTGTGTACAGTAATATTTTAGTAGATAAGATGTTTCAGTCATACTTTGTAAAGTGAAATAAAAAAAATCATAAAAAGTTCAGTGATTTTATTGAAAGCGAATAAGGTAAAAACATAATACCTACCAACTTAACACATAATACCTTTTCTTTTTCGTGTGCGAATCCCTCATGGATGCTATGCTGGACTTTTACCGACCAAAACCACGCCTGCCCTACCACTGACCATGGTCAGGAGCCCCGTTAGGCCCTCGGAAGGATGTCCCAGGATTCCCAACAGACCTACGGCTACCACTGCGGGTATAGGAGTCCCCTTAAATATTATTTCTTTTCTAATTTTGTTGTTATAGCGACAACAGAAATACAGAATCTGTGAAAATTTCAGCTCTCTAGCTATCACGGTTCCTGAAATATAACCTCGTGACGGACAGACAGACAGACGGACGGCAGAGTCTCATGAATAGGGATTCGTTATTATCCTTTGGGTACGGATTCGGAACCCTAAATAGCATTTTAAAAAGTTAGAAAAGGTAAGTTTGTAAAAACTGGATGGGGAAGGCGCAAGGAAACCATTAACATTCTAAAAAGTCTTCACTGCAATATAAGTGCCGTGATAACAAACATGCCCCAAATATCGACTGTACAATATATTATTCAACGTAAGTTCGATGTAATACCACCATTTTTTTGTTGCTTTGTGTCAAAATATAACTTAATCGTTGGTTTTTTAGGGTTCCGTCCATAAAGGGTAAAAACGGGACCCTATTCATGAAATTTCGCTGTCCGTCTGTCTGTACGTCATGAGACTGTATGTCAGGAATTGTGATATCTAGAGACCTGATATTTTCACAGATGATCCATTTCTGTTACCGCTATGACAATAATAATGCTGTTATTAGAAAAACAGGGGGCGATTAAGGAGGCTTCCATACAACAAACGTGTTTTTTTGCCGTTTTTTGGCACGGATCCCTGTGTGCGTGTGTCTAAATCGCACTTGGCTGGTTTTTTGGTGGTTGTTGTTTAAGGCTAGTATTTCCGAAATCGACCAAAATCGACCCATTTTGAAGCGATCTTTATACTAGGAAATATTCTTTGATTTGATCTGATAAAAATGTATTACTATAGTTTAATAGATGCTCTTGCTTCCTTTAATTTTTAAAACACGATTAATAAAACTTTATATGATAAAAATCGTTCTCGAAAAACTTGAAATGTGCAAAAATTTTAAAGATGAATGTTGTTATTGCTCAAAATATACTTGTTTATTTTATATAAACACATGTCTATACTAAAGATATTGATCTTATGAACAATATTCATGCTATTATTTATTTTTTAAACACCTCAGATTTTAAAACAATGATAAAAAGTGTAGAATCTAGAACAATTAGGCATTTAGCGTACACTTCAATCACTTCATACGCCTGACAGGGCTGTTCTGGGTAGGAACTGTGTCGCTCTGTCATCCGTGATCGTTTTAATTAGAAGTAGTTGCAGAAATCTGTAAATATTATTTTGTTTTTATTTGTAAATATTAGGATAAGTAAGTTATTGTGTATAAATAAATAAATATCGTGTAATATAGTGATTAGTGACTAGGTACTCAGTGAATATGGGTAAAAAAAAGCCAAGAGAAATAAAATGCCCAGATGTCAATTGCGGCTACTACGACGGCAAGTATGGTAAGTTCCTACAAGTATTGTTTTATCTTTATTATATTTATAAAAATACACAACCAAATAATTCACTGACGGGCATGATGAAATTATAAGGTTGATGCTGAGCGAAGCGACTGAAGCAAACAGCTGCCATTATTTTGCTACCTGCTGAAGAGGCAGTACAGTAGCTAAACGTACTCATATAGGCTTAGAGATCTCCCATTCCAGTCCTCTTCTACGTAGGTACACGTAAGTGTCATTTAGCAAAGGCCAAGTAAGTTAGATCACGGCTGTTTTTGGTAATGAATGACTGTGAGAAATGAACTCGGTGCCCCAAAGTTGCTTGGGACCTTACGATAAGAAGAGGGATAGTATTTACCTAAACCACAGTAACTACTAGGTATAAAATATTCTCTTTTTACTATGCCTGAACAATCAACGTATTGCCCGTTCGCTCTAAGTTTGCCTTTCGCCTCCCATACTACGCCTGTACACCATCCTGTCCGCCAGCGGCAACCTTAGCGCGAACGGGTAGTAAATAATATAAAAAAAAAAGATACACGTGAATCGTAAGTACCTAGTACTCGTAGGTACTTTCATACTTTAATTTTGAGTGTAATAATCGTTACTTTCTTAGTAAATATGAATGTTTGAAAATGTGCATAATTTTTAGGGTTCCGTAGGTACCCAAAGGTAAAAAAACGGTACCCTATTCATGAGACTTCGCTGTCCGTCTGTCTGTCTATCGGTCAGTCTGTCTGTTTGTCTGTCCGTCTGTCTATCTTTCTGTGTTTCCTTCACGAGGCTGTAGCTCATGAATGGACATAGCTAGAGATCTGAAATTTTCACAGATAATGTGTTTCTGTTGCCGCCATAACAACAAATGTTGAATTTTGCATGCCAATATTTCTATCAATAAGCTGATTCACCGAATTGACATACGAGAGCGAGACTTTGAGGACATGTACCTTTTTCATTCAACTTTGTAACAGCTTTATTTTTTGTAAGCAAGGGTTATAAACCCTTTTTTTTTTCTTTTTAACGTGAGAGAAAATCCTCATGGATGCTATGCCGGACTCCTACCGACTAAAAACCTCACGTTACGCTCAACAGCCTATGGTTGGGAGCCCAGGGTAAGCCCTCGGAAGGATGTCCTCCATGAAGGATGAGGTTCGGGTGCAATCCTGCGTCTTTTGGGTGTTTCGGATGTGATCCCGCTTCTGAAGGGGGTATGCATAAATCCCTCACGTCACGCTGCCGTCATGGGCCTGCTTCTGTAAGGACGGTGAGCAGCCCCCTCACCGTCTTCAGGCCCCTGGTTATGGAGACCGATAGTCTTGGGCGAAGACACGTCTGCGGCGTTCATTTCAAGTGTGTACTTGTTGCCGTTATTAATAAAAAAGGCAAAACAAAATCACGTTTGTTGTATGGAAGTCCCCCATAAATATTTATTATTTTTTTAAGTACTCAATTCAATCCTTTATTTTTGCAAACAAGGGTTTATATCCCTTGTGCTTCCACGGACCTCGGAGGGGGCCACCTGCGGGATCCAGCCTGCGGGAGACTAAGAATAGGTTTTTGAAAACTTTCTAGGCAACCTAAGTTCCTAGTCTATATACATATAATAAAAACATCTAAAGTCAAAACTGTACATTAAACATATTTTAAAAAATACTCGCGGGGGGTTCTACACAGGATACCGAAGTCGAAAATGTAGTTAGAATTTTTTTGTCTGTTTGTCTGTTAATTTTGCTTTGTCCGGAAGGATCTCGAAAAGTACTCAATATTTTTGATTAAAATTTTGCACAAATATTAACTAGGGGTAGGGTCTTCAAATAGACTTAAAATTGACTTCAAATTGACTATGTTGGTGTCAGCGCCATCTATCATTGGTTGTATTTTGTAACACAGGTCTAAGCTGACATGCGGCCTACTTGTCTTATTCATATTATAATGTAAAATAAATAAACGCATTATTTTACTCACAAGATGCATTTTTTTTTTTTAACGTGAGGGAAAATCCTCCTAGGATGCTATGCCGGACTCTTACCGACTAAAAAACCTCACGTAACGCCCAACAGCCTATGGTTGAGAGCCCTGAGTAAGCCCTCAGGAAGGATGTCCCGTGACTCCCAACAGACCTACGGCCGCCACTGCGGCCTCGCCCAGGGGGTGGTTCGGGTGCAATCCCGCGTCTATGGGGGGTTTCGGGTGTGACCCCGCTTCTAAGGGGGGGCGTGCGTGAGTTGCTCACGTCACGCTGCCGTCATGGGCCTGCTTCTGTAAGGACGGTGAGCGGCCCTCTCAACGTCCTCAGACGCAGTCCGCAGTCGCCGACTGCGGTACTCGGGTGGGAGAGTTCTCTCCCGCACCCGGCCCGCCGCCTCCTTCGCGAGCATGACCTGCTCGCAGAAAGAGGCGGCGCAGTCCCACTTGCTCCTGCTGGAAAGCATGGCTCGCACCATGGCCTCGAGCGAGAGAGTGTCCACGCCCAGACCCACTACGAGGACCTGGCGCTGTTGTGCCCACGCCGTGCACTCCACCAGAGTGTGGAGCGCCGTGTCGTCGCTGCGGTCCTCGCAGTGCTGACACTCGGCCGTGGTTTCCCGATGTTTTCGCTACAGATACCTACCGAAGCTACCGTGCCCGGCAAGTATCTGTGTCAACCGGTAGGAGAGAGCACCGTGTCTTCTCTCCAGCCACTCGTCCATGACCGGTCTGACGGCCGCGATTGTGGCGAATCCCCCCTTTGGTTGCTCAAGTCGCACCTTCCATGTCTCCATGGTTTCCTGGTGGAGCAGGGTCCGCTGGGCCTCGATTTCTCGAGACGCAGGTCTTTGGCCCCGCTCCAGCGCCTCCTTGCGCTATCTGAACAGTGACGCAAGGGCTCTCGCTTCCAGGTCCCATGGAGGGGTCCCGGCTAGGAGACATGCCGCCTCACCGGAGATCGTGCGGTATCCTCTTATTACCCTGACGGCCATCACTCTCTGCGGGCTCAGAAGTCTAGCCTCATTGCTGGCCGTCAGGGTCTCCGCCCATACGGGAGCCCCGTACAAGGCCATGCTTCGCACGATCCCCAGGTACAGTCTCCTGTAGGGAGCGTTGGGTCCCCTGATGTTGGGCATCAGCCGCGCGAGTGCGGCCGATGCTCCCCTCAGTTTTGGGACCAAACTTCGGAAGTGATGTCCGAAGTTCCACCGGCCATCGAGTACGAGCCCCAGATACTTCATCGAGGGCTCGATGCCGATGCTGACGCCCCCTACCTGTAGGCTGGATCCCGCAGGTGGCCCCATCCGAGGTCCGTGGAAGCACAGAGCCTCGGATTTGTGAAGGGCGACCTCGAGACCCAGCCGCCGAATCCGACCCACGACCTGAGCAACCCCTGCCGTGGCCTTAAGTGCTGCGGCACGGTGCGTTGCTCCCCGCGCCGTAACGAGGGTGTCGTCGGCGTACACGTTACGCCGACCCCTCTGAGCAACGGACCACGCAGCACCCAGTCGTAACCGATGTTCCACAGGAGCGGCCCTAAAACCGATCCCTGTGGAACACCGCACGACACATCTCGCCGACCCGGCCCTAGCCAGCTCGGGTAAGTTATGGCTCTCTCAGAGAGATAAGCCCCGACAATTCGACGGAGGTAGGGAGGCACTCCATGATAGATAAGCGCCTCCCTGACGCAGCTCCAGGGCAAGGTGTTGAATGCGTTGGCGATGTCGAGAGACACCGCCACCACCACCTCACCCTGTGAGACTGCTTCCTCCGTCAGGCCTCTAATGCGCATGATCGCGTCCACGGTGGAGCGTCCCTGACGGAAGCCAAACTGGCTATCCGCCAGATCAGGCCCCACGCGTGTGAGGTGCCCGACGAGGCTTTGTGCAATAATACGCTCGAAGAGCTTGCACACCTCGTCGAGCAACACGATCGGCCGGTACCCTGATGGGGAATTTGCCGGCCGGCCCCACCTTTCGAATCAAGACCAGTTTCCCTGTCTTCCAGACCTTGGGAAACTGGCCTTTTTCGAGGCATGCGCTATAAAGACCCATAAGTCGAGGCCCAAGCTCCTCGAGAGCCAGGACCCATGCACGGCCTGGAATGCCGTCGGGTCCAGGGGCGGTGTTTCTGCGGGATTTAAGCCGCAGGACAGCCGCCCCTAACTCACCCTCGGTGACTACGGGCACGTCGTTCTCGCTGCCGATTCTCGCTGCCTCACAAGATGCATTGTATTATTTTTTGCTACTTATGTTGTACCTATGCTTACCTCTTCGAAGACTGCTCGAATTGATTTCATAAATTATTGACGGATTTTTTTCTTATTATCTTTTCTCGGCTCGTCTCACAATTAAAATGATGATAAAAAAAGTAGTATAAAATAGAACCGACTTCAAACAAATCCTGAAAAATTAAATTTACTTGGCACAAAGATAAATGTATTTTGATTTTTCATATTTTATTCAATATCATATTGAAGTCGGCGCCAAGTAAACCCATAGGTTGAGGTAGGTATTATTAATGGCACCAACTTCAATACCGTAAAATGCTACAACTTTGCCTGGATTTTGAGGTTTTCCTTCGATATTTTTAAATCTATCCATCGTAACGGCTTTTAATGAGTTTAAAAGGTAAAACAGACTTTGTGTCTTGGTGAACAAAGTCTATATTTGACTAAATCTTGGATATTATCTGAATTATAGGCTCTCAAATCTGTAGGTAAAGTTGTAGGTAAAAACTACAACTTTGCCTAGAAGGATATCTCGATTATCATAAATTAGATTTAAACAGTTAAATTTTATTACACAGCACCGTTAAACAGTGCGTGTCTCCAGATGGTCACATTAATATATACTCCTATAGTTTATTTTTCACAGCTACTAGGTAAAGTTGTAGTAGGTACCACCGAGCTCTCCATACAAAAATTTCGTAAGTAGCAGGGTTGTCCAAAATTAAAACAGTGCTTTCTTTCAACATAGGTATTTATTTTTAATATTATTCGTGAATTAACACAACAATTAAATTACAAAATTTGTACAAGTAAGTACCTAATGAATAAAAATATACGTGTGTAGGTACCCCAACATTTTTATTTTGCAAATATGTATTATCAAGGTTAACAGAAGTTGTAATAATGAGATAAACAATCGTACTTGCTTTCTTTACTGCCATATTTGGTAGTTATAAAGTATTTGTATTGTCAATGAATAAAAAAAATAAAAAAATAAAAACATAAAAATAAAAAAGTTAAAAGAAATAATAAATAAATAATAAACAAAAAAAAAATAAAAAATAAATAATAATAATAAAAATAAAAATAAATATTGGATAAAGACGTGACCATATGTATGTATGCACTAGAAAAACAAAGCGACTAAAAATTCAGCCAGTATGGTAGTGGCGATATACATATAAAAAATAGTCCGATTTCACGCTTACATACACTTATATATTATTATTTTTCAAGTAGCTACCTTAAGTAGGTACTCAAGTACAATTTGTACTAATAAAAGAGTGACAACCCTAGCGCTAGGCAAAATTGTATCACTAAAGTTTCCAAAACATAACACAAGATTGCCTAACGAATTATTTCTTACTTACGTCTTGAAATAAGAATATAAAAGCACATAAATAGATAATAGACGATATATGCTTACCTTGTAAAGTTGTTATTGTTTGAAAACGAGTTATTTGCAGTCAAAAACTTAAAAGTTGTGAGCACACTAATTCTTGAACACCGCACGCGCTGACATTTGCAGCTCCACTGACAAGACAACTATGGAGTCAACACGTCAAAACATGAAAAAGGTGTTGCCATAATAATGGACAGTCAATATAAAATTGTGGAAAATAATGAAATACATAGCAAACGTGAAATATCGCAAGTCTAACGAAATAGGCAAATTTGAGGCCTATTGGTAAAGTTGTAGCATTTTACGGTATCATATTGAATACAATCTGATAAATCAAAATACATATTATTACTTTGTGCTATGTAAATTTTATTTTTCAGGATTTTTTTTGAAGTCAGTTCTATTTATTACTAAAAATTTTTTGATCATCATTTTAAGTGACGGGTGGACCGAAAAGTGTATCTATCTAGGTGTAAAGTTCTTATCAATACAAATCAATCAAGCCCAAACACAAGGTACGTGCTGTAAATCGTTAAATAATTCCCTCGACTGTCTTTCGGTTCCATCATCAGATCGACTCCTGACCTTCATTAAATTGTAGTACATTAACAGTGGGCGCACACTAGGCGTCACGTGTCACGGCGACAAGCTAATTTGCGCCAAATTACATACATTTTGTTCTAAGCTCCGCACACTAGGCGACATGTCGCCGCGACTCCGAGACAAGCAAGGGGAGTCTTCGCGTCTGTAGCGCTATTGTCGCGGCGACACGGCGACAGTCGCCCAGCGACAGCTTTGGACAACGTGTTCCTTGCACAACGTCTGTCACGCACGGCGTCAAGTCGCCCGATGCAGGCGCACACTGCGCGACAAGTCGCCGCGACATGTCGCCGCGACTGTCGCCTAGTGTGCGCCCACTGTAAAGCACTTCATTAAAAAGTTACCAAACGCACTAGTTGTCCCTACAATTTTCGGTGGTTGCCCTCGATTTCTCCTGGATCCCGTCATCAGATCCTGACCTGGTAAAAATGGGACTACCTCAGAAGTAAACCCTATTGAAGAAAAGAAAAAAGAATTAAATCCGTCTATAATTGACGGAAATATCAGTGAACATACATAAAAACATACAGACGAATGTAGAACCTCCTCCTTTTTTGAAGTCGGTTAAAAATAAGGAAAAGTTTCTTACAACCCCATTTTGAATATACCTGCTAACAGGCACTTACTAAATAAAATGTCTTATAAAGGTTTGATAAACTTATACTTCTGTTGTAATTTATTTGGTGGTACAAAAAGTGCGGCATGAAATACACGCTGCACCAACTGTCAACGTCCAATTGCACCAACTGGCAACGTCCAAACAAAATGCTTGGGGTCAAATGAGTTCATGTCGATCGCATGCTACGGGGGTATCGCCCGCGGTGAGGTGAGGTGGTAAAAATACCTAATGCGCTCTGGCATTCGGCCCTTAAACAAATATTGTTATGTGAACTTTATGGTATAAAGGTTGTTTGGTTTAGGGTGTTGGCTGCAGCTACTTTATACAGAGGGGCTAAAAAGGCAACATAAATAACGCGTTTCATTCATAATCTGATTCTTTGCAGATTCGTACCAGAACTGCTTTAGAAATTATAAGGGGATATTTTTAAATGCACATCTGTTTAATTTTTCTGCACACTAGGTAGCTCCACATATTTACTGAATGCAAACCAGAAAATTAAATGCTGTGCAAAAAAACCAATTGCTTAACTAAACATGTCCTACTTAAAAAAACTTAAATATTACTCAGAACGAGATGACCTTTTTAATCAAATTCACACCAAAAATGTGGTACGTACACCGAATATACGATTTGTTAAACAGAAATACAAATCGTATATCAAAAAACCTAACTTGCACTCTAAATTGTACAATCGGGTATAATTGTATTGTGTTGCGGGTCGTCACAACCTGCGCCCGGGTCGGCAGCGGGTGTGTAGCGCCTCTGGTGTTGCAAACGTCTATAGGCTACGGTTACCAACCTTCCGGTGGGCCTTAAGCTTGTCTGCCACCTAAGTAGTATAAAAAAAAATCGGAGAATGGAATATTTTAGGTTAGGTTAGGTTTTTATTTTTTTTATCAATACAATTTAATTTTGTAGAGGTGACTGAATAAATTGGAGTTTTACTTAGAATAAACGATGTTCCTAAAAGTAAATTAGGTGATGGTTTTCCTTAAAAAAGTTTTAATATTTTTCCGTGGCTGGCGTGAATAAGTTGACAAGTATAAAATGACAATTTTAGAGGGCGGCCATTTGAAAGTTTGACCGTTTCTGGTAAATCGGTAAATTAGTTAAACTTAAGAGTATGTATTGTTTTCCATATTATTTTAGGTCAATTTTAAAACTATGATAGTAAATTAGACAAAATCCTTACAGTTTTGGCAATATTAGACTTGTCAAGTTGTTCACCGACGAGTTATCAAGTTAATCACCGAATTATCAACTTGTTCTCAGCAACTATAAAAGTGTTTACAGTAGTTATCAACTTAGGCACCATCAAAATAAGTATTGTTTTCTTGGGCAAGCAATGTTTTTTATAATACATGATACCTAACTAACAAAAACAAGGGAGGTAGGTACTTACTATTTGAATAAAATTATCAAAATTAAAAAAAAGAGGTAACTGGATAAATATTAAAATCAAATGCTATGATTCTATTAGTTTCATATGGTAAAAGGAGTAATCACTGTAGAATAATCAATTGTTTCGTCCAAATCTGGATCAGTGTTAGATGCCAAGGGGTCATTATGAGAATGGACATTTCGAGAAAAGGACATTATGAGAAAGGACATTTCGAGAAAAGGACATTATGAGATGAGACGGACTGTTTTAAGTTGCAAATAAAAGTCTTTAAAAGACTCGTCGATTAAATCAAGGACATCCAACAAGTCCTTTTTTTCATTACTTATTGGTAAAGTCAGTTTTCATTGAGCCATTGCATTGGTTGCCAGAGATATTTCTACCCTGAGTCGTCTAGCTTTTTGATTACAAAAGGTCCCTTTTTTTTTTCTTACTCCGTCTTGGCTGTATGTTGCCAGGGTACCTGGTGCACCCTCGAAAGGAAATCCCAGGGACCCTGACCAGCCCTGGTCGCCATTCACCGGCGACCCCTCCTCGTGGAGAGAGACCACACATTGCCTCTTCTGTCTAATTGAGGTGCGTGCCAGAACACGTCACGCGTCACCACCCTGGGCCTGTCCCTGCCAGGGCGACAGCTAGCCCTGAGTGTCGCCCCCAGGCTCACGCTTATGGGGACGGAGATTGTTCTGAGATCTCCGATTCCCAGCGCGTCTTCTCCTGCGGCACGGAAGATTGCTGTTCCTCTCCCGTTCCTTCTCCGCCGCCTCTTTTGCAACCATCACCTCCTCACGAAACAAGGCGGCAGAGTTCCATAAACTTTCGCTGCTGACCATAGCCTGAAACATGGCCTGGAGCGTGATATTTATCACTCCTAAGGCCACTGAAAGGTCACATCGTAGATCCGTCCACTCTGGGCAATCTGCCAGAGTGTGGAGCACCGTATCCAGTAAGCAGCCAGAACAGTAGTAGCACTCTGGCGTTGGCTCCCGCCTTATCCGATGCAGGTACACACCGAAGCAACCATGCCCGGTGAGTAGCTGCGTCAGCCGATAGGAGAGGCAGCAATGGCGCCTCTCCAGCCAGTCCTTCATTACAGGCCTTATCGCCTCAACTATATCATGCCCGGCTGTTGGTTGTCCAAGTCGCTCCTTCCACTCCTCCACGACTACCTGGCGGAGCTGAGACCTCTGTCCCTCGATTTCCTGTGAAGCAGGTCTCAGATCTCGCTCCCCTGCCTCTTTGCACCACAGGTATAGTGCTGCAAGGGCCCTCGCTTCCAGGTCCCATGGAGGTGTACCGGCTAAAAGAGTTGCCGCTTCAAAAGAGACCGTGCGGTATCCTCTTATAATCCTGACGGCCAGCAGCCGCAGTGGACGTCGCAGTATTGCCACGTTACTGGCCGTTTGATTACCTGCCCATACCGAAGCCCCGTAAAGAGCCGTGGACCGCACGATCCCAGCATAGAGTCTCCTGCAAGAGGTGTCAGGCCCCCTTAAGTTAGGCAGTAGTCGTGATAACGACAACGCCACTCCCTTCAACTTGGGGGCCGCACGATCTCAGGTGAGGTGGAATGTCTCCTAGCCGGGACCCCTCCAAGGGACCTGGAAGCGAGAGCTCTTGCGTCACTGTTTAGATGGCGCAAGGAGGCGCTGGGTCTGGGAAATCGAGGCCCAGCGGTCCCTGCTCCACCAGGAAACCGTGGAGACATGAAGGTGCGACTTGAGCAACCAAAGGGGGGATTCGCCACAATCGCGGCCATCAGACTGGTCATGGACGGTGATGGAGCTGTGAGCTGGAGAGGAGACACGGTGCTCTCTCCTACCGGTTGTCACAGATACTTACCGGGCACGGTAGCTTCGGTAGGTATTTGTGGCGAAGACACCGGGAAACCACGGCCGAGTGTAAGCACTGCGAGGACCGCAGCGATGACCGCAGCGATGACACAGCGCTCCACACGCTGGTGGAGTGCATGGCGTGGGCGCAATAGCGCCAGGTCCTCATAGTGGGTCTGGACGTGGACACTTTCTCGCTCGAGACCATGGTGCGAGCTATAATCTCCAGCGGAAGTAAGTGGGACTGCGCCGCCTCTTTCTGCGAGCAGGTCATGCTCGTGAAGGAGGCGGCGGGGCGGGTACGGGAGAGAACTCTCCCACCCGGGATCCGCAGTCGGTGGCTAGGGCGCTGCCGACGTGTCTTCGCCGAAGACTATCGGCCTCCATGACCGGGGGCCTGAGGACGGTGAGAGGGCTGCTCACCGTCCTTATAGAAGCAGGCCCATGACGGCAGCGTGACGTGTGGGATGCACGCACGCCCCCCCCCCCCCCTTATAAGAACCCCCGAAACCCCCCCAAAGACGCGGGATAGCACCCGAACTACCCCTTTTTTTTTTTTTTTTTTTTTTGCTTTGTCACAGAATCTTTTTAGATTTCTTACTTGGGTTGATACACTTTATATTGGTTGGCTCACGTTAAGTAGCAGAATATGGACGAGGACGAGGAACTGCGTAAGCAGCGAGATCTGTTGGCTGCGGAACTCCTCAAGAAGAAAATGGAGGTTGAATCCATCGAAGAACTTCTGGGTGAGTCTCCGTCTCCGTTTGCTGCCCGCAGCTCCTTGGCCCGAACTCCACCTCATAACTTTTCGCCAGTGGTGACCATACAGCCAACTATTGTGCCAGCTGCCACGCCGGTCGCCAGTGGTTCGAGTGGTACGCAGACGCAACAGGCCGCGAAGCGCCTCCTAACTTCACCGGAGGAGGTGCAAGAGGCCGTCAGGCGCCGTGTAAGGCAGAAGTCGGCGGTTCCTCCTGTTGGGGGAATATTATCATCGGCCCCAGCTCCGACACCCTTGGTTCCGCAAATTTCGCCCCCACTGCTGCCCACCCCATTGGCTGCCTCGTCTGGAGAACCGAAGCGTTTTTCCCCGGCCCGTAAAGAGGAGATCATTGACGCCGTTCACCAATCTGTTAAAGGCATCTCAGCTATTGTCAATACGCCGAGCAAGTTGAACATTAGCGATAAATCGGCAATCGCATCGTATGGGCAGGAAATAATAGCTCTGGTGGCCCAGCTAACGGTACGTCTCGCGGAGGCGGAGCATGAGGTCAGCGCTATGAAGCTCAAGGTGCTTGAGCAGTCTGTCTCTGTTCCAGCACCCGCGGTACAGACGCTTCCCCCCACCCAGCCGTCGTACTCAAATATATTGAGACTGCCTAATGGTCAGCCACCAATGCAGATGCAGCATCAGGGCCCCGCCGTTATTTTCTACCCCAACAGGGAGGACATTAAGACGAGCGACGACACGAAGCGTGTACTACAGGAGGCCGTAAAACCGGGTGAAGCCGGTATACGAATAACCCAGGTCCGGAGGGTAGGTAACTCTGGAGTGGTGGTAAGAACTGCCACTGCGGAAGCTGCTGACATATTAAAAAAAGCGGCTCCACCTGGACTCAGGGTTGCGGAACCAAGGGCACGTTTACCTAGAGTTGCACTTAGGTACCTCAGGGCCGATCCATCAAGTGACACCCTTCTGGATGAGCTCCATCGCATCAACCTTGCGGATGATGAGGGATGGTCACTAGCCAGGTTTAAGGAAGAGTGCAAGTTTGCCGTGAAGAAGCAAGTAGGCAATAAGTACCTGGTGGTACTTGAGTGCTCGAAAGCGGTCCGGGATAAACTCGTTGAGCTGGGCCGCGTGTACATTGGTTGGGACGAAGCTGAGGTTACTGATCACATTAGGTCCACTTGCTGCAATAAGTGCCAACAGTATGGGCACCCTGAAAAGTATTGCAGAGCCAAGGAAACGACCTGTGGTAAGTGTGGCGACACCGGGCACAACAGTAAGGAGTGTCAATCTAAATCTACGTTCTGCGCGACTTGTAAGCGCTTCAAGCGTAAGGATGCCAGCTCGCACGTGACGGCTGCTTCTAGCTGTCCGGCGAGGCTGCACGCTGAAGCTCAGGCCGCTAATATGATCCAGTATGGATAAGCGCAACCACATAAAAATTGGTCAGCTGAACCTTCAGGGCTCACTGGACGCGACTACGGAGCTGCGAACGGTGGCTGCTTGTCACCACCTGGACCTTGTCCTGGTGCAAGAGCAATATTTTATCCCCGTCGGTATCCTGCAGTGTGGCGTCAGCCCTATGGCCGGGATAGTTGTCCTCAACAACTGCATTACGGTAACATTGCTTGAACACCTTAGTAATGAGTTCTGCTGCGTTGTCCACATTGAGTTCGGGAATACAAATACTTTCGTGGTGTCAGCATACTTTAAGTACAGCCATGATATAGGTGTCCACATAGCGAACCTGGATAGCGTGATGCGGCGCTTACCCAGTGGTCCTGTGATCATTGGGGTGGATAGTAATGCCCACTCACCAATATGGTTCTGTGAGGTGATTCGGGCGGGAGACGAATACAGGAGAAACCTCATGGAGGGCTTCATTCTCTCGAGGGACCTCATTTTGCATAATGCCCCCGATCAGCCACCGACATTTAGTGGCCCTATGGGCATTTCGAATATTGATCTGACGCTGTCCACGAGAGGTATTCGCGTGCATGAGTGGACTGTTCACGAGGGCGCTAGTCTTAGCGATCATCAGCTGATCACGTATGTGGTGCATGGGGGTGATGGAAATAGGGAACGTGGTGCGGATGTGGTGGCTGTGGAAAGATTTCGAGTTAAGGGAGTAAACTGGACTTCATTCTGTGCTGCTTTGCAGGCCAGAATGGGCAAACTACATCCACGTTTGTCCGCATCGGAATACAGCAAGCGCTACTCCGACACTCTACTCCAGACGGCTAGGGAACATTTGGGTAAATATGCTAGGAAGGACACTGGCAAATATGAATGGTGGTCGCCGGTGTTAGATGACTATCGTCGAAGACTGAACAAGGTCCGTAGAGACTGGCAACGGTCCAGAAGAGATAATAGTCCTGCCCAGGAACAACTTCATGGAGCATTGAGATCCCTTCGGGGAGAATACAAGGCTGCTATGAGGATGGCAGAGCTGGAATTCTTCCGTAATTTGGCCGAATCGGGGAATGACGATCCTTGGGGTCTCGCGTACCGGGAGGCAAGTGGGCGTATGCGCCCCCCTCCGAATATACTCTACGGTACTAAGTTAGTCGAAGGTTACACGGCGACGACTGGGGCCACCATGGATAGGTTACTTACTACGCTTTTTCCAGATGACTCTTGCAGCAATGACACCCCCTACCATAGGGAAGTTCGTATTGCAGCGGCTTTATCTCCCTCTGGTGACAACGTGGAAGCCGCCGGAAAGGAAGTAGTGGGGCGCATTGTGCGCTCTCTACCCAGGTCGGCTCCGGGCATGGATGGACTTACAGCAGATATCATCAAATGGGCCTGGAAGGCCACTTCGGCGGAAATGATGACAATGTACGAGAAGTGTGTTGCGGATGGAGTCTTTCCTGATCACTGGAAGGTAGGTCAACTCATCGTGCTGCCCAAGGGAAATGGTAAGCCTCTTAGCGACCCCAAAGCCTATAGACCTATTACGCTACTACCTATTCTCGGTAAGATACTGGAACGCATTATAGTTGCTTCAGCTCCCTGTCTGTACCGTAACATATCGGAATCCCAGCATGGGTTCACTCGCGGTCGTTCAACAGTCACGGCTTTAGGTCGTTTGAACGAAATTGTCAATAATTCAGCTTCTCCATATGTACAGCTGATCTTTTTGGACATCTCTGGTGCCTTCGACAACGCGTGGTGGCCTATGATTCTTCTTAAATTGAAGCAGGGTGGATCGCCACCGAACCTGTATAAGATCATAGTCAGTTATTTTACGAATCGTCAAGTCGGTTTTAGCGCCGGGGCGTGTACATCGTGGAAGTCGAACACTATGGGGTGTCCACAGGGATCTGTACTGGGCCCGACTCTGTGGAACCTCCTCCTCAATGACCTCCTGTTGCTGCCCTTACCCGAAGGAGTGCACTTGATTGCGTATGCCGATGATGTGACAATCGTAATTGAGGCGTCGTCGCGCTCGGAGATTGAACGTAACGCTGACGTCACGCTGAGGGCGGTGTCTGGATGGGGTGCCCGAAATAGATTGGGTTTCTCATCCGCTAAGTCCTTGACGATGACCTACAAAGGTAAATTCAAGCGAGGGCCAACTATCAGATTAAACGGCGCCCCGGTTAAGAGTGTGTCACAGGCAAGAGTGCTCGGTGTTACTCTGGACGAGGCTAGGTCCTACAGCTCGCATGCGGATTTTATTGGTGAAAAGGCTTCCAACTGCTTTGGGAAAGTCTCGAGGGTATCTGCCACCAGGTGGGGGATAAGATACCCAGCACTTAGAGTCCTGTATTCAGGGACCTATGTTGCTACTTTGACGTACGCTGCAGCAGTATGGTATCGACGCTCATCCAACTTCGTGGTTAAACGTATACTTTTGAAAACACAGCGACCAGCACTAACCTTGCTCACGAAGGCTTACAGATCTTGCAGCACCACAGCGTTACCTGTGCTGGCGGGGGTGTTACCTGCTGATCTGGAGGTTGTTCGTGCCGGACGAGTTGCGGAGGAGGGAATCCAACTGGCCCACGGGGAGGTGAAGCAACTCCGGGCCCGCATTAGAGGAGAGATCGTTTCCCTTTGGCAGGATCGGTGGGAGACCAGTGCGGACGGTCGCGACCTCTACAGCTTCTTCCCAGATGTTGTTGTGAGGCTACAGTTTCGTTGGATCGAACCAGACTTTGCCGTTTCGCAGCTTCTGACTGGACATGGTTGCTTCAGGCAACGCCTACACAAACTAGGCCTTTGCGACACTGCATACTGCCTCTGTGGTGACGGTGAAGAGGAAAGCCGAGATCACGCACTCTGGGAATGTTGCTTGTACGACGACGTCAGGGACACTATGTTGGATGCTATCTACAATCTCAAAAAGGACGAGTCGGGTCCCGTGTTTCATCGTGATCTTGTGCGCAGCAGAGAAGCATTCACAGAATTCCGTAAGTTTGCACATTCTTGGCACACCATTCGGCGCGTTTACGAAGACTGATGATATTTTCGAAGAAACCAGTTCAGCAGGACGCGCGGTACTGTGTATTGTTCGTCAGCCCCAGAAGGGGGGGACATTATGGTACAAAGCCAGCCCCGTTAGGGGAGAATTGAGCTGGGGATGGAAAAGATTTGTAGGGAGTCAAGAAAAGCGCCCGCGGAGAATAGCATTTAAGCAGACCGCCGGGCGCTCTCCCACGATTCGGTCAGTACGCCGTGAGGCAGGAATGACCATGGGAGGTGGAGGGTATTACCCCCTAGGCGAGGCCGTAGCGGCGGCCGTGGGTCTGTTGGGAGTCCTGGGACATCCTTCCGAGGGCTTACCCGGGGCTCCCAACCATAGGCTGTTGGGCGTTACATGAGGTTTTTTAGTCGGTAGGAGTCCGGCATAGCATCCATGAGGATTTTCTGTCACGTTAAAAAAAAACTCTGTACATTTTTGCTATCAAAAGTTCAACGCCTAAATATTTCTGACCAGTCGACTTTCTACAATAATGGCTCTCATAGCTGGGAAATGTGGCCTTTAACAAGCTTTAAATCTTGAATGATTTTTTATTTTTAGTTTGTTTACCAAATTGCGAGCTAGGAATGTGCGGCCATAACTGGACATCTCGATAAGTCACGTATTGAACAGAAATATTCAACCTGTTCATAACTTGACATCATAACTTATCATGACTTAATTTGAGGAAGACGGCTGTCTATAACTTGATATCTCATTATGTCAGAATTCAAACAGAATATTCAGTTCGACATAACTTAATATATCAATTTGTCATTTTTAATCTCTCATTTTTTCAGACAGTCATAAGTGTGTAAGTGGAGATATCCAAAAACCGACATTATCCTGGTAGCTAAGTATATCTTGATATAACCACATATCAATCTTCGTTCACAAAAAATAAATAATTGATAACTAGACATGTAGATTTGTCAAATTAGAGATGATAAAATGCGAGATGTCAACATACTACCAAGCGTGATTACAAAAAAAATTATGTACATATTCAGTTGTAATTTTTTTATATATAAATTCATACCGTTAGGATCGTATTAAGCTAATAAAAAGAAAATCATACAAGTCGAGATGTCAAGTTGTTCACGCCAGCCACGGTTTTGTTGAACTAAAGAATTGTTAGATAAACTATTTTGATAATAGTTATTCGTTCAGTAAAATTGTTCTGCAAATACCAATAAAAAGTTTAATAAATTTGTTTTATTAAGTGTGCATAATTAGTGTGCAAGTCAGTATTTTTGGTTTAACTTTGAAATATTTAGTTCGGAAAAGGGAATATACAGATATCGATTTAAATACATGCCAATTATAAGTAGTAAAATTATTGAATGAATAATCTGCAATTCATTTCATAAGCCAATTATCTATACTAATATTCTAAAGAGGTAAGATTTGATTGTTAGCATCAAATAGGCTCCGGAACTACTGGACCGATTTGAAAGAAAATTCTTTCACTGTGGGGAAGCTGTACTCTTCGCGGTGAACATTGGCTATATTTTATTCCGGTATTCCCACGGGAACGGGAACTACGCGGGTGAAACCAAGTTACGTCCGCTAGTATATGATATTGATGTTCTGCGAGAAAAATACAGGGACGCAACGAAATGAAATGAAACATTAAAAACGCTGCGAAATGAAATATTTTATGATCATGGTATGAAACATACAATGTTGCCTTTTTAGGCCAGCTGGACAGACTTCGACAAAAACTGGTATAAACATGAATAAATAAGTGAACTTCCGACACTACTCGCTTAAAATTGAGCTATCACATTTAACCCCCCTTTTTTTTGTTTAACGTGAGGGAAAATCCTCATGGATGTTATGTTGGACTCCTGCCGACTAAAAAACCTCACGTAACGCCCAACAGCCTATGGTTGTGAGCCACGGGTAAGCCCTCGGAAGGATGTCCCGGGACTCCCAACAGACCTACGGCCGCCACTGCGGACTCGCCCAGGAGGTGGTACGGGTGCTATCCCGCGTCTTTGGGGGTTTCGGGTGTGATCCCGCTACTAAGGGGGGGCGTGCGTGATTCGCTCGGTGAGCGACACTCTCACCGTCCTCAGACCCCCGGTCATGGAGGCCGATGGTCCACGGCGAAAACACGTCAGCGGCGCCCAGGCCGCCGACTGCGGAACTTGGTTGGGAGAGAGAGAGCTCTCTCACGCACCCGCCCCGCCACCTCCTTCACGAGCATGGCCTGCTCGCAGAAAGAGGCAGCGCCGTCCCACTTACTCCCGCTGGAGAGCATGAGTGGCTCCATGGTCTCGAGCGCGAGACAGTGTCCACGTCCAGACCCACTACGAGGACCTGGCGCTGTTGCGCCCATGACGTGCACTCCACCAGCGTGTGGAGCGCCGTGTCATCGCTGCGGTTCTCGCAATGATGACACTCGGCCGTGGTTTCCCGGTGTTTTCGCCGCAGTTACCTACCGAAGCTACCGTGCCCGGCGAGATATTTAACCCCCCTATAGGTAAAATTAAAAAAAAAAAAAAATAATTAACTAATACCCAAAAAGAAGTTACAGATACCAGTACAGTATTTAAGTATCACAGCAATGTGTATGTTCTGGCTCAACTGAGTCAACCATGAGTCACAGGGATGCGGGGTTCTGCTAACATCTTCAGAACCCCAATGGTTCGGATCCTGGGCAACGAGGTAGTGACCATTCCCCTTTCTCTAGAGTGGTGCTACTCCGGCTAATTGCGGCCGAGGCGAGAGCATCCGTAAATAAAGACACGGCTGGCAGCAGCAGTGCTGGGTCACGAGGTGATAGCGGCTAAGCGAGATGAGCACTGTGGTGGACCGGGAGCTAGACTATGACCACACTCCCGCTATGCCATGCAAGATGGGAACGCTGCTTTGAGGAGTTCGCTTCGCGCCCCTGAATTTTTCTTAACCGTGGTTCGAGGGTCCCCACCCGGTCTTACGGGGGATGCCCAATAGAGCACTCTCTACTTCTTTTGCTCACAGAGGGGGTACGGTAGAGGCGTACCTAATCTTCAGCTCCTTAGGGAGCTTCCTAACTAGCTGATGACTACCCGCACCTCTACCATTCTAGTCTAGTAATGAGATCATAATGAACTTTGTAAGTAGCGAATAGTCAAGTATTATCACCTTACTAGGTATAAGTGTAAACTCATTACCATTATATTTAATGGTTTTTAATTAATGGGATTGATAATGTCTATCATTAGCATCAGTAAATAAGCGTCAGTAATATATATTTTGTGTAAATATAGAATTAACATCAGTTGATCTATTACTGTGTGACAATTACTTACTCCACCTTTCTATTCCTTATTTGTGTTATTAACATGGATTTATTAAACAGTGAATCTAAATATACAGTGTGTCAAAATAACATGGAAATATGTGAATTATCGGATTCTACATACATGGTGCAGAATTATATAATATTTGTGTTATGTTTAGTTCTTCAGATGTTGATAGCTTATATTATCACTGAAAGTCGGTGGATGAAACGTTTCTACCCAGAAGAAGATGAAGAGAATGATTCTCCAAGAACTGCAGATGGTCGACAAGAACCAAAAACTGAAGAAGTGTCTACCTCTGAAGGCGCCTGTGACAGAACCAGGGAAACTATAGAAAATAAATGTACTTCAAGAATTAGAGATGTATCTACCACAGGGGGAGTTATGGAGGGAACACGAAGGGAAGCCAACACCATTCCGTTGCATGACTGCACGTACATGAATACGCTGAAGTAAAGAATCTCAACATGAAAAGATGCATATTTCCGACATAAAATTACTTGACTTTGGCAAACTCTCAAGCCGAGAAAGCTCAAGAATAAGAAGAAAAAGAAAATGAAGAAGAGGGTGGTAGTGATGTGAATTGTAATAGAGACATTTAGGAAGTTTTTACATTAGCAAACAACAGTGTAGTTAGTGATAATGAAATAAAATGTTTGGTTTGTAATATTTTTATCAAAAATAGATATTAGAGATGTTTAAAGTTAATTTGTATAAGATTACCACGACACCGATCGATGGCGCTGTACAGGAAATTGAATGTCACAATGTTTACGTTCCAGTGATTATCATACATTTGTAAGTTTTCTATTTTTAAAATTTGTTTACACCATTGTTGTAGTTTGCTTAGAATACAAAGTCTATTGAGAATTTCGGCTTTCATTTAACACAACGCTTACCAGTGTAATAGCAACCCCGTCTAAAAAATAATGCTCACAAGAATCTTATTTTAAGTTTGTATACCTTGTGATAACATGCTTATGTAATTATTTCTAATCAATGTTGAATGGAATCTTGGATAGCTTTTTCATTTGTTGCTAAAAGTACTTCTTTTAGCAACAAATGAAAAAGCTAGCTTCCTTTATTTTAAGATAGGTACTAGTTTGTTTATTAGAAATTGATCCTTATTAAAGCCTGCCTCGGTTGGTATCCTAAAATACAGGATTTTTTTTTTCACAACTCCCAGGTTTGATTCCCGGCTCAAACAGGTGATTTTTCAAAAACCTTTAAATGCAGTTTTACTTACTTTTGAAAATAAAGGAATGTTTCCTTTTAGCAAAACTTGTCATTATCAATATTAAGGGTACTTTACCTCCAGTTACCGTCTTTAAATTACACCCTGTATAGTAATGAACTGTATCTCTAGCAGTAATGATATAATAATGAGATAGTAGTATAATGAGACAAGAATGGAATGTCCCCCAAATGCGTCGAACACATATTTTTTTCTGGTTTGTTTAGAATTGTGTATACCTATGTATGTTACGACATAGATATAAGACATAATTTAAAGTGATTATCTAAACTACAATAATATGGTGGTGCCAACTGCTCTCCTAGATAGGCCACAATTAACCTGTGTTAAGGAGAAGCAGTGCCCTTCTCTTAGAATATTAGTTAAGTATCAGAAAGAGAAATATAAAGCTTTGTTATTAGCAGTTAAGTTAATATGTAATGAAAAATAAATCAGTAAAGTGCGAGTGGGACTTGCGCACGGAGGGTTCCGAACCTAAAACAGCAAAAATCTAATTTGTTGTACAGGAGCACCCCTTTTCTTTCTAACGTGAGAAAGAGACCCTCATGAATGCTATGCCGGACTCCTACGGACTAAAAAACCTTCCGTAATGCTCAACAGCCTACGGTTGGGAGCTCCGGGTGAGCCCTCGGAAGGATGTCCCAGGACTCCCAAGAGACATGCCTGTAGGCCCCTGCGCGAGCAGAGAGCCTACTACACGCCCTGTGGTTTCTCCGCTCAGTACGCTTTGCCTAACAGAGCGTAGGCGGAGCAACACGAAGCGGCCTTTACGGCCCCCTCCGTGGTGGACTATCGGCCATGGGCAACGACGTACGCCTTGCACATAGCGCACGTCGTCGTCTACGTTACCAGGGTGTATCGCGTAGAAGTTGTCCTACCCAACACCCCTGGTGTCCCCCCTAGCTGAGGAGACATCAGTACAAGTATTTGATTTTTTTTCAAACCTTATGTTGATAGCTCCCCCAGCAAGGGGGGACACCAGAAATAGGGAAGTCCCGATAGCTCCCCCAGGGTGCTGACCGGGGGAGACACGAGTCCTTCAAAATGTAATTTAAATACTTGTACTGATGTCTCCCCAGCTAGGGGGGACACCAGGACTGGAAATTCCTGTTGGCTCCCCCAGGGGATCAACTGGGGGAGACACGAGACAGCACCCATCAGTTCTATGTAACACCACCATTTTTTTGTTGTTCGTGTCAAAATATGGCTTAATCGTTGGTTTTTTAGGGTTCCGTCCCTAAAGGGTAAAAACGGGACCATATTCATGAGACTTCGCTGTCCGTCTGTCTATCTGTCCGTCATGAAGCTGTGTCTCAGGAACCGTGATATCTAGAGACCTGATATTTTTACAGATGATGCACTGTTACCGCTATGATAATAAAAATGCTGTTATAAGAAAAACAGGGGGCAATTAAGGGGGCTTCCATACAACAAACGTGTTTTTTTGCTGTTTTTTGGCACGGATCCCTGTGAGCGTGAGTCCAAATCGCACTTGGCTGGGTTTTTGGTGGTTGTTGTTTAAACAAATATTGTTATGTGAACTTTATGCTATAAAGGTTGTTTGGTTTGGGGTGCTGGCTGCAGCTACTTTATACAGAGGGGCTAAAAGGGCAACATAAAGCGTTTCATTCAGAATCTGATTCTTTGCAGATTCGTACCAGAAATACTTTAGACATTTCATAAGTAGTAAAATTATTGAATGAATAATCTGCAATTCATTTCATAAGCCAATCATCTATACTAATATTCTAAAGAGGTAAGATTTGATTGTTGGCATCAAATAGGCTCCGGAACTACTTTACCGATTTTTTTTTATACTACTTAGGTGGCAGACAAGCTTACGGCCCACCGGAAGGTTGGTAACCGTAGCCTATAGACGTTTGCAACACCAGAGGCGCTACACACGCGCTGCCGACCCGGGCGCAGGTTGTGACGACCCACAGTTGAAATTTTTCAAGCCGCCCGTAAGGCTTTCAACTTGGCTTAACGACTGTCATTTTACTGACAACCGGGACCAACGGCTTATCGTGCCTTCCGAAGCACGGAAACGCTCGTAAATAAATGTCACAAAGTGGTCCACGTGGTGGTCACCCATCCATATCCGGCCATAGTAAATGTTGCTTACTGCAGTGATCGTTTACAGAACACTGAGTCCGCGGGGCCACGAGCGCTTCATAATTTTGATTGAGATTTGAAAGAAAATTTTTTCACTGTGGGGAAGCTACACTCTTCGCTGTGAACATTGGCTATATTTTATTCCCGTATTCCTACGGGAACGGGAACTACGCGGGTGAAACCAAATGACGTCCGCTAGTATATGATATTGATGTTCTGCGAAAAAAATACAGGGACGCATCGAAATGAAACAATAAAAATTCTGCGAAATGAAATGTTTTATGATCATAATAATAATAAATAATAAATATTCACGTCACACAAATATTTGTCTCCGGTGAGAATCGAACCCACGACCTCCAGCGCCGCAGGCGGTATCACTACCGACTGCGCCGCAGAGGCAGTCAAAATCATAGTATGAAACATACTATGTTGCCTCTTTAGGCCAGCTGGACAGACTTCGACAAAAACTGGTATAAACATGAATAAATAAGTGAACTTCCGACACTACTTGCTTAAAATTGAGCTATCACATTTAACCCCCCTATAGGTGAAATAAAAAAAGAATAAAAATTAATCAACTAATACCCAAAAAGAGGTCACAGATACAGTTGTTAAATAATCACAGCAGTGTGTATGTTCTGGCTCAACTGAGTCAACCATGAGTCACAGGGATGCGGGGTTCTACTTACATCCTCAGAATCCCAATGATTCGGATCCTACTCGTGGTGCATCCTGGGCAACGAGATAGTGACCATTCCCTATTCTCTATAGTGGTGATACTCCGACTAATTGCGGCCGAGGCGGGAGCAGCCTTAAATAACGACACTGCTAGCGGCAGCAGTGCTGGGTCGGCGCGCGTCGTCAGCTGACGAGGTGATAGCGGCAAAGCGAGATGCGCACTGTGAGGGACCGGGAGCTAGACTATGACCACACTCCCGCTACGCCATGCAGTTTGGGGGCGCTGCCGTGAGGAGTTCGCTGCGCGCCTCTGAATTTTCTTAGCCGTGGTTCGAGGGACCCTACCCGGTCTTCCGGGGGGTGCCCAAGAGTGCATTTTCTACTTGCTCTGCTCACAGAGGGGGTACGGTAGAGGCGTAATCTTCTGCTCCTTAGGGAGCTTCCTAACGAGCTGAAGACTACCCCGCATCTCTATCATTCTAGTCTAGTAATGAGATCATTACGAACTTTGTTATTAGCAAATAGTCCATTATTATCATCTAACTAGGTATAGGTGTAAACTCATTACCATTCTATTTAATGGTATTTAATTAATAGGATAGATAATGTATATCATTAGCGTCGGTAAATAAGCGTCAGTAATATATATTTTGTGTAAATATAAAATTAACATCAGTAGTTCTATTACTGTGTGACATTATTTACTCCACCTTTCTATTCCTTATTTGTGTTGTTAACATGGATCTATTAAACAGTGAATATAAACATACAGTGTGTCAAAATAACATGGAAATATGTGAATTATCGGATTCTACATACATGGTGCAGAATTATATAATATTTGTGTTATGTTTAGTTCTTCAGATGTTGATAGCTTATATCATCACTGAAAGTCGGTGGATGAAACGTTTCTACCCGGAAGAAGATGAAGAGAATGATTCTCCAAGAACTGCAGATTGTCGACAAGAACAAAAAACTGAAGAAGTCTCTACCTCTGGAGGAGCCTGTGACAGAACAAGGAAAACTATAGAAAATAAATGTACTTCAAGAAATAGAGATGTATCTACCACAGAGGGAGTTATGGAGGGAACACGAAATGAAGCTGACACCATTCCGTTGCATGAATGCTCGTACATGAATACACTGCAGTAAAGAATCTCAACATGAAAAGATTCATATTTTCGACATAAAATTACTTGACTTTGGCAAACTCTCAAGCCGAGAAAGCTCAAGAATAAGAAGAAAAAGAAGATAAAGAAGAGGGTGGTAGTGATGCGAATAGAGACATTGAGGAAGTTTTTACAACGGCAAGCACCAGTGAACGTACTAATGATAAAATAAAACGTTTGGATTGTAATATTTTTATAAAATAAAGATATTATAGATACATAGAAAGCAATGGTCACAAGAATCTTATTCTAAACTAGCTGATGCCCGCAGCTTCGCCCGCGATGGCGCTGTATGTGAAAAATGATTTTCCCGCTTTTCTGTTGAAAATTTTCCTGAATTTTCTTTGCTATAAACCTCACGGAGCCTGAGTCCTTTCCAACGAATGCAAAACCGTGGAAATCGGTTCGTGCGTTCTAAAGTTATAGCGTCAGGAAGGAAAACCCGACTTATTTTTATATAATAGATAATATATGAGCCAAGTAAATTTATTTATTAAATACATTTCTTAATTCAATGGCTAAACTACTACTTGACACAGCTTCTCTTTTAAGCAATTGACATCGTAACTTAGTTCCTTCTTCAGGTAGTCCCAGCCTACGACGTTTGGACAAATCGAACTACTGTAGGCTTTGTCCTCCTAATACAGATGGTCCAATCAAGACCTGGTAACGTAATAACAATGTAAATTTCATCAGCTGAGCGTTCATGTTATTGTAATAGCTCTTTTCAGTCCTGTCGAATGTAAATCTTCGTAGAGGCCATTCCCGTATTTTACAAAGACTTAGTGAATCTGTTTCCTGACAGAATGTAGTCAGCACTATATGTAGAATAAAGTTCATGCCTTCCATGATCAGTCTGCTGACAATATTTGTCGTAAGGAGAGGTAGATGGTAACATGCGGTGTTATTTCATTGACCAGTGGAGACTACCTGAAGCGTGGTCTTTCATTTTTTCTGGCTAGCCATCTTAGAATTTTCTTCTTCTTTTCACAAATGTATTTTTGTCACACAAAATTTGAATAAATTACCAATTATACTTCCGTATAGCATATTTGGTTAATATTATACCAAAATAGCGCTTTTAATTTAACTTTATGACTTTGTAGTAAAATCATCACTTTGAAGTCTGAAGTAAAACCACATAAATGACAACGCTTTCACAAATTATGTGTCAAAATAAAAAGTAATTTAAGTATAAAATAAGAGTATTTAAGGAGTATTGATATCAACTTCGGAGAAAATTCGTTGGTTTGAATTCTATATACTTTTCCGGGATAAAAAGTACCCAGTGTGGTGCCCAGGCTACAAAAGAATAATTATACTAAGTTTCAACGTAATCGAACCGTTAGTTTTTGCGTGATGCCTGAACAAACAGACAGACAGACAGACAGACAGACAGACAGACAGACAGACAGACAAAATTTTTTTTAATCACATTTTTGGGTTCGGTGTCGGTCTAGTAACACCCCCTGCTATTTATTTTTTTGATATTTTGAATGTACAGAATTTTCACTTCTACAGATTTATTATAAGTATAGATATAGATTTACACAAATTCTTCCGAAATGTTAGTGTTCTTAACACAATATTTATATACCTTGTAATACCATGTTATCGAATTTGTAATGATCGCTATTTGGATGGAATCCTGCGTAGCTTTTTCATTCAATTGTTATTGCAACAAAGTTATTTTTCACTTTTGGCAAAAGCTTTTCTCATGGATGATATTTTTATTCTTTGCATGATATTTAACACTTTTAACGAAATTTCCAAATTAATATTTAACTCTTTTGGTAAAAGTTTCCAATGAACACTAGTTGGAATATGGCATATATTTTTAATATTATATACTTCAATTTTAAAAAGATTCGTGGCTTGATGTCAATCTTTTGAATTTGTAGATATGTATGATACACCTTCTATAGCGGCTTGTGCAACGGTAGATGATTATCGTCTTTACTTAATTTTTTTGGGAATTACAAAAATGTTCTCAATAGTTTGGAATTTACATTTTCTATCATTGCATGTGTTCCTAATGTTGTTGTCACTAAGCTCTTTGTCTTCATGTTTAGCCGAGAGTGGAGAGTAGTAATATTGCTTAAAAGTATTTTCATTATAATCAACGAAATCTCTTAATAAATTCTTTACATCACTTTCACTCTTGTTATTGCATATTTCCAATGATCACTAGTTGGAATATTGCATAGTTTCTTTACATCATACGTTTAAATTTTTATTAGATGCGTTGCTTGGTCTACATCGCCTGAATTAGTAGATTTGTATGATATACCATCTATAATAGCTCGTGCAATAGTGGAAGACAGCCGATTTTTCTTTATTTTTGGGGCTATATCAAAAATGTCATCAACCGTTTACAATTTTCTATATTAACCAATAATGAGGCTGGTAGTGTTTGATGATAAACCAAGTTTACACTGTGAAACATTACATATGTAGATACAAATGGTATCAGCAAATTTTTGACTTATATGGTCGGCAACGTCTACCATATTTGATTTCTTCAGTATGTTTGGACTTAAGTTTGTGATGAATATTACCTACTTATTGTATTTGCTGTATTAGTTTTACAGATGATCAATGTACAGTTTTTTTTTTTGCAATGTTAACAGGCAACACTGTACAGTGTCATTTTAGTTAATGTGATATCCCATTTTTATAAAATTTTAAAGTGAAATAAAAGATTACATAAAAAGTTCAGTGATTTTAATGAATCCGATCCAACGCACAATCCTTACATTCTTAGCACATTCTACGATGAGTCACCAGCAGAGACACCTCGACTCCTGGTAATCACGTTTTTGCATTGGTGATTAGAATGTCAATGACTTTGTCATTAGCAGTAATGAGATTAATATAGTCGTAATAATGAGCTGTCGTTATGTTATTAGCAATAATGTGTTTCGTGGGGTTCAACGGCAGTTTGGAGTATGTTACGGGTTAAGCCAAAGGAACAGCTAGTTATACATAGAGTTGTAGGTACTTACCCTCACAGAAGCACTTCCCGTAGCCTGAATAACGCTGGCCAGAGTTGCTGGAGATACGATGATCCATAGTCCAAACGCCAACAGGAACACGCAGATCACCTACAAATCAAATTATTTATGATCTCCAGGTCCTACTAAGAATATTGTGTAGTAGTCGCTCTTGATATGAAGGAACCTTTGTACTCCTATGTAAAATATTAGCCTGCGCCGAGTCACTCGACTATAAGCTCAACCAGTACGAGTTTTATGAGGAAGGTGAAATGTGGGCATATACAGGCTGGAAGGGGCATTCCTACCCCTTCAAGAATATAAGCGTGATGTATGGTGTGATGTGACAGTCTCAATCACGCTCTGCTCTCTATGAAAAGCGAATACCTACAAGACGGCTCAAATATAAATTGACTTTTCGTTACTAATCTATACTAATATTATAAAGAGGAAAGATTTGTTTTTTTGATTTTTTGTTTTTTTGTTTGTTTGTTTGTAACAAATAGGCTCCGGAACTACTGGACCAATTTGAAAAATTCTTTCACTGTTGGAAAGCTACACTCTTTGCGGTGAACATAGGCTATATTTTATTCCCATATTCCCACGGGAACGGGAACTACGCGGGTGAAACCGCGTGACGTCCGCTAGTATTATTATAAAGAGGAAATATTTGTTTATTTGTTTGCATTGAATACGCTCCGTAGCTACTGAACCGATTTGAAAACTTGCCATAAAGGCCAGACGGTCATCACCTTCTGTGGGCTATGTAATCTTGTTGTCTCCGTCCATACGTGGGCCCTGTATAGGGTTATGTTCCGCACGATCTCGAGGTATCTACAGTCTCCTGCAGGGAGCGTTGGGTCCCTTTATGTTCAACAAAAACCGCTAGAGAGCAGCTGTTGCCCCTTCAATTTTGGGAACAAAATCCGGGAATAGTGTCTGATCCCATGGCTCTTATAAGTGACCATTCTGTAGACCGAACCAAAAATTTTCAGCCTGATGGGCTAAAAAGACAACAGCCCGTTTCGTATAAAATCTGATTCTGTTGCAGATTTGCACATAAGTGAGACCGTAAAATGGTAACATTTTAAAATGAATCCTGAGACTAAATATTCTTTTAATCTGTGAATGAAACATCTGCAATTCATTTCATAACCCAATCATAATATGATATCAATGTTGCTCTTCCGAATCAATACGAGGACGTATCGAAATAATATGAAACATTTTATGATCAGCAGATTAATTTGTTTATTGTTTAAATAAGTTTGAGAATGCGAAATTTATGATATTATTATATAATATATTGCGAAATTTATGATATTATTATATAATAATATCATAAATTTCGCATTCTCAAAGGTTTAGAATTAGAAGATTAATACACTGTATCGAAATTATTTAAACAATAAACAAATTAATCTGCTGATCATAAAATGTTATATTATTATTGAAGCGCTCGTGGCCCCGCGGACTCAGTGTTCTGTAAACGATCACTGCAGTAAGCAACTTTCACTATGGCCGGTCCATGGATGGGTGACCATCCATGTGATCACTTTGTGACATTTATTTGAGCGTTTCCGTGCTTCGGAAGGCACGTTAAGCCGTTGGTCCCGGTTGCCAGTAAAATGGCAGTCGTTAAGCTAAGTTGAAGGCTTTATTTCAACAGCAGGTAGTCACAATCTGCGCCTGTCCATTTAAACACGGCAATACGGCTCACCACCTATTACGTGGGACAAATTATACAAAAAGGTGAAATGTGGGCATATAATATGCCTCTGCCTACCCCTTCGGGGATTAAGGCGTGACCATATGTATGTATGTGTATGTATTATTTAAGAATGCGTAAGTTTTTGAACACGTGCAGCAAGTTTCATCAAGTGCCATCAATCAACAGCATAAAAAATAATTAATATAGTTTTGGGTTTTTAGGCCCGCTGCTGCTGGACAGATGTACACATCTTTGTATACATACAATCTCGGCAGTTCGAGCGGCATGACATTAAATTTACGACGTAAATTGTAACTTTGGAGGTCAATTCTACAAGTTGTGGGTCAATGCCGGCGAGTCCTTGTTCGTGGCCTTGGATGTTTCAGTTTACTATGCTATTACAGACTAAATCAATGTATGTCTCGGTATAGTATCTATCTATATCTAAATATTCTATTATTATAAAACCGGACGAGTTCCGTATGATGGGTTACGTGTCAAAAAACGGTAAAAAATCACGTTGGTTGTATTATGGGAGCCATTGCCGGACTCTTATATCTATTTTGTCTTTTAGTATTTTTGTTCTTATAACGGCAACAAAAATACCATCAGTGAAATTTTCAATCATCTAGCTAGCTATCACGGTTCATGAGCTACAGCTAGGTGACAGACAGACAGATGGATAGACAGCACAGGTTTAGTAATAGGGTTGGGTAGTGGTGGGTCTGTACGTGGACACTCTCTCGTTCGAGACCACGGTGCGAGCCATGATCTCCAGCGAAAGTAAGTGGGACTGCGCCGCCTATTTCTGCGAGCAGGTCATGTGAGTGAAAGAGGCGGCGGCGGCGGGCCGGGAACGGGAGAGAACTCTCCCACCCGAGTTCCGCAGTCGGCGGCTTGGGCGCCACCGACGTGTCTTCGCCGAGGACTATCGGCCTCCAGGAGTCCGGCATAGCATCCACGATGGATTTTCCCTCCCGTTAAAAAAAAATAGGGTTGGGTACGGAACCCTTTCTTTTCACGTGTGAAAATCCTTCATGGATTTTATGCCGTAATCTTACCGACTAAACCACAGGGCTCCCTATCACTCCCTACGGCCGGGAGCTCCAGGTAAGCCCTCGGAAGGATGTCCCTGGATAACAGGTGGACTTTTATGATAACCCTCCTATAAAAGAATTTAGCCTTGTTTTAGCATAAAGACATAGTGCGTAGGTAGTGAAGTGTTTACTAATAATAGTCGTTAAGATTTTATATACTAACACTACATGTTATACATATATATATGTATTCCTAGTTTTAAGGTACTTATCTATGGGCCGTAGAATAAGCTAAATAAGATCTGTAACTTTTCTCATGTAGCCTGTAAATAAATAAATGATAAAAAAAATATTATTTAGGGGTCAGTTCGTACTGTACCGAATGTCAATGCTAATGTTTGGTATTGATAGAGTCCTTGATGCTCGGCCCTGAGCAGCTCTACCTTGACGATATCAGGGCATTTGACCTTATGATGGCTACGACCTTATGACCACTGTTATCACAAACTAGAAACTCAATGGCCGTCGAAATTAGACTATAATTTAAAAAAAAAGGCTTTTGACAGGTGGAAATCATGCATGCAGATTTCCAGCTATGCCAGACGCCTACTGGCTAAATAAAGGAAGAAAGAAAGAAAATATTTTATTTTTAGATCACAACGTGCACATACAAAATAATAGTAACATCATTACATAGTATAAAACAAAGTCGCTTTTTCTGTCCCTATGTCCCTTTGTATGCTTAAATTTTTAAAACTACGCAACGGATTTTGATGCGGTTTTTTTTAATAGATAGAGTGATTCAAGAGGAAGGTTTATATGTATAATAACATCCATTAAATAGTGGAGTAATACTGTATACCCGTGCGAAGCCGGAGCGGGCCGCTAGTTATAAATAAATAAAAATTAAAAGAACAGAGTAAAAAACAAAAGAATAGTACAAAAAATTAACAACTGAGTTTACACCATGGAGCAAATATAAGAGGTTTACACAGACAGGGCAGGGCGGGCGGTAAAACAGTTAAAATTGTCAAGTCACAAAAAGTCACTAAAAACACATGTAGGCCATCGGCCTACGACCTACGGCCGGAAATCCCGGATTATAAACTAAGGGGAAAACAGCTTGTCTAAAAAATTACTATGTCAAATAACATGTTTATCGGTTCGAGTAATCATCCTAACAAGAGGCACATGACGGGAGCGTGACGTGAGGGATTCACGCACGCCCCCCTTAGAAGCGGGATCATACACGAAACCCCCCAAAGACGCGGGGTAGCACCCGAACCACCCCCGGGGAAAGCGGAAACTACGTTCCCGCTATTCGAAATTCGAATGAATGATATTAATATAACATTTGATGCCGTCAATGGCAAAGAAGTTTTACTTCAATCGCGCGTATGGGTTATACGCACACACTTTTTTTTACGTGAGGGAATATCCTTCATGGATGCTATGCCGGACTCCTACCGACTAAAAAACCTCACGTTACGCCCAACAGCCTACGGTCGGGAGCCCCGGGTAAGCCCTCAGAAGGATGTCCCAGGACTCCCAACAGACCCACGGCCGCTGCTGCGGCCTCGCCTAGGGGATGGTCCAGATGCTATCGCGCGTCTATGTGGGGGGTTTCGGGTGTGATCCCGCTTCTAAGGGGGCGTGCGTGAAGTCCTCTCGACACGCTGCCGTCATGGGCCTGCTTCTGTAAGGACGGTGAGCGACCCTCTCACCGTCCTCAGGCCCCCGGTCATGGAGGCCGATAGTCCTCGGCTAAGACACGTCGGCGGCGCCCATGCCGCCGACTGCGGAACTCGGACGCAAACGTACCATTGCAATGATGTTGACGATGTACAATATTCCTGCTGCTATTTGAGACAACTTGCTCGTAGATTTCGCCATTCTGAAAATAAAAAATAAAAAAGTTAATTAAATGGTTTGAACAAATCCTTCAAGAGAAAAGTGACTTCGAAGTGTTTTTTTTGTAAAATAATTAAGAAATATCTTCTTTTTTGGTCTCGCTTCCCGTGGGAACTGATTCCCGGGATAGAAAGTACCCCATGTGACCAGTGTACCAGACAATAATCAATTCCAGAACCAACAAATCCTCAGCTAGATCCGTGTTGAAGAGAAAAAAAACACCTACTTAAAGACATACATGGTTATAGTCACGCCTTTTATCTTTGAAGCAGTAGGCAGAGGCATAATATATGATCACAATCCACCTTTTAGATTTTTGACAGACGCAGGATGTAACTGCCCGCTGTTGAGAATTTTCAAGCCGCTCATAAAGGCCTTCAACTTGGCTTAACGACTGTCATTTTACTGACAACCGGGACCAACTGCTTAACGTGCCTTCCGAAGCACGGAAACGCTCGTAAATAAATGACACAAAGTGGTCATGTGGTCCATAACCGGCCATAGAGGGTACTTCATTTATTTGTCGATCTTCAGTTATTTTATTGATCTTCATTTGTTATGCCGATCTTAATTTATTTCATTGATCTTCATTTGTTTTGCCGATCTTCAAATCAACCGAACCACTGCAGCTTGAGCGGTAGCAACAGTTCGGTGATTGAAATCAACCGGACTTCTGCTACTAAAAAGTTGCATTAGTTCGGTCAACCGAACGAATCTCATCACCCAAATCATTCAACAACTACACCTCTGTAGTTGTTGAATGATTTGTAATTACCTACTGGGTGTTAAAAGAGTGGCCGGAGTTATATTGCCAGATTCTTTTTTCTCCAGCTCTACCACCTATTGCTTTGCGAATTGGCAGTAAATGTTAATGTAAAAGCAATCATTTGGATTGGACGTTCATAAGCGTTACATTGTGACCTATATGAATAAAGATTTTTCATTTTCATTTTCATTACTGCAACTAGAGCTTAGAAAGAAAGAAAGAAAGAAAAAGCTTTTTATTCTACTTTTGAAACACACAGTAATAGTACAATTAAAGGTATACCCAACACAGAAAGTAGAATAACGGCCACCTCTCAACGTAATGCTGTCCACCTGCGCTAACAGGCAGACAGCGCTGATTTTCAGAGGTAGTTAGTAGCCTCTAATGTTGCTTACTGCAGTGATCGTTTACAGAACATTTAGGGCACCTTCAAATTAGAAACGCGAAGAAGCGCCGCAGTGGCGCCACGGTGGTGCGCCAGACGCGCCACCACCAGTTTTCATACAATATTTAGAAGCGCCGTTGCAGCGCCACTGACGCGCCCCAACTGCGCTTCTAAAAATTGTGTTGTTCACCCTAAATCCGCGGGGTCACTGGCGCTTTTCGTCTCTATACACATCAGCACTCACAAAATTTCGTATTAGCCCCTCTCTATAAAATAGATTGCAGAGGGGCTTATGGCGAGACTTGTGTCTGTAGCCTGTGACTCTGTTCCATTAAATTACGTTACTAGGTCACGTGGATCATCTGTTCAAAGTTTGAAATAAAACAAAAATGACAACGTCAATCGGATTGAACTTTCACTTTCACAATAAACGTTATAGGGGCAGTCGGGACCATGTCACGGCTTCTTGTTTATAATATTAGTAGGCAAAATTTAACTTTTTAAAAGACTGGTTGAGATGCATGACATGACGCATGCCAAGCGTCGACCTCATTATCCATTTAAAAAAATATCCTTGTTTTTTTATGTTTCCCGGCTTGATAAACATAGGTACTAAAGGCAAGGCTATTAAAGCCTACAGGGTACGCGGGGTGATGTTAAACTATAACGTTTTTATGGATCCGTACCCAAAGGGTATAAACGGAACCCTATTCATGAGATGATGATGATGATGAGTATGTCTGTCTGTTTATCCGTCACGAGGCTTTATCTCAAGAAACGTGATAGCTAGAGAGGTGAAATTTTCACAATTGATATATAGTTGATCCGTTAGAGTTGATCGGTTTAGTTGGTCGGAGTGGAAAGACGGTTTCTATTCTGTGTGACAGCAAATAGTAAAATCAGAAAAATAATACCCTTATTATTTTTCTGATTATGTGTATTTTTCGGATAGTGCTCCACAAACGTGATTAAGTGCCGTTTTTGATACGCAACTCTCGATTTCTGATTAATTGTGTATGAATATTAAGTGTATTTATTGGGTCCATTTTGGCTCACCTAAAGTTCTTTACTCGAAATTGTTCTTCCTAATGATTTCCAATCCGAATGATTACTCGTCCTAAAATTTTTCATCCTAAAGTTTTCATTCATATCTACTATTAGTAGTGCTAACGGCGATGTTCATAATACTAATGTTTCCGAAAATTGTAATTAATAACATCTTATAAGTATGTAGATATATTAAAACTCCTACTGTTTTTTATCAAAACGCTTTCTTCCCAAAACATAAATTACCATAATATTGTCACTCATACTCGGAAAGAATTATTTACCAAGTGTAATAAAAATTCATGTGAGTAGAAGATGATATTTATAGTTTTAATTTGACCATATTTAACGTGTACCGTGGCTTTAAAGTATGTTCAAATTAAAGTCTACTGCCTGCACAAAATCACTTTACATTAAAGCCACGGTAAATGTTGAAAAAGGCATGTTATAAGTAGGCGCAGTCGATTGTTTAACGTTTGAACATGTACCTTAATTTGATTTATATTTGTGTCTATGTCATTCAGAACGATCAGTGTAAAAATTTGTATTTGGCGTGGTTTTGTTTAGGTGGTTATAAACTATCCAAATCGGATTGCGGGGGGTGATCACCAAAGCAAATTTATGATAATAATTTACTTGTTTTAAATAAGAATTCTCATCTTTGTTTTATACCCTTGTACCAACTTTTACTAGCTGTCAGTGGTAAAACCTAGCATTCACCAAGTTCTAATAGTAAAAGCCCAAAAAAAAATATTTTTAAAAGTAACGCAAAATTAATGTAAGTATATAGTACTGATTATCAATACATATAATAAAATCGTAACAGGTCGCTGTCTGTACATGGAAGATAAATAAGAAAAAATATTAAAGGGGGGCTTTATGAACGCAATAGAACCCAAAACAATGATTTTTAGAATTTTTGTCTGTTGGTCTGTATGTCTGTATGTCTGTATGTCTGTATATCTGTTTGTCTGTACGGTTGTGCACGCTAATCTCAGTAACCGCTCAACCGATTGCAATGCGGTTTTTTTTATTGTGTTGAGGTTTGCTCCAGTTAACATTTAGCGTTTGTTTTATGTAAATCGGTTTAGAAATAAAAGAGTTATAACACTTTTAAGAATCAGATATTTTGAAAATTTTTATTGTAGGGGTTTCTATGAATGTGAGTGAACCTAAATGGGCGTGTTGGCTTAATCATCTATTTTAAAACAATTCAGTCCACGCCTTCGGCGCGGACTGAATTGTTTAAAAATAGTCTTAATCATTAAGCTCTTTTATGATTAAGCAAACAGGGCAGTTTCAGACGCTGCTTGATGACTCTGATGAAGAAATACCTTTCCTTTCATACACCTTATGTGACGTAAACGAAGTTGCGGGGTCAGCTAGTTATGAATAAAAAGAAATCTAAACAAAAACATGACTTTGAATAATAGTGTAAAAGACGGTTATGTTAAAAAAATATAGGAAAACTAATAAAAGTATAATTGATGTTTATTGCTACTGACATTATGAAGTTGATTGCTTCGAAATTATGAACATTAGAAACAGTAGTTAGAAATTGTGATTGTTAGGATGAAAAATGTTAGGAAGAACATTTTCGGATTTCCAATTATCGAATTAGTTGAAAATTTAGGTGAACTTTGTCGCACAAGGGCCGAATGCCAGAGCGCATTAGGTATTTTTACCACCTCACCTCACCGCGGGCGATACCCCCGTAGCATGTGATCGACATGAACTCATTTGACCCCAAGCACTTGTTTGGACGTTGCCAGTTGGTGCAATTGGACGTTGACGGTTGGTGCAGCGTGTATTTCATGCCGCACTTTTTGTACCACCAAATAAATTACAACAGAAGTATAAGTTTATCAAACCTTTATAAGACATTTTATTTAGTAAGTGCCTGTTAGCAGGTATATTCAAAATGGGGTTGTAAGAAACCTTTCCTTATTTTTAACCGACTTCAAAAAAGGAGGAGGTTCTACATTCGTCTGTGTGTTTTTATGTATGTTCACTGATATTTCCGTCAATTTTGGATGGATTTAATTCTTTTTTCTTTTCTTCAATAGGGTTTACTTCTGAGGTAGTCCCATTTTTACCAGGTCAGGATCTGATGATGGGATCCAGGAGAAAATTGCAACCACCGAAAATTGTAGGGACAACTAGTGCGTTTGGTAACTTTTTAATGAAGTGCTTTACAGTGGGCGCACACTAGGCGACAGTCGCGGCGACTTGTCGCGCAGTGTGCGCCTGCAACGGGCGACTTGACGCCGTGACAGACGTTGTGCAAGGAACACGTTGTCCAAAGCCGTCGCTGGGCGACTGTCGCCGTGTCGCCGCGACAATAGCGCGACAGACGCGAAGACTCACCTTGCTTGTCTCGGAGTCGCGGCGACATGTCGCCTAGTGTGCGGAGCTTAGAACAAAATGTATGTAATTTGGCGCCCACAGCTTGTCGCCGTGACAAGACGCCTAGTGTGCGCCCACTGTTAATGTACTACAATTTAATGAAGATCAGGAGTCGATCTGATGATGGAACCGAAAGACAGTCGAGGGAATTCCTTAACGATTTACAGCACGTACCTTGTGTTTGGGCTTGATTGATTTGTATTGATGAGAACTTTACACCTAGATAGATATACTTTTCGGTCCACCCGTCACTTAAAATGATGATCAAAAAATTTTTAGTAAAAAATAGAACTGACTACAAAAAAATCCTGTAAAATAAAATTTACTTAGCACAAAGTTATAATATGTATTTTGATTTATCAAATTGTATTCAATATGATATTGAAGTTGGTGCCATTAATAATACCTACCTCAACCTATGGGTTTACTTGGCGCCGACTTCAATATGATATTGAATAAAATATGAAAAATCAAAATACATTTATCTTTGTGCCAAGTAAATTTAATTTTTCAGGATTTGTTTGAAGTCGGTTCTATTTTAAACTAATTTTTTTTATCATCATTTTAATTGTGAGACGAGCCGAGAAAAGATAATAAGAAAAAAATCCATAAATAATTTATGAAATGAATTCGAGCAGTCTTCGAAGAGGTAAGCATAGGTATAACATAAGTAGCAAAAAAATTATAGAATGCATCTTGTGAGTAAAATAATGCGTTTATTTATTTCACATTATAATATGAATAAGACAAGTACCATGCACGCCGCATGTCAGCTTAGACCCAATTAACCGAAAAGTACTGGGTCCGCAATCAAAACGATTATTATGACGCGCCTTTTCTTGTATTTCTCGCAAAAAAAAGTTAATGTCAACAATTCTTCGTCCAGAAACCAACTGTTCATGATTATTCATTATTGTCTCCTCAACTTGAAATTCTAATGAATCATCAGGGTCACTGAAACAAAACATGATATATTTTAATGAGTTGGCAGGTAACGTGGGAAATCAGGGGAGAAGTCAAAGAAATCCAGACACAGGTCCAGTACTGTTCTCACCTTTGGGATGACTCCGCGAGGTACTTGTTAGACGCGCTTGACGCTATGCAGAGACGTGCTATCCGAATAATTGGTTGTCCTGAGGTGACGGGAGGCCTCGAACCTTTGTCGCAGCGAAGAACCATAGCGTCCTTGGCTGCCTTCTATCGAATGTATCACGGCGAATGTTCTGAAGAACTCTTCAACCTGATCCCACCATCTCCTTTCCGATCCCGAACAATGCGTGCCGGGCAGAGATGCCACTCATACACAGTGGAGAGAATCTTCGCCAGAACCAAGCGTTTCAAAAGATCGTTCCTCTGTCGAACTATAAAAACATGGAACGACCTGCCCGCACACGTCTTTTCCTCATCTTACAATCCCGGGTTCTTCAAGAGGAGCGTGAAGAGGCACATCACAGGGCCGCCAACTTGAGGACCACTGTAAGAAGTGGCCCCCAATCGCTAGATGCGCCACTGCTTTCTTACCATCAGGCTGGTGGCGACGTCAATTTGGCGAGCTGAATATAAAAAAAAAAAAAAAGGTCCTAGACCTCTTCCAAGGCCCTTTGAATTCACGAGGAAGACTACCTGAAAAAGAATGGTCCCATATCCCAATATATTTTCTGACTCCTGACTTAGGGATTTACTGTCGGCGGGAGCTCAGTCTCGAGTCGAATCAAATATTTGTGTTATTTGCAACAGTTTTTTTCGGACTTTAGGTGATATATCTTCGCGCGGTTTCGGTTGGATATGTTTGCTATTATTAATGGATACGCGGACCACTGGATGTCAGACGCTCGGCAATTGAAACCGGACGGGTTCAAAATCACGATTGAAATTTTTATACTTTTTAATTTCAATCGCTTCCCTAACCAGTCTTGGTATTTATTTATTTATTTAATATTCAGTTCACGTAGTGGCGTTCTGTCGACAGCATCTTGGGGTTATGTAACTCAATCCAGTGGTCCGTACCAGACTCCAACAGGTGTTCAGCTGTTGCGGATTTCTGTGGTTCGTTGTTTTTGACTGCCCTGATGTGTTCTTTTATTCGGCACGTAACAGTTCGTTTGGTTTGTCCTATAAACAAACTACTGCAGCTGCAGTAAATTTTGTACACTCCCGTATATGGTTAGGGAAGCGATTGAAATTAAGAAGTATAAAAATTTCGATCGTGAGGACGGGTTTCAATTACCGAGCGTCAGGCATCCAGTGGTTCGCGTATGCATAAATAATAGCAAACATATCCAACCGAAACCGCGCGAAGATACGGTAAGCGTTGTATGTCGCGACCGAGGCTCAGTGCGAATCCACAGTGAAAGTGAGAGCGAATCCAATAATTGTGGTGTTGCACGACACAAACGAGTACGAAGGAGGGTAGATCGATATATGTGCTCCTTAGACTTTCACTTTTAACCGCCAGTACTTCAGTTCCACCGTGATCTTGCTTGCTTGCAACAGCGTCAAAATATCGGAAAAACCAATAATACATGGTAAATATCCCGATAACTCTAATAATAGTAGTTATCATATTGTAAACTGACCTGGCTAGATGAGGAATGAATGTCATAGTTTCAGAAGCTTTAGGCGCACTTAATTCATTCTGTAGTTGACTTGATTTTCTAAAACAAAAATTCTCATAAAGTTAATAACTAATGGGAAACTAAGAAAAAACTAATTTGAAATGTGTGGTATATTACTGGCGCTCTATATTACTGCTTAGCCCCTAGGATATGTAGCGGGATAATAATTACCTATGTAGCCTATTTGAAGACCCTACCCCTAGTTAATATTTGTGCAAAATTTGAATCAAAAATATTGAGTACTTTTCGAGATCCTTCCGGACAAAGCAAAATTAACAGACAAACAGACGACAAACAGACAAAAAAATTCTAACTACATTTTCGGCTTCGGTATCCTGTGTAGAATCCCCCACGAGTATTTTTTTTATTATGTTTAATGTACAGTTTTGACTTTTGATCTTTTTATTATATGTATATAGACTAGGAACTTAGGTTGCCTAGAAAGTTTTCAAAAACCTATTCTTAGTCTCCCGCAGGTGGCCCCTTCAGAGGTTCGTGGAAGCACAAGGGATATAAACCCTTGTTTGCAGAAATAAAGGATTGAATTGAGTACTAAACCAGAAAAATAATAAATATTTATGGGGGTCTTCCATACAACGAACGTGATTTTTTTTTGCCTTTTTTATTAATAACGGCAACAAGTACACACTTGAAATGAACGCCGCAGACGTGTCTTCGCCCAAGACTATCGGTCATCATGACCAGGGGCCTGAGGACGGTGATGGGGCTGCTCACCGTCCTTACAGAAGCAGGCCCATGACGGCAGCGTGACGTGAGGGATTTATGCATACCCCCCTTAGAAGCGGGATCACATCCGAAACCCCCAAAGACGCGGGATTGCACCCGAACCTTCCCCTAGGCCTAGGTCAATTCGGTGAATCAGCTTATTGATAGAAATACTGGCATTCAAAATTCAATATTTGTTGTTATGGCGGCAAAAGAAACACATTATCTGTGAAAATTTTAGATCTCTAGCTATGTCCATTCATGAGCTACAGCCTCGTGAAGGAAAGACAGAAAGATAGACAGACGGACAGACAAACAGACAGACTAACCGACAGACAGACTGACCGATAGACAGACAGACGGACAGCGAAGTCTCATGAATAGGGTCCCGTTTTTTTTACCTTTGAGTACCTACGGAACCCTAAAAATTATCCACTTTTTCATACATTCATATTTACTAAGAAAGTAACGATTATTACACTCAAAATTAAAGTATGAAAGCACCTACGAGTACTAGGTACTTACGATTCACATGTATCTTTTTTTGCAAATGAACCACCGTTCAATCTCGGAATCGATGAGCTGAAAAAAAAAAGACTTTGAGGGTACACTACAACGAAACGGCTAGACTACAACGAAAAATAAATAAACTACACGTTTATTCTTTTATGTCGGTAGTGGGTAGGTACTACTGTTATAATTTATACAGTGTAGCAATAAAAACGTGAACCTACTATTATTCTCTAAGCGTCAAACATTATATTATTTACTACCCGTTCGCGCTAAGGTTGCCGCTGGCGGACAGGATGGTGTACAGGCGTAGTATGGGAGGCGAAAGGCAAACTTAGAGCGAACGGGCAATACGTTGATTGTTCAGGCATAGTAAAAAGAGAATATTTTATACCTAGTAGTTACTGTGGTTTAGGTAAATACTATCCCTCTTCTTATCGTAAGGTCCCAAGCAACTTTGGGGCACCGAGTTCATTTCTCATAGTCATTCATTACCAAAAACAGCCGTGATCTAACTTACTGGGCCTTTGCTAAATGACACCTACCTGTACCTACGTAGAAGAGGACTGGAATGGGAGATCACTAAGCCTATATGAGTACGTTTAGCTACTGTACTGCCTCTTCATCAGGTAGCAAAATAATGGTAGCTGTTGGCTTCAGTCGCTTCGCTCAGCATCAACCTTATAATTTCATCATGCCCGTCAGTGAATTATTTGGTTGTGTATTTTTATAAATATAATAAAGATAAAACAATACTTGTAGGAACTTACCATACTTGCCGTCGTAGTAGCCGCAATTGACATCTAGGCATTTTATTTCTCTTGGCTTTTTTTTACCCATATTCACTGAGTACCTAGTCACTAATCACTATATTACACGATATTTATTTATTTATACACAATAACGTACTTATCCTAATATTTACAAATAAAAACAAAATAATATTTACAGATTTCTGCAACTACTTCTAATTAAAACGATCAATTCGCGCGAACGAACGTAGCGGGTCACGCACGGACGACAGAGCGACACAGGTCCTACCCAGAACAGCCCTGTCAGGCGTATGAAGTGATTGAAGTGTACGCTAAATGCCTAATTGTTCTAGATTCTACACTTTTTATCATTGTTTTAAAATCTGAGGTGTTTAAAAATAAATAATAGCATGAATATTGTTCATAAGATCAATATCTTTAATATAGACATGTGTTTGTATAAAATAAACAAGTATATTTTGAGCAATAACAACATTCATCTTTAAAATTTTTGCACATTTCCAGTTTTTCGAGAACGATTTTTTATCATATAAAGTTTTATTAATCGTGTTGTAAAAATTAAAGGAAGCAAGACCATCTATTAAACTATAATAATTCATTTTTATCAGATCAAATCAAAGAATATTTCCTAGTATAAAGATCGCTTCAAAATGGGTCGATTTTGGTCGATTTCGGAAATACTAGCCTTAAGATGCTGGGCAGAACTTTTAAAAACGATTTTAAAAACAATATAACTATGTAGAGTTACTTTCGCTTTTCAGTCGTTGACTCGCCTTAACACCTACTTATAATTTCAATGCATTATGTAAGTCCTTACGAATAAAAATGCAAATATTTTAACCCTCCACGCATAATGAGGGTTATGTAAGTTCAATGACCTATTTTTTTGGCGTTGTGGAAAAAGTTAGGCGCGGTTCTCCCTTTTGGAAGAAAATGAAGGGCGGTTTTCTGTTTCAAAAATATTGTGATAATAAATAGTGGACGAGTTGCTGAAATTAAGAAGGTATTCAATTTCGCCGTATAAGTATATGTATAACTAGCTGAACCCGCAACTTCGTTTACGTCACATAAGGTGTATGAAAGGAGAGGTATATCTTCAGCAGACTCATCAACCAGTCCACGCTGAATTGTTTTAAGATTAAGCCAACACGCCAGTTTAGATTTACCCATTTTTAGATTCATATGTCTATGGATGATTCTATAAACTGATATAACTTTTTTATTTATAAACCGATTGACATGAAATAAACATTAAATGTTAGGTGAAGCAAACCTCAACACAATAAATAAACCGCATTGCAATCGGTTAAGCGGTTACTGAGATTAGCGTGCACAACCATACAGACAAACAGACATACAGACAAACAGACAAAAATTCTAAAAATCATTGTTTTGGGTTCTATTGCGGTTATAAAGCCCCCCTGTAATATTTTTTCTTATTTATCTTCCATGTACAGACAGCGACCTGTTACGATTTTATTATATGTATTGATATTGATATTGATTGATGTATTGATTAAGCCAACACGCCAGTTTAGATTTACACTCTCATTCAAAGAAACCGCTACAATTAAATTTTTAAACATATCTGATTCGTAAAAGTGTTATAACTTTTTTATTTATAAACCGATTGACATGAAATTAACGCTAAATGTTAGGTGGAGCAAACCTCAACACAATAAAAAAAACCACATTGCAATCGGTTAAGCGGTTACTGATATTAGCGTGCACAACCGTACAGACAAACAGACATACAGACATACAGACAAAAATTCAAAAAATCATTGTTTTGGGTTCTATTGCGTTCATAAAGCCCCCCTATAATTTTTTTCTTGTTTATCTTCCATGTACAGACAGCGACCTGTTACGATTTTATTATATGTATTGATTGATATTGATGATTGATGTATTGATTAAGCCAACACGCCAGTTTAGATTTACACTCTCATTCAAAGAAACCGCTACAATTAAAATTTTAAACATATCTGATTCGTTAAAGTGTTATAACTTTTTTATTTATAAACCGATTGACATGAAATAAACGCTAAATGTTAGGTGGAGCAAATCTTAACACAATAAAAAAAACCGCATTGCAATCGGTTAAGCGGTTACTGAGATTAGCGTGCACAACCGTACAGACAAACAGACATACAGACAAACAGATTTTATTATATGTATTGATATTGATATTGATTGATGTATTGATTAAGCCAACACGCCAGTTTAGATTTACACTCTCATTCAAAGAAACCGCTACAATTAAATTTTTAAACATATCTGATTCGTAAAAGTGTTATAACTTTTTTATTTATAAACCGATTGACATGAAATTAACGCTTAATGTTAGGTGGAGCAAACCTCAACACAATAAAAAAAACTACATTGCAATCGGATAAGCGGTTACTGATATTAGCGTGCACAACCATACAGACAAACAGACATACAGACATACAGACAAAAATTCAAAAAATCATTGTTTTGGGTTCTATTGCGTTCATTAATTAGCCCCGCTATAATTTTTTTCTTATTTATCTTCCATGTACAGACAGCGACCTGTTACGATTTTATTATATGTACTAGCTGAGCCCGCAACTTCGTTTACGTCACATAAGGTGTATGAAAGGAAAGGTATTTCTTCATCAGAGTCATCAAGCAGCGTCTGAAACTGCCCTGTTTGCTTAATCATAAAAGAGCTTAATGATTAAGACTATTTTAAAACAATTCAGTCCGTGCCGAAGGCGTGGACTGAATTGTTTTAAAATACGCGCACCGAAGGCGTGGACTGAATTGTTTTAAAATAGACTTAATCATTAAGCTCTTTTATGATTAAGCCAACACGCCAGTTTAGGTTCACTCACATACAAAGAAACCCCTACAATTAAAATTTTCAAAATATCTGATTCTTAAAAGTTTTATAACTCTTTTATTTCTAAACCGATTTACATAAAACAAACGCTAAATGTTAACTGGAGCAAACCTCAACACAATAAAAAAAACCGCATTGCAATCGGTTGAGCGGTTACTGAGATTAGCGTGCACAACCGTACAGACAAACAGATATACAGATATACAGACATACAGACATACAGACATACAGACAAACAGACATACAGACAAACAGACAAAAATTCTAAAAATCATTGTTTTGGGTTCTATTGCGTTCATAAAGCCCCCCTATAAAATTTTTTCTTATTTATCTTCCATGTACAGACAGCGACCCGTTATGATTTTATTATATGTATTGATTGATTGATATTGATGATTGATGTATTGATTAAGCCAACTCGCCAGTTTAGATTTACACTCTCATTCAAAGAAACCGCTACAATTAAAATTTTAAACATATCTGATTCTTAAAAGTGTTATACCTAATTTTTTATTTCTAAACCGATTGACATGAAATAAACGCTAAATGTTAAGTGGAGCAATCTTCAACACAATAAAAAAACCGCATTGCAATCGGTTAAGCGGTTACTGAGATTAGCGTGCACAACCGTACAGACAAACAGACATACAGACATACAGACAAACAGACAAAAATTCTAAAAATCATTGTTTGGGTTCTATTGCGGTTATAAAGCCCCTCTGTAATATTTTTTCTTATTTATCTTCCATGTACAGACAGCGACCTGTTACGATTTTATTATATGTATTGATATTGATATTGTTTGATGTATTGATTAAGCCAACACGCCAGTTTAGATTTACACTCTCATTCAAAGAAACCGCTACAATTAAAATTTTAAACATATCTGATTCGTAAAAGTGTTATAACTTTTTTATTTATAAACCGATTGACATGAAATAATCGCTAAATGTTAGGTGGAGCAAATCTTAACACAATAAAAAAACCGCATTGCAATCGGTTAAGCGGTTAATGAGATTAGCGTGCACAACCGTACAGACAAACAGACATACAGACATACAGACAAACAGACAAAAATTCTAAAAATCATTGTTTTGGGTTCTATTGCGTTTATAAAGCCCCCCTATAATATTTTTTCTTATTTATCTTTCATGTACAGACAGCCACCTGTTACGATTTTATTATATGTATTGATGAATGATTGATTGATATTGATGATTGATGTATTGATTAAGCCAACACGCCAGTTTAGATTTACACTCTCATTCAAAGAAACCGCTACAATTAAAATTTTAAACATATCTGATTCGTAAAAGTGTTATAACTTTTTTATTTATAAACCGATTGACATGAAATTAACGCTAAATGTTAGGTGCAGCAAACTTCAACACAATAAAAAAAACGACATTGCAATCGGTTAAGCGGTTACTGATATTAGCGTGCACAACCGTACAGACAAACAGACATACAGACAAACAGACAAAAATTCTAAAAATCATTGTTTTGGGTTCTATTGCGGTTATAAAGCCCCCCTGTAATATTTTTTCTTATTTATCTTCCATGTACAGACAGCGACCTGTTACGATTTTATTATATGTATTGATTGATTGATTGATATTGATGATCGATGTATTGATTAAGCCAACACGCCAGCTTAGATTTACACTCTCATTCAAAGAAACCGCTACAAAATAAAATTTTAAACATATCTGATTCGTTAAAGTGTTATAACTTTTTTATTTATAAACCGATTGACATGAAATAAACGCTAAATGTTAGGTGGAGCAAATCTTAACACAATAAAAAAAACCGTATTGCAATCGGTTAAGCGGTTACTGAGATTAGCGTGCACAACCGTACAGACAAACAGACATACAGACAAACAGACAAAAATTCTAAAAATCATTGTTTTGGGTTCTATTGCGTTCATAAAGCCCCCCTACAATATTTTTTCTTATTTATCTTCCATGTACAGACAGCGACCTGTTACGATTTTATTATATGTATTGATTAATATTGATATTGATTGATGTATTGATTAAGCCAACACGCCAGTTTAGATTTACATTCTCATTCAAAGAAACCGCTACAATTAAAATTTTAAACATATCTGATTCGTAAAAGTGTTATAACTTTTTTATTTATAAACCGATTGACATGAAATAAACGCTAAATGTTAAGTGGAGCAATCTTCAACACAATAAAAAAACCGCATTGCAATCGGTTAAGCGGTTACTGAGATTAGCGTGCACAACCGTACAGACAAACAGACATACAGACAAACAGACAAAATTATAAAAATCATTGTTTGGGTTCTATTGCGGTTATAAAGCCCCCCTGTAATATTTTTTCTTATTTATCTTCCATGTACAGACAGCGACCTGTTACGATTTTATTATATGTATTGATATTGATATTGATTGATGTATTGATTAAGCCAACACGCCAGTTTAGATTTACACTCTCATTCAAAGAAACCGCTACAATTAAAATTTTAAACATATCTGATTCGTTAAAGTGTTATAACTTTTTTATTTATAAACCGATTGACATGAAATAAACGCTAAATGTTAGGTGGAGCAAATCTTAACACAATAAAAAAAACCGCATTGCAATCGGTTAAGCGGTTACTGAGACTAGCGTGCACAACCGTACAGACAAACAGACATACAGACATACAGACAAAAATTCTAAAAATCATTGTTTTGGGTTCTACTGCGTTCATAAAGCCCCCCTATAATATTTTTTCTTATTTATCTTCCATGTACAGACAGCGACCTGTTACGATTTTATTATATGTATTGATTGATTGATATTGATTTTAAATTAAATAATTGCAAACATACATAATTATGTTCATGCATTTTATCCCCGAAGGGGTAGGCAGAGGCATATAACATGCCCACGTCTCACCTTTTTGGAGTTTGTCCCATCTATTGGGTGGTGAGCCGTATTGCCGTGTTGAGATGGACAGGCGCAGGTTGTGACTGCCTGCTGTTGATATTTTCAAGCCGCCTAAAAAGATTTTCAGCTTGGTTTATCGACTGCCATTTTACTGGCAACCGGGACCAACGGCTTTATCTATCTGTAAAAATATTATATGCCCTATGCCCACATTTCATCTATTCAGAATTTTTCCCATGTAATTGGCGGTGAGTCGTATTGCCGTGTGCAAATGGACGGGAGCAGGTTGTGACTGCCTGCTGTTGAAAATTTCAAGCCGCCCATAACGCCTTCCACTTTACTCAACGATTAAAATTTTCTGGCAACCGGGACCAACGGCTAATGTGTCTTTCAAAGTACGAAAATGCTCGCAAAGTGGTCACGTAGTGGTCACCCATCCGAGGGCTGGCCATAGTAATGTTACTTACTGCAGTGATCGTTTACAGAACACTGAGTCCGCGATCCCTATAGATATAGATCAATAGTACAGTTCCATTATTCAGTTACAAAGACAGTTTGACCTAGATATAACCAATATTTGTGTCATAAATATCATTAGGAGGACTATTTATGAAACTAGGCCGATAACAATGAAAGTAATTGATGCTTCATTTTTTTTTTATACCACTAAGGTGGCAGACAAGCATACGGCCCACCAGATGTACCGGTGGTCACCGCAGCCTATGGACGTTTGCAACACCAGAGGCGCCACAATCGCGCTGCCGATCCTGTAAAAACCTTCTAAGACCCCTATCGGTAAAAAGCCCCTTTCGGGTCTAACCGTGCTCGAGCGCTCCGGATGCAACATGTGAGGATGAACACTCTGTCTGTGGCGAGCGGTGCGATGATAGAATGTAGCCGTAGGCATCATGTCAAACAATTCCTCAGAGCACAAACCGTTATACAGCCGGTAGAATACACACAGAGAAGCAAAGTCTCTCCTGTCACTAAGAGGTTCCACATCACCACATTCAGGTGCCCCCGCCCAGAGGTGACAGCAGTACTACATGTGCGGCCGCACTTGCGACTTATAGAGAAGCAGTGTTTGAGCCGCAGTAAAGTACCGCCGCGCCCTACTGAGCACTCCAAGCTTCCTGGACGCCAGCTTGGCCTTGTCCTCCAAATGACTTCGGAACTGAACGACATTGGAGATCTCAACACCAAGGATCCCTATACTTTCAGAGATGGTGAGTGACGTGCCCTAAAATTGTGGCGCCACAGTAAATAGGGTTTTCTTTGCGGTGAATACACATACTTGAGTCTTGGTGGGGTTGAATTGGACAAGATTTTGTCTTCCCCAATCGGATACTCTAGAGAGAGTAGCCTCGATTTCTGACACAAGTTTTTCACGACTTTCCTCCACTACAGCCCGAGATATACAGGGACGGCCCGTGTAACAAGTCTCACCCGTACTGTCGTCTGCATAACAATGGATGCCGTCAATAGACAACATGTCATTGATATGCAGCAGAAACAAAGTGGGGGACAACACTGAGCCTTGTGGTACACCAGCGTTTATGGCTGCATGGCCATAAACGCTGGTGTTCATTGGTGAAAAGGTCGCCCATATTCATATCTTCTTGTAAATATAAATGAATTGGTGTTTGTTTGTCTCGCCAAAACTTGAGAATGGCTGGATCAATTTCGATACTTCTTTACAAGTTTAGGGAATAAATAAATAATAAATATTCACGGAAATTTCACACAACGCTATCTGATCCCAAAGTAACCTAGGAATAACCTGCTTATGTTATGAGTATCAGACCACGGGATATTAATACTTATATACTTTTTAAATACATATATTATACATAAAAACACCCAGACTCTTGAGACAAACATTTATGGGTCACACAAATATTTGTCTCCGGTGGGAATCGAACTCACGACCCCCAGCGCCGCAGGCGGTATCACTACCGACTGCGCCACAGAGGCAGTCAAATAAAGGGAAGGTTTGAAAGTTGTCAAATAATAAAGAAATTGCTATATAACTAAGTATTTAAACCACAATTTCGTTTTCACAGAGGCATCTAGCCTAAAATCAAAGATGTAAAGCCTGTGCTATGTGAACTGGACCACTTATAAACATACTTTTATAGTCCTGGGACCTCCTTCCGAGGGCTTACCCGGGAGTAACTATTTAGTAATCTGTGCCCGGGGCTTCCAACCATAGGCTGTTGGGCGTTACGTGAGGTTTTTTAGTCGGTAGGAGTCCGGCATAGCATCCATGAGGATTTTCCCTCAAAATAAAACATACTTTTATATGCAAGACACTTTTTCGCACAGGGGGCATTTTTTTACGTGTGAAAAATCCATTCATGGATGCTATGCCGGAATCATACCGACTAAAAACCAACACGTTCCTTGCCTACAGTTGGAAGCCCGGGTAAGCCCTTGGAAGGATATCCCTTGGATTCCCAACAGACCTTGGCTACCAAAGCAGCCTCTCCTGGGCCTCTCCTCTCCTTCGTGTGCTATCCCGCGTCTTTTGGGGGTTGTTCGGGTGTTATCCAGCTTCGTGTGACGTGCGTGAAATTATCACGTCACGCAGTCGTGTTGGGCCTGCTTCTGTAAGGACAGCAGGCAGGTTCCACCGTCCTCAGGCCTGGTCAAACAAATAGGGACTGGCGGGTTATTCCCAGTAGTTCCGTGGAAGGTCATATTTAGTAATCATATACCTACTTAGGTACGTTACTGTCGAATCGATAAAAATAGTAAAAAAAAATTAAGCTAAAATTACCATGAAAAATAAAAAAAATAATAAATTCAAGACTACGTAACTAAAATGCGTCATAAAATTTCTCCGCATCGCAGTCTTTATGTGGCAGCGTCCCCAGAAGACTGGCAGCATTGCCACGTTGAATGATAATGCTTAATCTTTGTCCCAAATAGAAGCCAGCCTTCTGGTCACGAGTTGTATCGACGAAACGCTTTGTTAAATATGTAGTTAATTACATTTTCAGAGTTCAGTACCCAAACGGTAGAAAGAGGTTCAATAAAATTTGTTTTTTTTTGCAGATAATGTATTTCTGTCGCCGCCATAACAGTAAATACAAAAACCATGTAAAAAACAAAATTCAGGAGACTCCCACACAACATCAATCAACATCGATCTGCTGTTTTTTTTCCGTTGAGTTCGATTTGCATTCACCGGTTTTGAAATCAAATAAAAACGGTTAAGTAGTGCAATGACCGTTAGTCCCTGGGGAATACCCCATAGAATTATTTATGTACCACGAGCGGATTCTCAGGGGGGTTCCCTTAAACTTCTTTAACTATTTAAACACTATCTATTATCTAATTACCTGTCTGTCTGTCTGTTTTATTATTTATTGCGGGTACGGATATGGTTTGAGTCGATGTTAGAAGAGAGAATCGATCGATTGGGTGGAGGAAAGTTTCTCATCTTAGCATCGAAAACAGGTTGCATAAAAAAAATGCAATTAGCTTATTGTACTGATATACACATAATCACGTCTTCTTCCCACAAGGGGTAGACAGAAGCATTACTATACCGCAAACGCCCACATTTCGTCAGCTGTATTTAGTCCAAATGCCTGTTTGTTGTATGCAAAATAAATTTCACAAAAATAGGTACTATTGAACTTAATTTGGGCTAGATGATGTTGTGTGTGAATGTCCACAAATATTTATTTATTTATTTATAAGTAGGTAGTGTTTTTCCTTCAGGACCATTACGTTGAATTCCCATTATGTTGAATTCTATGAAAGTTGGATTCCCATTATGTAAATTCAACATAATGGGAATCCAACTTTCGGAGAATTCAACATAATGCGAATTCAACGTAATGGTCCTGCAGGATTTTTTTTTGTAAAGTCGTTATATTTATTATACCTACCTATCTACATGACGATGTATAAAAATATCTGCGAAATGCAGGTATTTTAAAATCAATACATATAATAAAATCGTAACAGGTCGCTGTCTGTACATGGAAGATAAATAAGAAAAAATATTATAGGGGGGCTTTATGAACGCAATAGAACCCAAAACAATGATTTTTAGAATTTTTGTCTGTTTGTCTGTATGTCTGTATATCTGTATATCTGTTTGTCTGTACGGTTGTGCACGCTAATCTCAGTAACCGCTCAACCGATTGCAATGCGGTTTTTTTTATTGTGTTGAGGTTTGCTCCAGTTAACATTTAGCGTTTGTTTTATGTAAATCGGTTTAGAAATAAAGGAGTTATAACACTTTTAAGAATCAGATATTTTGAAAATTTTAATTGTAGGGGTTCTTTGAATGTGAGTGAACCTAAACTGGCGTGTTGGCTTAATCATAAAAGAGCTTATGATTAAGCAAACAGGGCAGTTTCAGACGCTGCTTGATGACTCTGATGAAGAAATACCTTTCCTTTCATACACCTTATGTGACGTAAACGAAGTTGCGGGCTCAGCTAGTTATTAATAAATTTTTGTAAATGTTTGTAGTTCAGTAAAAAAAGACTATCTAATGTGCCAACCCTCAAAAATTAAAAGTAGCAATTTTCCTTTGGGATTCCTTAACATCGATCATCACTGGGAATCTAAATTTAGTTTTACAAGTTATTCGTTAAACTTCGTCATTTTCCATTGTGATATTTTCTTTTTGATTACGAGTAATATTTAACTAGTACTTTTATTCTCACCCTTATGGTTTCACTGAGTCCACGTCATAATTTCGAAATAATCTGGCCGACCTTCAAAATTCCGAACGCTCATTTCGCCGATGATAAATTCAACGAATGGTTGTATGGTCGACTGTTAAAACTCCGAATGGTCATTTCGTCGATGATCAGTTTTACGAATGATTGTATGAAATTGATGTTGGTGTTGGATGGTTATAAAAAAAAATAACCACGAAGGCCTAACCTAACCTATCCGAGTCGAGGTGTTAACCATAATAAGTGAATGGTTAACACCTCGACTCAGAGTACCCCGATACAATCATTCGTAAAACTGATCATCGGCGAAATGACCATTCGGAGTTTAACAGTCGACCATACAACCATTCGTTGAATTTATCATCGGCGAAATGAGCGTTCGGAATTTTGAAGGTCGGCCAGATTATTTCGAAATTATGACGTGGACTGGGTTTCACTCGAGTAGCTCCCGTTCCCGTGGGAAAAAGGGAATAAAATATAGCCTAGGTTCACCGGGGATATTGTGTAGCTTCCCAGCAGTGAATGAATTTTTGAATTTGGTTCAATATTTTTTAAACCTATACGATGCTAACATACAATCAAATTTTTCGTCTTCATAATTAGTAAGTGTAGATTTATTTAGAAAATGGCAACTCAACTAGGCACAAGAGTTTTTTAGGAGTTAATATGAAACTGTAAAATATGCAAAAAGTGATGAGTAAATTAGGTATAATATAATGGATTTAATCCTTAAAAGGTCCTAAAGAGACCTACACAATAATCCATTTAATTATAAAGAATTAGTAATTTTTAACAATCAACTTTCACATATTTTTCTGTAAAATATCTCTTTCCCATTGATAATATGAAAAATAAGTATTCATTTAATGCTATTTACCAGTTTTACAATATTTAAGACTAATTTAAAATACATACCTTAATAAAATACAGCGCTATCACATTTCAAAAAACTAAAATAAATTCACGTAAAATGTTCGTAAATATAAAACCGCGACGCGCGCTACCCTCCTCGCTTTCAGTTGAAAACTGACTGATGAATGGAGCGAACAATGAAATACTGAAACTTGTATTCGAAATTCAAACAATGCAGAAAAGGATTTGTAATATAAAAAAGTTAGGTTGCACGGTGAAATAGGCTGTATGTACTAAGTTACTAGCGCCTATGATAGAAAGAGATTTGGAATGGCATAGAAAATATGTAATGATTATCCCCAACTGGGTAGGCAGAGACTATAGCATTCCACTTGCTACGATCCTGGTATATCTTTTTTTTTTTTGTTTAACGTGAGGGAAAATCCTCATGGATGTTATGCCGGACTCCTAACGACTAAAAAACCTCACGTCACGCCCAACAGCCTATGCTTGGGAGCCCCGGGGAAGCCCTCGGAAGGATGTCCCAGAACTCCCAACAGACCTACGGCCGCCACTGCAGCCTCGCACAGGGGGTGGTTCGGGTGCTATCCCGCGTCTTTGGGGGGTTTCGGGTGTGATCCCGCTTCTAAGGAGGGGGGCGTGCGTGAATTGCTCACGTCACGCTGCCGTCATGGGCCTGCTTCTGTAAGGACGGTGTGCCGCCCTCTCACCGTCCTTAGGCCCCCGGTCATGGTGGCCGATGGTCCTCGGCGAAGACACGTCTCGGGTGGAAGAGTTCTCTCCCGTACTCGTCCCGCCGCCTCCTTCACTCACATGACCTGCTCGCAGAAGGAGGCGGCGCAGTCCCACTTACTCCCGCTGGAGAGCATGGCTCGCACCATGGTCTCGAGCGAGAGAGTGTCCACGTCCAGACCCACAACGAGGACCTGGCGCTGTTATCCTGGTATTTCTACAACTTTTGCTTCTGCTACTTTCTTATGTGTTTTCATACATCATACATTACATCCTTTTCATACATCATTCTTCCAACACTGTTGGAACTGGCTCGCACTCGCCGAAGTAAGGTCTCGCCGAAATATGGCGTGACGATACGACTATAGACTATTATATGACCAAAGATAATATAATAGTATTACATTATACAGATCGGCAACTCCCTGCCTCCCACCGAGTAAGCTTTCCCATCTCCCCACCAAAGTTGATGTGTCTATTGCCGTGTTAGTACTTGAGAGAGTGTCACTGCGTAGCATTACGTATTACTACCTACGTACTTTGTGCTATTGCTTTGGTTTAACTTGTGCTTAGCCGAGGGTAGATTTGAAGAAAAAGTACCCACATACCTACTTGAGATTGCGTTCTGTTCCTTATTATTTTGTTTCCATAGCTAGTGTCCCTTGTATACTCAAACACACATTCAAGCTTGATACCAGCATTCACATTAATTGTATATTAGTGTGGGTGAAAACGAACATTTTTGTATGGAGTTTCCGCCCTGTGATATGACTAAATACTCAGGTTATCAATTACGCACTACGATTTATAGCTGGTTTTATGATCATTATTAAGTTGATTAAAGTTTATTGCAATAAGCAGTTTTAGTACTTTAATATGACTTTTCTATAACTACGAGTAGAAGTTACATGTAGGTACTGAGATCGTGTTTAAGAATTTCGGAAATATGAAGTTGAAAATTTCAGTAATTTGTGTTTTGATTTATGTAACTGGTAGGTTTATTCTTGTAAATTTTACAACTGTTTTGTTCTGTAAGGACATAATTATGTATCACGAGGCAATCCTAGCACATCCTCCTAAGGATGTACCAGGCTTTCGGAACAACAGGAGACTTCCAGGGTTCAGGAACTACAGGAGACCTTTTATTTTTTGGCCTAGCGTTTAAATCGTTATTAAATGGAACCAGGACTATACGCAGAAATAGGAGTCCCTAGGGGTAGTCAGCGACATACTATACAGGGTGTATCATTCGGAGCGGTAATTATGGGCAAGCCTGTAAAAATATTAGACATACACAGATATGTTCTTAGGAACCATGCCGTCGATTTTTTTAAAGTCTATTTATGCAGATCTTTGATATATGTAAGTATGTCTAATATTTACAGACTTGCCTAATTATTTTTCCACTTACATTGCAAACGCAGGCTGAATCCTACGAGATTTATCAAAGTAATGTACTAAGTATTGTACACATTGTAAAGGTCTGCAGAAAACTCCGCAATGGCATATCTCTATCTCTTATGGATATCCCACAATAACATTTTTAAGTCATTTACTTTTTACGACAAATAATGGCTTATTTTCAAAGCGGTTTTAACCAATACATCATTAATACTTATACAATTAAATACCTTAAATACATTGTTTATTTAATATAGATCTATATGGCCCTTTACAGCATATGATTTATATGATTATTTTCTAAGATATTACAGATATAAAATTGCGGGACGTAGCGTTTGCGGCCGTACCGGCCGGCCGCACACTGGTCCGGATTTTAAAATAGGTGGACATACGATCTAAGATGTCAAATTTGTTTTGGATAGAAAATATAGTGCTAATTAACATTTAGTACCACAACTTTTCCATAAAATGACTCATTTATGCCTAAAAAAATAATGAAAATAAAAAATGTATGGGGGAAAATTTATTTGGTTCAATTTCTCAGTTCAGTATCAAAGTATAAAGGTCTCACTTTATATTTTGATAAGCAACTTTGGTCTTTAATACGACAACATAAAAATTTTCCGGGTTTGGGATCCACAATGCTTTAAAGTTCACAGTTTTTCTGTACTTAGTGTATTTAGTATCAGCATTGCACCCGGGCGAAGCCGGGGCGGGTCGCTAGTTTATAATATTAGTAAGATATAAGTAAGATGTCTAATATTTACAGACTTGCCTATACTGACTGCTCCGAATGTTACATCCTGTATATTGCACCATTCGTAATATAAAATTACTAGGTGATACGCGCAGCTTCGCCCGCGTGAAATTTGGTTTCCATTCCCGCATCCCGTGGGAACATTTTCCTGGGATAAAAAGCCTATGTGTTATTCCGGACTATACACTGTCCCTGTACCAAATTTTAGCCAGATCCATTCAGCCGTTAGAGCGTGATTGAGTAACAAACATCCAAACATCTTCACAAACTTTCACATTTATAATATTAGTAGGATATACCTATATAGTAGGAAGTTGGATATTAGTAGGATAGTAGGATTGCCGTGTTAATATGGATACTAGCAGGATATGACTACCTGGTTTTGAAAATTTTCAAGCCGCCCATGGTAATGTTTTTACCAAAGCAGAGATAAGACAAGTCATGTATTGACAACCAATTGCGTTTTTTCAACAAATCGCATTGGATCATTGCCGCATCGAGTAGGCTCCGAAACTACTAGACCGATTTCGAAAATTATTTCACTCTCGGGAAGCTATAGGTATTATCTAATATCTATCGCCGGGTAACATAGGCTATATTTTATTCTCGTATTCCCACGTGAACGAAAGGTACGCCGTTGAGAGCGCGTGACGTCCGCTAGTCTTAATATGTGTTTGTCCGCGATGAACTTCTAAACTACTTAATCGATTTTAATCATTGACAATTTATTCTACCGGTAGACAGGAACGTCCATACATTGAATATGTTCCAGATAGCTGTTGCGTCTACGTATCTTTGCACGCGCTTCAGCGAGAGCTATGCAATGGACTTGCCCCAATAATGGCATCGTCCAAATTGACAGGTGCTATAAATCACATATTTTAGTACCTATGAATATTACAGTCTAAACGTTGTAATTTTATTTAATTATTTTTATTTAGCAATAACTTTAATATTTTTTCCTCTCTACATTGCTTTTACAACACTTTGATTGATGATTCTACCACTATGAATTCAAAGACTTCTATATAAACTGAGGTAGACGCGCCGTACTCTTACAAACGAGATTTCAAAAGCAATCCTCAAATACACACATTAATAAGACTACACTCACTTATAAATATTTTTTTTACGTAATTGTCACCACGCACAATAGCAATATACGAATAGAAAAAGAGTAAAAGAGAAGGCGTATGGACTCCGATTGCAAGTCGAGCACCTACTTTCGAAGTTTTGACTCACTACGGTGCGAGCAACGCTGCTAATTAGCTCAGTTTATAGGTTTCAAAAATCGGTGCGTAGGGCATGTCTACCTCAGTTTATATAGAAGTCTTTGTATGAATTAAAATATCTCCGTCACGTGCGTGTCATTCGTATTATGGCACAAACCGAACTAACCAATAGATGAGTACATGTACCGCAGTCGCGTGGAACACGACGCTTGTTCTGATCGTCGCATCCGTACATTACCCAAGTAGCGGGTTAACATCCGATCCAACTCCCCAGAAACGGGATAGGACCCAAACCCCATAGGCGAGGCTGAAGTGTTCGCCGAAGTCTGCCGAGAGCCCTGGGACATCCTTCTGAGGTCTTAACTGGGACTCCCGGCCGAAGACATTTGTAAGACACCGTGTGGTTTTAGTCGGTAGGAGTCCGGCATAGCATCCATGTAGGATTTCCACACGTAAAAAAAAACAAAATAGTACTTATCTATACTCTATACTAATATTATAAAGAGGAAAGTTTTGTTTTTTTGTTTGTAACGAATAGGCTCCGGAACTACTGGACCGATTTGAAAAATTCTTTCACTGTTGGAAAGCTACACTCTTTGCGGTGAACATAGGCTATATTTTATTCTCGTATTCCCACGGGAACGGGAACTACGCGGGTGAATCCGCGTGACGACCGCCAGTAGTGCATAAAGATCAACGATTTAACCAAATTTGCACACCGTGTGCAGTTTGTTTCAACTTCGGAGATAGGATGCCGAGAGTATCGGGATACAAAAACCTTAGCGTTGTTTTATAAAACACATTTGATCTCCTCCCGTCTCCGCTTTGGTGGAAACCGACCCTACGGCCTTCAACTTGGTTTAACGACTGCCGTTTTAGTTAAGTATCAGGACCATCTAGGCTTGTATATTCAAAAGAGACTCATCTTGAGGTGAACTTTATACTAGGAAATATTCTTTGATTTTATCGGATAAAACTATATCAATTATTGTAATTTATTGCTTTTTTAACGGTTCAAAACACGATTAGTAATAGGTACTTTGTTCGATCGAAATCGCTCTCGAAAAATGAGAAATATTACTAAAATCTTAACAAGTAAAAAAAACATGCTTTCCGTAGTTAGTGCGTAGAAGAACTGCGAGCGTTTCTTCTAAATTCTTCAAAAATGAGACACAGTTTCATAAAACCATATGCTATCATAGTTTCAGCAGCAACCTCCAGCAAAGAAAAAGAAGAAATCAAATCTCTAATAGAGCGAGTAGCAAGATACAACAGTAACGCGTTAAAGGGAGATAGAACTATGTATATGGGCAGAAGATTTGGATATGATAGTTTCAAAAAATCAGCTCAAAGGTATCGGGCATTGCAAGAAGAGGAGATGCAGATTGAAGATGCTGAGAGGAGACGAGAGAAGATTAAAGCTCAGGGTAAAGCTTTGGATGCGAAGCTTTTTGAGATGGTGAGGAATGGACCTCTTATAGACGTGTAATAAAGAAGTTGTTGAAAAGAGTTCGTTTTTTTACTACCTATAGTGTAGTACCTATGCCGCATTCCTTTTCGATTTTATTATGCCAAGCAAACGCCCCGTGTGGTATAGGGAAAGCGAACAAAAAGTCGCCACACTAATCCATCCCGAGGGTGTTGTAAGAGGCCGCTAAGGGAACACTTTCGTAAAACATTGCCTATTAGAGAACACTGACAACCGGCTTAACGATTGTCATTTTACTGACAACCGGGTTTCATTTCGGGATAACTCGAAATGAAACCCGGTTGTATACAAGAAGAGGAGATGCAGTTTGAAGATGTTTAGAGAAGACGAGAGAGGATTAAAGCTCAGAGTCATTGAATGTGAAGCTTTTTGAGATGGTGAGGAATGGGCCGCTTATAGATGTGTAATAAATCAGTTGTTGATAAGAGTTTGCTTTTTTCTATCTAAAGGTGCCGCATTCCTTTTAATCAGGAACTTTTTCCTTAGATTATATTTCCGTTCCCGCTTCCTGTAGGAACTTCTTCCCGGGACAAAAAGTAGCCTATGTATTATTCCAGACTATAATGTATCCCTATACCAAATTTTAGCCAGATTCGTTCAGCGGTTCGAGCGTGAAGGAGTAACAAACATCCACACAACCGCACTCACAAACTTTCACATTTATAATATTAGTAGGATAATGTCAAGCGTACGCCCCGTGTGGCGACGAGAGCCCGTGTGGTGACGGGAAAGAGTACAAAAGTCGCTACCCCAATTCATCCCGAGGGTGTCGTAAAAGACGGCTAAGGGAACACTTTCGTAAAACATTGCATGGTAAAGAACACTGACAACCGGGTTTCATTTCGAGTTATCCCGAAATGAAACTCGGTTGTTATTAAAATGACAATCGTTAATCCAAGTTGAAGGCCTTATGGGTGGTTTGAAATATTTCAACTATGGGTTGTCACTATCTGCGTCTATCCATTTCAACACGGTAATAGGCTCACCACCTATTACGTGGGACATAAAACTGTCCCTGTACCAAAAGGGGTGTAGTGGGGCCCTACCAACACCTCCGGGCCCAAGTCAACCTCACGTGCAAGCTCGTGCACCTGCTGAACAACGGACGAGGCTCTGACGTCGGCGGTCCACTTCAACACGGCGATGGGCTCACCACCTGTTACGTGGGACCGAATTGTACACGGTGAAATGTGGGCCGGTATAGGCCTCTGCCTACCCCTTCGGGGATAAAGGCGTGAGTATATGTATGTATGTATGTATGTATAAAACTGTATGGTGAAATATGGGCGTATACTATGCCTTGTGTCTATCCCTTCGTGCATAAAGGCGTGACTATATCATGTATGTATATCAATCGTAGAGACGTTTACTCAGCATTCCATGGATTCACAGTGCGGGCGCCGGGTCCTTGTCGTGGTACAGAGGGAAACACTGTGAGGGTATCTGGGACTTGAGACTCATTTGATTTGCTTTAGGGTGACCACTTTCTAACGCGTCAGCGCTCACTTTAACCACTCACGTTTCATGTAATCCTTTATCTAATGTGTAGTGAAATAATACCCGAAAACTGAGGCAAGGCCGCGGTGTTAGGTAGTCTATGAAAATAAAAATGAAAAAATCTTTATTCATATAGGTGACAAAGTAACACTTATGAACGTCAAAATGATTGCTTCTACATTTACACTTACTGCCAGATTCGCAACGCAATAGGTAGAGCCGGAGAGAAAAGAACCTGGCAATAAAACTCACTACCACTCTTTTTAACTTCCTGTAGGTAATTACAGATCAGTCACGTTTGTTGCTCTTTATTTGGTGATTTCAGTATTTGTTGTTAACGCGGCAACAGAAATACATGAACGACATGAAGCGCTCGTGGCCCTCGACGGCTCGGGAGTCTTTTTCAGAGCTCGAGCTTTTTTTAAACCTCGAGTCCTTTTTGAAGGCTCGATCCCTTTTTGAAGCCTCGAGTCCTTTTTGAAGGCTCGATCCCTTTTTGAAGCCTCGAGTCCTTTTTGAAGGCTCGATCCCTTTTTGAAGGCTCGAGCTCTATTGAAGGCTCGAGCCCTTTTAAATATTGAAGGTTCCAATCCAGCTTACAAGTAGGGAGCGTTAGCATTGGCATTGAACCCCTCGATGAAGTTTTGGGGCTCATACTCAATAGGTAGCCGATGGAACTCTAAAAATTAGCGTTCCATATTTTAAGTATACTGGTTACAAGTGTGCCAAGCGACAACAGTCTTTTCCTGTATTCATTAATAACGAAGAAGAGAACACCTAGCACCGTACCGTACAACGTAGCACCTCATTCAATATACTATCATTTTGCCATCAAACTTAAGCTTAAGTGCAACTATAATGTGACTTTTTTTAATAAATAATACCTGTTAAGATATTGAGTTTTGAAGTCCTAATTATTAAAGATATTAATTTATTACTTAACTAACTTTACTTAATTTGAGCTTTTATTGAAGACTCGAGTTTCTTTTGAAGGCTCGAACGCTTTTGAAGACTCAAGTTCCTTTTGAAGGCTCGAGCTCTTTTGAAGGTTCGAGGCATGGCTCATAAAATGCGCGGCTCGGTTAGGCTCGGGACTCCGAGCTTACCGAGCTCACTGAGTCTTGCCATTCCGCCTCCAGGCTTCAGAAATAAGACTCGACGCCTCGAGGCTTGTAGTAAGGAATATTTACTACGGCCGGTCATGGATGAGTGACTGCTCGCGGTATATATGTCACAAAGTGGTCATGCCACTTTGTGACATTTATTTGCGAGCGTTTCCGTGCTTCGGAAGGCACATTAAGCCGTTGGTCCCGGTTGCCCGTAAAATGGCAGTCGTTAAGCCAAGCCCACCTTTATGGATGGCTTGAAAATTTTTAACAGTGGACAGTCACAACCTGCGCCTGTCCTTATCAACACGGCAATATGACTAACCACCTATTATTTGGTACAAAATTTTTGAAATTGTGAATTGTGGGCATATAAAATGCCTCTGCCTATCCCTTCGGAGATAAAAGACGTGATCATATGTATGCAGAAATACATCATCTGTGAAAATTTCAGCTCTCTAGCTATCACTGTTCATTATCAGCGAAGTCTTCTGAAAAGGGTCCCGTTTTCACCCCGGTTTTTTACGGAATCCCAAAAACATGTTATATCCTTCTGAGGAGTTACCCGGGGTGCCCAGCAATAGATGGATAGGTAGGGATCGTGTGGTTTTAGTAGGTTTGAGTACGGCACGACATTCGTGGAGATTTTCTCCACGTTAAAAATGCAAATAAACAAGAATACCTATATCTATCCAATTTGGTGTAGTAATTCCCAAAGTACCAAGAATAATAAGGATTTATTTTTATTACATATTTTACTGACTTACAAAATTACATCCTATTACATTACATTACATTATATTACAGACTTTTAAATTACATTACAGTACAATAGATTAGAATTTGCCGTAATGTAACATTACAATACATTACATTACGGCACATTCTAATCTATTGTAATACACTCTTTTAAAGGTATTCTTTTATGAAGTCTTCGTGTTTTGTTATTTTTGTAAATGTAGTATATGTATGGGCGTTACATAAATCTTCATTATTCGGAGCAGTAGATACTATTCCTCGGAGGTAGTATCTATCTTTTCCCAGTTCCCGATCCGGGAATGCTAACCCGCCACCGCTGTCGCCTTTGCATAGAGCAGTGCCTGAAAATAAAGGACATTATTATTATTAGATCTTGAAGCCTTTTCGTAGTCTAACAAATGGTTTTGTAACACAGTCACTTTTTTTAAATTACGCCGAATTGATTTTTTGTATTAGGTAAGGTCACCCTCCTGATGGAAGCCGTGGCACATCTAGCGATTGGGGGCCACTCTCACAGTCCGTAAGACTACTGACAGTGGTCCTCACGTTGGCGGCCCTGTGATGTGCCTCTTCACGCTCCTCTTGAAGAACCCGGGATTGTATGATGAGGGAAACAGGTGTGCTGGTCACTGCATTTAGGCTTTTCATATTGCTAAAGACCTTAACCATACGCGACACGCGTCCTTCAGATAAAGTAATGTAATCCCCTATAGCTTACTTAGTTGAAATTAGTAAAAACTCATACTTATTTAAAAGTATGTGATAATAATTAAAATCATAAAATACATTCATCTCAACAATTTTTAACAAAATCATAATTTTTGACATTCATAATTATTGTAGATTAAAAAAAAGTATTTTGGCTATCGTTTTTGTTTATTTCTAACGGACGTCAAGCCGCGTGGTGCCAGCACCGATAGTGTACCTTCACAACAGTTAGATTTTTCAAATTGGTTCAGTAGTTTCAGAGCCTATTCGATGCAAACAAACAAAAAAACAATAAAATCGTTCCTCTTTATAATACGAGTAGGCTTTTTAACGTGAGGGAAAATCCTTCAAGGATGCTCCTATGACTCTGATGACTCCTACCGACTAAAAAACCTAACGTAACGCCAAACAGCCTATGGTTGGGAGCCCCGGGTAAGCCCTCGAACGGATGTCCCAGGACTCCCAACAGACATACGGCTACCACTGCGGCCTCGCCTAGGGGGTGGTTCGGATGCTATCCCACGTCTTTAGGGGGTTTTCGGGTGTCATCAGGACGGTGAGAAGCTCACTCACGTCCTCAGGCCCCCGGTCATGGAGAGGCTGATAGTCTTCGGCGAAAAAACGTCGGCGGCTCCCAAGCCACCGACAGCGGAACTCGGGTGGGAGAGTTCTCTCCCGTTCCCGCCTCCTCTTTATCAGTCAAAGTCCCACTTACTCCCATATGATTAAAGTTTCTTTTCGTTACTACTACGTTAATTTAAATAAGTCTACTTACCATTCGTGTATCCTGCACAAAACTTGTCTCCAGTGATATACTCCCTGAAGGATTCTGGAAGGGTGTCAATGCAGGTGTCTATGTCGATAAATGGCAATTCTACAACCTTTAAGACTTGTGATGCTAATCCATTTTCAGCTGTGAGACCCCAGCCAGCTACCTGTAGGATGACATTTTGATTAAAATATTGATCTACACTGCAGTCATCTATATATATAAATATCAATGCCAACTATCTTTGTAATTTTATAATTCAAGAACGGGCTCACCGTTCCAAACCAATTGTTTAGGCTTTGTTCGGATTATTTAGTAGATGGTTTGTGTGAAGTTTGCACAAAATCGGTTCAGCGGTTCTTCATTTATCACGCAAACGAAGTTGCGCGGATCAGCTATTCTTCTGTTAAAAAATATCTTTAAATAGTGTAAAATTAAATCGCTTGCGCTGTATGTTCGCTTAGATCCTTTAAATTACGAATTCGTCGTGTTCGCTTATATGTGTTTACATGACATAGTGGTCACCAAGTTAGTGTTGTCTTTAAGAATGCCGAGAGGTGAAACCGGTCAGGTGTAAAGTGAATAAATGTTGTGCAACAGTACAAGTGGTGTTATTCGATATGTGCAGTGCAGTAGGTTCCCCCAAGTGCCATCAACCAACAGTATTAATAATCTTTTAAATTGCAGTTTTCAGCTAAAAAAGAGAAAGGTTTTTAAAATTATGAGGTGTCTGATGTTATCTGACATTTTATACAAGGTCCTCTGCTATGGGTATTGGACAACTTGTTTTTTCTTTTTTTGTTTTACGTGAAGGAAAATTCTCATGGATGCTATGCCGGAATTCTACCGACTAAAAAACCTCACGTGTCCTGTACGGTAAGCCCTTGGAAGGATACCCCAGGACTCTCAACAGAACTACGGCTTACGCCGACCCCTCTGAGCAACGGACCACGCAGCACCCAGTCGTAACCAATGTTCCACGGGAGCGGTCCTAAGACTGATCCCTGTGTAACACCGCAAGACACATCTCGCCGATCCGGCCCTAGCCAGCTCGGGCAAGTTATAGCCCTCTCGGAAAGATAAGCCTTGACGGAGGGAGGCATTTCATGGTAATAAGCGCCTACCAACGCAGCTCCAAAGCATGGTGTTGAAGGCGTTGGCGATGCCAAGAGACACCTCCACCACCTCACCCTGTGAAACCGCTTCATCCGTCAGACTTCTAATGAACATGATCGCGTCCACGGTGGAGCGCCCCTCACGGAAACCAAACTGGTTATCCGCCAGATCTGACCCTACGCGTGTAAGGTGCCCGTGCCCGACGAGGCGGTGTGCAATGATAATTATGCTCAAAAAGCTTGCACACCTCGTCGAGCAACACGTTCGAGGTATTGGACCACTGGCTGGTTTTAGAGTCGCGCTGACCGCACGCTGACCGATGGCGACGGCGCTGACATCCAAAACGTATGAACTACTAGGAAGCGTTTTAGAATAACGCGTAATGATCAGCGCGTTCGTATGTCAGCGCTCATGGGTCAGCGGCCGTATGCGTCGCGTGTCAGTGCCGCGTAGCCGTCGGCGCTGACCAATGCACGCGCGCCTCTGTCTTCAGTGAGCGTTCTAGTGTTGAGTCGAGGATTTTGTAATCTAAGTTATATATTATCATGTGATATTTCAAGTTTAACTTTATTAAGAATTTGAATTACAATTTTAATAATTATAGCTAAAGAAAATCGCAATGTGAACACAAGTCTGTACCCCACGTCCAAACGCCGCACGCTAAACCTCAGCGCTGACCAGCTCCGCGCTGAGTTGTCAGCGCCGATGGTAGGCGTGACTCTAAAACCAGCCTTAATCGAATTTACTTATAATCTGTATTTTTTTGATGATAAGTAGTTAGAAAACATAGAAACACCCAGACTCTCAAGACAAAAATTTATGAATTACACAATTTTTGAGTAGAAATCTAACCTACCGTTTGATGTGCAGAAAAGAAAAGGATACTTAAGGCTATAATCATATGTATCAAATTTACCTTTCCCAATTTATCTGCAACCAGCTGCCGTCTCTCGAAATTGGTATCAAAATTTAGGCAGACAGGTCTGATATACGTTTTGTAGACGAACGCTGTCTTCAATATAACTATGGCGATGTCTTCTTGGAAATTTGTTGCAGAACCTCGGAATAGGCTTGAAATTTTTATTTCTTTCACCTGAAAGCAGTAATGGGAAATATTAATTTTATTTGAAAGAAAAAAGACAATCTGACCCGACCTGACCTGAGAAGCGCTAGTGGCCTGACTCAGTGTTCGGTAAAAGATCACTGCAGTAAGCAACATTTACTGTGATGGGTTACCATCATATTGACCACTTTGTGACGGTTATTTGCGAGTGGTTCAATGTTTCAGAGGGCACGTTCATCTTCTGCTCCCGGTTGTCACTAAAATGGCAGTTGTAAAATCAAGTTGAAGGCCTTTTGGGCAAAGACTTCTATATAACTGAGACTTCTATATAAACCTCATTTTATATAGAAGTCTTTGCTTTTGGGTGGCTTGAAATTTTTCAACAGCAGGCAGTCACAACCTCCGCCTGTCTATTTCAAGTCGGTAATACGGCTGACCCCCTATTAGGACTATTTTTGACTATATGCCTCTGCCTTCCCCTTTTGGGGTTAAGGTGTGACCCTAAGTATGTATAAGTCTTTGCCTAACTAAGACAATGATCTTTTGAATCGTTCGGTTCTGGAGACGATTCTCTCGACCGTCGGTAATACGGCTGACCCCCTATTAGGACTATTTTTGACTATATGCCTCTGCCTTCCCCTTTTGGGGTTAAGGTGTGACCCTAAGTATGTAGTTATAAGCCTTTGCCTAACAAAGACAATGATCTTTTGAATCGTTCGGTTCTGGAGACGATTCTCCCGACCGTGAGAGTGGTAGCACTTGTTTCTGGCACTTTTTCTTCGGCATCGATGAGAAGAGGGCATTAAGTTGAGAGCACTTGCCGTACTCGACGACATCTTAAGTGCAAATATCAAAAAGTAGCATTAAGAGTTCTCACAGTGGAGACTCTCCGATACTGTCTAAGGCCAGTAAGTACTAAGCTGCGGGCCTGCATCAGCGGCAGGTGAAAACCGCATCGTTATTCCAGTAGGTAAAGCGACTTTCCAGAGGAGTTATGGTGAGTATTACAGGTCATGAAACACCTCTGTTAGGGCAAAACGATGCCAAGGAGTTTAACTGACTATTCCTAGTTGTAATATGATCAGGTGATGGGCGACCTTCACACGAGCCCACGCCTCGCTATCATGGGTAGTTCGTAAGCGGAGCTTTCCTTGTCAAAAAATGATATAAAGCGATACTTCGCCCCAAGACGTAATAAGGTGAAAGAATTTGACGGTCGAGAGCAGTGTCTCGGTGGTCCAATGGTTAGAACGTCTGGTCCGGCAAACCAGAAGACACAGGTTTGAATCCTGCTCGAGACTAATAAAATTTACATTCAAAATTTGTGAATAGGTATCTTATAATACAATATTCAAGGTCTCACATCAGATTTCTGCGCATCCATTTCCCGTTCGTTGTCCCAGGGGCGGTAAATCTTGCCGATAGCCACAGCAAAGTTTGATGCAGGCATCAGTTTGGTTCTGTCAGTCCAAAAACAATGAGCAGCTGGAAACGAATAATAATGAGGTTATTAGTAAAGTATCTTGAAAAATAAAAAAAAAAAGTTAGATAAACGTCATCCATCTGCCTTAGTTCTATAATTTGTGGTCATGGCGAATAGATAGAAAACTGGAAATGAAACCTTGTGGTAATCCGTCTGACCATCATGGTAAGGGCAAACGACCCCATTCTATAAAGACAGCGAAAATTCAGGAGACTTGCGTTCATCAGTCGACCTAGGTAAATCAAATCAATTATAAATTATCAATCAAATCAGCATATGGCACCAAGTACCAAGTCGTGGGCTCTAATCCAGAACTTAGATACATACATACATACATATGGTCACGCCTTTATCCCCGAAGGGGTAGGCAGAGGCATATTATATGCCCACATTTCACCTTTGTATAATTTTGTCCCACGTAATAGGTGGTGAGCCGTATTGCCGTGTTTAAATGGACAGGCGCAGGTTGTGACTGCCTGCTGTTGAAATAAAGCCTTCAACTTAGCTTAACGACTGCTATTTTACTGGCAACCGGGACCAACGGCTTAACGTGCCTTCCGAAGCACGGAAACGCTCAAATAAATGTCACAAAGTGATCACATGGATGGTCACCCATCCATGGACCGGCCATAGTGAAAGTTGCTTACTGCAGTGATCGTTTACAGAACACTCAGTCCGCGGGGCCACGAGCGCTTCTCCGCGGGGCCACGAGCGCTTCTTAGGATGGGGCTTAGATGGAATGATTTAATTGACCAATGTTGCCCAACTACTAGCCAAAAAGTAATAATCCTGTTAACTTAGACGTAGGTGCCAACCTGACAGAACGATGGTCGTAGATATCAAAGACCCGCCACAGATCTGCATATAAGGCGTGGTAGTTGTCCTGTAGATGCCAACATGCCACGGCAGCTCTCCACGCTTTGCGTAAGTTCCTCCAGCTACCAGCTCCACACCTTCTGGTGTCACGCGGCCGCATTCTGAGGAGTGATCATAAGCATAAGATAGTTCCATTAAATAAAATAATAAAAACAAACAAAAAATTTATCAGGAAGGTTATTTTTTTAACAGCCTATCGCAGTCCACTGCTGGACATAGGCCTCTCCCAATCCACGCCCCAATACACGGTCCTGCGCCTTCCGTATCCAGTCCTATTTTTTGCATATTGTGGAAATCCATCATGGATACTATGCCGGATTCCTATCGACTAAAACCACACGATTTCTTACAAATGTCTACGGCTGGGAGTCCTGGGTAAGCCCTCGTAGGATGTCCCAGGGCTCTCCTCGGCATTGATCTACCCCTGCCTACGCCGGGAGGTCCGGGTAAGCTCTCGAAAGGGTATCCCAGGGCTCCCGACAGCATATTAGGAGACGGTATTGAGTGACCTAAGCCTTAAGGTTTTGCTTCTTAGAGCTCATCCAGAACTACTAGCCTTATGCAGATGGAAGGGCACTGCGTGATTTTATCCGGTATCCAATTCATGAGAATTTTCGCACGAAAAAAGGATGGTACTTTTTTAACCATACTCAACGATTTTGTAACGTTACTGGACCTTAAGCAGTTTAAAAAAAATCTTCAACAGAAATAAAAAGCCCTTCAAATAAAAACTTAAAAATAAAATTTACTTTGCACAAAGTATTGTCTTTTGATTTATCAGATTTTATTAAATATCATAATATAGTCAGCGCGAAGTAAACCAAGCTCAAAGTAAAAGGTTTAGATGGATGGACAGGTGGTAGGAACGGCACTGACTTCATTATTATATTTAACTAGCGGACGTCACGTGGTTTCACGCGCGTAGTTCCCGTTCCCGTGGGAATACGGGAATAAAATATGGCCTATGTTCACCACAAAGAGTGTAGCTTCCTAACATTGAAAGAATTTTTCAAATCGGTCGAGTAGTTCCGGAGCCTATTCGTTACAAACAAAAAAACAAATCTTTCCTCTTTATAATATTAGTATAGATAGATAGTATAGATTAAATCTCATAAATCAAAAGACATATTACTTTGTGCTAAGTAAATTTTATTTTTAAGTGTTTGCTTGAGGTCGGTTTTATTTTTGTTAAAAATTTTGAGTTCTATTATTTCAAGTGACGGGTGAACTGAAAAACTATCTGGTGTGAAGTTCTCATCAATACAAATCGATAAAGCCCAAAAACTAGGTAACCTTAATTTCTCCTGGATCCCATCATCAGATCCTGACCTGGTGAAAATAGGACCATCTCAGAAGTGAACTCTATCCAACAAAAAACAAATATGAAATCTATGTATAGTCTATAGTCTATAATTGACGGAAATATCGGTGAACATACATTTAAAAAATACATACAGTCTAATTGAGAACCTCATTTTTTTCTTGAAGTCGGATCTGTCTATCTAGGTGTAAAGCTCTCATTATTACAAAATAAATAAATACCAAACACTAGGTAACTGTTGTAAATTGTTCAGGAATTCCCTCGACTGTCTTTCGACTCTATCATTAGATCTACTCCAGACCCTTATTAAATTTTAGTACAATATCGTTAACAAGCGCACTAGTTGTCCCTACAATTTACGGGGTTTGCCCTCGTTTTCTCTTGGATCCCATCATCAAATCCTGACCTGTTGAAAATGGGACCACCTCCGAAGTAAACCCTATTCAACAAATAAAAACATTTTAATGATAGAACGTCCAGAGTCCTGCTGGCAGGACTTTGCGTACTACCGGTAGTACGCAATGTTTTTTGTTATATGAGCCTTTCTAAGCCTGCTAGCAGGACATAATTAACTGACATGCATAGTGCGTCTCTTTCTCACTCAGCGAGTTTTTGAATCGTGATTCTGCGACCAGTTTCGCCAAAATGGCGGCAAGTGTAAGACGTGGTGTCGATGTTCGCGCCAAAGCGACATATTTCGACGCAAATGATGGCCAAAACACGTGGAGTCGCAAACATTTTGGTGATAACTATGATATAAGTTATTGTTTGGGTACTGTAAGAAAGGTAGAAAACAACTATGCAAGGGTATATTGGGATATTGACAAAAAAAATTCTACAAATTTATTTTCATACCCTATAAACTCAAGAAGCACCTGCAGCTATTTTTAGATACCTATACTTATCTATACTATTACTACATAATATCCATACTAATGTTATAAATGCGAAATTGGGCTATAATAGGCTATGTATGACATCCACGCGGATAGAACCATAGGCAACATGGGCTAGTTTACTATATAATAATAATATAATTATTATTAATATTATAAAGAGAAAAGATTCTTATTTTTGTACGTAACGAATAAACTCAAAAACTACTAGATCGATTTCAACAATTCTTTCGCCATTAGTAAGCTACGTTATATATATATAATATATATTATTAGCAATGAACAGGATCAGAATACAACGCGGGCGGAGCCGCGAGCAAAAGCTAGTAACTTATAAAACAAAAAGTTTGTCACCCCTGTCTAATTTCATCACGCATAAAACTCAAGTACTGCTAGAAGGACAGCGGCTGAAATCCATAATAAATCCCCAAAATTTTGCGTACTGCCGGCAGGACGCACGTCCGTAGAATCGTCCTTCCAGAAGCTCCTTCCAGCAGGACCAAGGCTTGGACGTTCTATCATTAAAAATAGCCTTGTGTCCTAAATATCAAAAATTGTTTATTCTGTAGCTTTATATTTACCTACATGAAAAAAAAACCAACTACAAAAATGTTATCTTTTGATTTAAAACAATCATTAACATAGTTTATTTTGTGATTTAAAAATGAATTTAAATTTCTATCGAAAACGCTCCAAACTGTCATGGCGCCCTGTTATGCCACTTTGTTGCCAAACAAAACTAAAAATAAATGTGTTTTTAGGGGGTATATTATTCAAGCTAACGAAAATAAAAGGTAACGCTTTTTATTTAGACAAAATCCATCGTTGTATTATGAAAACGTTCAGAAGAAAGTTCAGAAAGAGAATCAAAACAATTATTACACAAGATGACACGACTGTCAGAGCGAGTTAAACGTCAAAGAAGCAAACTGTGACATCACACTTTCTCATAGGTGTTTGATGTCACGTGACTGAATGCCTATTTCTTACTACCTTATTTTCTAAAAATAATAGTAATCCTTAGTTTGTATGCCAATTTATATTACTTATTGTTATTTATTATATTGGACATAGTCGTTTGAAACATACATCAATCAGATTTATTTTTAGTGGACACAAGCCTATTGATGGAAATATCGGTGAACATACATAAAAAACATACAGATGAATTGAGAACCTCCTCCTTTGTTGAAGTCTGTTAAAAAGAACATGACGCCGGATATAATGAGAAAAAAAAATCGTATATAGTTGAAACCTGGGCTGTGCTACATTCTTTATAGCTGTTCCATAATTTAACCATCAAATGAAGCGGTGTTTCTCTCTGGCCAAATAGAAAACCAGACCTTAAAATACACATTAAGCTGTAGGAGGCAACATCATAACGCCCTTCAACGCTGCACGGGGATTTGGATTTGTTAGGGTCGTACCGAGATTCTAGAAGCCGAAGTCATCTTAATTTTCCAGTGATGCTCCAGTTGACTGACGGACAAGGACTAAAGAGAAGGTAAGCTTACAGCCCGCCTGTTGAAAAGTGGTTACCGAAGCCTATTTAAGGCCCTAAATTTGGATTAATGACATCATGTAACTGACAACTGGAACCAAGCTTAAAGTGAATTTCGAAGAACGCTTTCACAAAGTGGACACGCGGAGGCCAACCATCCAAGGACCGGCCACAGCAAATGTGCTGCAGTGATCATCTACAGAACCCTGAGAGAGCGGTGCCATTAGGGTTTTTAAACCTAACCCGGTACCAACATCTGTGGCTAGTGTAGCACAGGAAGGTCAATCGCTGTCCTAAAATGAAGTTCAAGCTTCCGTCTGTGAAATACAGAGTGGTACGCACGGAATGACAAAATTACGAAGCTAAATATAAATTTTTAGGCTTACGTACCCGAAGGATTAAAAACGGGACACGATTACCAAAGATAATATAATAGTATTACGTATGGTTAGGCAACTCCCTGCCTCCCTCTGAGCAAGCTTCCTCACCCCCGCTCATCGCCCCGCCTGTCATATAGTTGGAGGGTATTTTGAGAGAACATTTGCTTAGCCTTAGTGGTCACACACACATTTATTCGAGCTTTGTACCAATATAACGTGTTTTAGTGTAGGTGACAGAATTGAAAACCGCGAGAAGATATTCCGCGAGCTTTTGATGTAGTGATGTTAAAGAGCTCGAGCTTCCAAGCCTTAAGGTCATGGCCCACTTTAACGACCCCGCTCCAACACCGCTCCCACCCAACACTGCCCTAAAAGAAGACTACTGCTCGCAGTCTACGCGGCGACAGCTAGCACGCACCCAGCAGTCCACACGGCGACAGCTAGCAGACGGCCAGCTGTCCACCCGCCGACCGCTCTCGCCTTTCGCAATAGACAGAGTTCGCGATCGGTGCCGGTGCGGCGACTGCTAGCAGTAAGCGCGCGCACGCCCAGCGAGGCGTCCACTCCCGAGCAGCCTGACAGTGGTAAGCTCGCTGAAAGCGAGCTGCCTGCTAATTGATGATGGCAATGTAAAATATATCTAAAAGGCAATGTTTAAAGCCTATATTTGAATTATATTATTTTTGCCGGGTGGGAGCGCAGTCGTTAAAGTGGGCTTTGACCTTTAAGCTCCTTAAAGGCTCGGGCCTTCTAAGAGTCTTACTAATATTATAAATGCGAAAGTTTGTGAGTGTGGATGTTTGTTACTCTTTCACGCTCAAACCGCTGAACGGATCGGGCTGAAATTTGGTACAAAGATACATTATAGTCTGGAATAACACATAGGCTACCTTTTATCCCGGGAATCACTTCCCGCGGGAACAAATTTTACGCGGGCGAAGCTGCGGGCATCAGCTAGTAAAGAAATAAAAGAAACTCGAATGTTGGCTAAAGCTGCGACTTCAAGTCTTGTTGTTCCTTGCTGCACTATCAGATATATAGAAAACCCCCTTCGAAACACACACATATTTGTTTCGACCGGGATTCGAACCCGCTCATGCTTGGGTGATGAAAATGACAATTAATTCTAAAACTTACACTTGTAGCAATGTTAAAAGGATGGCGGATAAGGTAAGTTAAAAAATAAACAACATTTTTTTTGTTAATTCTTAAACAATTTATTTAAATAAATAAATATCAAATTATCCATCCTGTTAACATTACAATCTACCTATTACGATTGACATTGTTAGTTTTAATAATAATAGTAATAATTATTTTACATAAATATACATTATTTCCTCCCATAAAACATTATTATATACTTATATTTAAATAAAATATACAAACATCTTTATCATTAGGAACATGTTCTTTGTACTTAAGTATGATTTAAGTAAAATATAAAAATGAAATGTGTTATCATTTCATTTGTAATAGTCATTATCTGCAAATATTTGTTTACGAGTTTAAATGTCTTAATAACTATATACAAAATAAATCTGCAGAAGGCCGAAAATTTGTAATATAGAAGATATTTAGAAAATTTTAATTGCAGGTATTCTGAATTAAATGTAAATCTGAACGCCGAAAATGCAATTTAAACATTTTTATCATTATAGTATCGCGCCTGAATACTGAATCAATTTGAATGATACTTGGTACAATTTGAGCTGATAATTCTAGGCAGGTGTTAGGATAGGTAATTTTCATTCCGATATTCTGCGCGGTTCCTTTGGGAGAGGAGATGAAAGATAAAATAGTTTTAAACTGTAATTTCTCAACGCGTCTCTGGGACATCCTTCCGGGGGCTTACCCGGGAGTCCCGGCCATAGACAATGACCAGGCATCATGTGGTTTTAATCGGTAGGAGTCCGGCATAGCATCCATGAAGGATTTCCATACGTAAATAAAATCTAAACGCGGGGTCCGATTTCAACAAATGTTTGTGCGTTAGAAACTACTTTTACTTAGACCATATAACACGGGACTAGCCTTTGCGAACCACCGCATACAAAAATATTCTGCCAGTTTTCATACAAGTGAAGGGGGAAACACAAAGACATATAAAATTTCATTGCATTTAAAAATGTATTAATCGACAAACGCGTAATGGCTGTTGTGTGTTAATTGTTATTGTACAGTCAACTACAATGTAATGTACTAGTTTAATCATATAAAATGATGTACTGATGTACAGGCTTTTCATAAAGCCAAAAGACCAAATGGTCATGTGCAATGGCAGAAAACAATGCTTAAGTAAGGCGCATCCTGTGGTTAGATGATCTAAGTACTTTTAGGATAGTTACATACTAGTTTCAATATTGAGGGATTTGTAGTTCAGAAATTAGAGTCATCTCAACCATCGCTATACCTACATTGCAAAGATTTCTTTAAATTTAAGTGGTACCTACAATAAAGTTTTGGAAAGGGTATATATGAACTGATAGTAGAAATAGGGGCTGAGATGGGAAAATTGTCTGGGGAAAGCTTCGCCACATGGATAGAGCCGTGGTTATCTAAATACATATGATAACTGCAAAGAGTCGAAAATCCATCGAAGATATTATAAAACTACGTGACGTAAGTGAAGTTGCGGGGTCCAGGCAGTAACTAGATAAACTACATCTGGACAGAATAAATCAGCATGCTAATCAAACCAACTGGACGACTTGGCAAACGTAGGGTAGGATGTCTAACCGCCAGATGGACTGGACGCGGAAGACGCTGGAACGTGTGTTCTGGCCAATATGATTGGACTGTCATAGGCCAATATGATTGATTGATTGAATAAAACATAGGGATTTGATCTGAGTGGGAATTAAACTTGTTCCGGAGTCAGGTAATTGTACCACTCAACCATGGCTAGATGGATTTCTAAAGAAGTACATACATATATTACATTATTTAAACGTCTTGCAGATATTTTTAAAATCTAGCAAATTATAATGCCTATCATAATCTCATATATGGCACGTACCTTTACAACACTTGCATGGATTGCTCCACATAAAATTATTAGAAATAAACAATATATTTTTTTAAGAAATTAGTACATAATAAATTATGTTGGCTATATCATAATATAATGTGGAAGGAACCCGAGTTTAAGCCAGTCGGGAGGAATCACTCTAGACCGCTGATCTATCGAGCCACCCGAATATAAACTGAAGATTAGCTTAATAAATTTATATACCTAGGTACTAGTCTAACTTAACTTACCCCATTACTAACAAATAGTTTAAAAGACCTTGTTCTCCCTAAAAATAGTATACGACCTCATTTACATCATAGAAGACGCTGTTAAAAATATTGCTAATGTACTAAAAACCTCTACTAAAATATGGATAAATTATGGATCTATTTTGTACCTCAAGTTACTAAGCCTTTTATTTACGAAATATGTTAATATTAATAGGAAAACGTATTACCCTGACTCTGAATTATTTTAAAATTTCCAAGGACCTAATACCGTGCCTTGCGAGAGTATAATACCTGCGCGCTAGGAAAGTCTTTGAATAAGAACTTCTTTGGCTAGTTTTAATTAAGATAGTATAAATATTATAAATGCCTTACGATAATTCTTACAGACATAACATAAAATGTAAAAAATAGTACCCATTCCAAATAAATCTAAGGTCAACTAACTATATCAAAGGCTAATCTGAAATTCAGTCCTTAAAATTTATTTTATCACTGGTATCATCTACTACACTAATATGGCTGCTGCTCATGTTATAAATTTGCCGATTATCATTTCTTTTAGATTTATCTGGTATCGGACCCATTCTCCAATCATCTTCAAGAATCTCATAATCCAAAGGATTTGCTGTGGTGTCAATTTTATTTGCGTTAGTATTAATATTAATACTGAAACCATTATTCGCATTCAGATTAAAAACATTTGAATTATCTTTGTTGGATTCTACGTTTACAGTAACTTTGTCATTATTAGAATTCCCACTGGCATACATGAAATTGTTTATATAAACTTCAATTTGGTCTTTAATAAGAATAGTAATATTAGTTCCATTTTTGACCAAACCTGGTTTGCAGATAGCAACGTAGTCCCATGAGCCGGCAATACACTTCATATATTTTAATATTTCTGGGTAATAGTAGTTGGGGCTGTTGCAGACGGGATTAACCACTGTTCCAGGTTCAACATAGCTCTTGCATGCTTTGAACGCCGTTGTTCCTGGGATCTGGCACGTGTAAGTGACGCTGACATCGGGCTCGATTTTGCAGAATTCTGTGAGAATGTGAAAGTGTAAAATTAATGATTCAGATCGTATGCTGGTAAAATCCTCTCTTAAACTAGTAAAATACTGGAGACCCGTTGGAAGTAATATTCCGATAGAAATTTATAAGAAAATTGCTTCTTAATAAACTTATCCCCATTTTCACGTCCATCCATCCACCAGTCTTAAAAGATAGAAAGAAGAAGTAAAAAGTTTTCCCTTCACGTATTGATGTATAGATAGATTATATGGATACTCACGAACGCATTGAGGTATGGTCTGGTACAATCCTCCGCTAATGCAGTACACCTTCTGAGTTCCATTGCCGTCTCTTCCACCATCAGGATCCATCAAGCCATACCCTTTCAGACAGCTCACAGTCAGTACAAAGTTCTCCATTGACTGGCCAGGTCTTGCATTAGGAACGTTCGAGACTTCATATGTGCCGTGTTCTGGGTACGGCGGAAGTACGCAGGCTCCAGGTTTTGGTGTTCTGTAATTTAGATGATCAGGCGTTATATTGGTTTACAGGAGCGTGAAGTAGCATCTTATAAAATTTGGTCGAACTATTGAAACACGAAACACTTAAACAGCGGACATCAGAGAAAGCATCGCCGTATCACATCCTCGATTTTTTAATCTGATCAGAAGCCAACTAATCAATGAAAATCAGCATCGGTAGAGCCGATTTTAGATAATGTAGATAATTTCACTGGTTCAAAATCCAGTTAAAGCTTGGAATCAATATGAAATACTCATACACTAATATTAAGAGAAGAAGGTCTTGACAAATAACAAAAGGTGTTACTTAGAACATATTTTTGGCTCATAAAAACTTACGGTTTGACCACAGGAGTTCCTATTCTGTTGCAAAGTTCCTCTGATTCATCAGACCCATCTGCACAATCTTGTATCTGTTGAAGAAAGAATACATTTTTATATCCGAGGTTCTGTTTTTATTTAGGTATCAAAGTAAATGTGTTTGAGCTTGCCCGAGGTACTATAATGGCAAACGTAGGCTTGTATATTCGAAAGAAACTCATCTTGGGGTGAACTTTATACTAGGAAATATTCTTTGTTTTGATCTGATAAAACTATGTTACTTATTGTAATTTATTAGATACTCTTGCTTTTTAATGGTCCAAAACACAATTAGGAAAACTTTGTTCAATCAAAATCACTCTCGAAAAATGAGAAATATTGCAGATAGAAAACACCACAGATTTTTTAACAGTATTATAATGTATTAGAATCGAATCAAATTCAGCAAAAGCGTACGCTGCAATCTTTCGAAATGCCTTAGGATTTGTAAAGGTCGAATACGGAAGCCTTAAGCCAAGATGAATGTCTTATTTCAACAGCAGGCAGTCACAACTTGCGCCTGTCCATTTCAATACGGTAATACGGCACACCAACTAATGCGTGGGATGAGTTCTAAAAAGATGAAATGTGGGCATATACTAATATGCTTTTGCTACCCCTACGTGGATAAAGGCGTGACCATATGACCGGAGTAGGGTCAGTAGCGTGGATACACTTAATTATCTATCTATACTATAGGCTACTGCAAGACTGCAACCACTTTTAATCAGGTGACTCTTAGGCTTATTTATATAAAAAAAACTTGCGAACGTCACGCGTTTTCACCCGCGTAGCTCCCGTTCCCGTGGGAATACGGGAATATATTATAGCCTATGTTCACCGGGGATAGTTTAGCTTCCCAACAATGAAAGAATTTTTGAAATCGGTTCAGTAGTTTCAGAGCCTATTTGATGCAAACATACAAACAATCAAATCTTTCTTCTTTATAATAATAGTATAGATAAACTTACTCCATTACAATCAGCACCCTGATCAACGCAAGCACCATACGCACACTGGAACAGATACGACGGACAGAACTTATCACCACAGGCTGCAACCGTCTCGTCAGAACCATCCGGACAGTTTGGAATCCCGTCGCAGTGGTCTGAAGATGCTATTTTGGTACCATCCTTGCATTTGAATTTACCTCTGGAAGAGAAACAAAGAGTTTTGTATGAGTCGTCGTATTAAAGGCAGTTGCAAATCGACACGATGAATTTATTGTCTTTCTCAATACTTGCTTGAAATAAGCAATTTAAAAACAATTAATAAACTCATAGTAAAAATACATTTCGTGGCTAGTGTTGGTTGGGCATGGAGAGTGGAAAGCTGACGGTTAAAACACTGCTGGGATTTCATCAATGCCTTCAATACTGTAGACTTTGATTTATATTACTTGATATGGAATCTCTTAACATATCTCGCATGATGATTGAGCGATTTCTGAGTTGTCTGTTTGGTCACCGGCAGCGTACAAATATTGAAAGTAAATTATATTATGCTTGGTGTAACATAATTTGCGGGCGACCACAGGGTGGCATCTTATTGCCACTGCTTTTCGCAATTTTTGTAAGCTCAATCACAAAGACCGTGTACGTATTACCACCAATACTCAGCATCTCCAGGAATTATACACAAGCTTTAAGACAAGTTTACATTGACAATTGTAGTAAGTAACGTTTTCCTGGGTGAACAAGTCATTGAAGGCAGTTCTAGGAAAAAGATAAAAATGGTAAGCTTACTTGACTTCCAAAGTCTCGTTTCTGCATCTAGCCAGAAGTTCATCAGAGTTATCTGCGCATTCTGAGTGACCGTTGCAGGGAGCCGTACCATCCACACACGCCCCATAGGTGCAGCGGAACCAGTTAGACTGGCATCTGAAAATGTGTTTAATATAAAACTTTGTAGAACGGATAATATAGGAGAAGAGGGAGAGGAAGCACGTACAATCGGTCCGTCAATACTAACCCACAGCAGTCAAGTATAATCGAAATGAGGGAATAATTTCAAATGAGGCAAAGGCACATAATTGCCTATTCTATAATCCTTTCCTTGAGGAGTTCAATTAGCCATTTCTCCGTTACAATTTATTGATAGCAACTCTAGACTGTCGTGCACTAGGGTCAATATATTGGGAATGTGTGGTGTGTGCCTCTCCCTCCTCTTCTTGCAATGGATTCTCGTAAATTATGTATACAAAAAGTTCTATATAAAGAGTTGTTCTTCCTAATCTCCTCTCAAAACCTCATCACCAGTATAAAAAATAAGTAAAATAAACTTACGGTAATTGTCTGCACAGCGCATGAGTTTCATCACTCCTATCCGGACAGTCCACTGCTCCGTCACATTTGCCGTCGAATGATATGCAGGATCCATCGCGACATTGCCACTCATTTTTCCTTAAATAAAAACATCATACATCTTTATATAGTACTAGATGACGCTCGCGGCTTCGCCAGTCCCGCTTCACGTGGGAATATTTTCCCGGGATGAAAAGTAGCCTATAAGTTATTCCTGACTAAAAACTATTTCTGTACAAATTTCCGCTCAATTCGTTCAGCGTTTAGAGCGTGATTGAGTAACAAACACCCAAACATCCAAACATCCAAACATCAAAACATCCAAACATCCAAACATCCAAACATCCAAACATCCAAACATCTAACATCCAAACATCTTCACAAACTTTCACATTTATTTATTATTTTATTTATAGGCTACTTATAACCCGTGTACGAAAGAAGCACAGGAAAACCTCACGACACAGGTGGAGCCGAGAGTATTAGCTACTCATGATTATTCTCTTAGCTAATGATATCAAAACATGATTCTTATTCTCAACCACTCGTCAATTTCCAATTTTACAACATTTACTTATTTTTTATTTTGTTCACTTATGTCAAAATCAGATGAATTAAAAAAAAATCACAACTTTGACCTAAATTTCTACAACTCACCTGCATTTAGCCTGCCTTTTACTTCTGGACAATGTGAAGTCTTCAAATTTTACTCCTGTACTCCTTCTAAAACATATATTTTCAGTTAGACACATTTTTTATAATTATAAAAATTTACCGGCCAAGTGCGATTCGGATCCGCGCACACAGAGGATTCCGTGACCAAAAACGACAAAAACGTTTGTTATATGGCAGCCCTTCTTATTTTTAACCGACTTCAAAAAAAGGAGGAGGTTCTCAATAATTCGTGTGTATGTTTTTTTATGTATGTCAAGCGACATTTCCGTCAATTATAGACGGATTTCAAAATTTCTTTTTTTGTTGAATAGGGTTTACTTCTGAGGTGGTCCCATTTTCACCAGGTCAGTATCTGATGATGGGATCCAGGAGAAAACTAGGGCAACCACCGCAAATTGTAGGGACAACAAGTGCGCTTGTTAACTTTTTAATTCAGTGCTTCAATGTTCTACACTTTAATGTTGGTCTGGAGTCGACCTGATGATAGAGTCGAAAGACAGTCGAGGGCATTCCTTAACAATTTACAGCAGTTACCCTGTGTTTGGGCTTGATTGATTTGTATTGATGAGATCTTTACACCTAGACTGATAGATGCGACTTCAAAAAAAAAGGAGGTTCTCAATGTTTTATGTATGTTCACCGATATATCCGTCAATTATAGACGAATTTCAGATCTGTTTTATGTTGGATAGAGTTCACTTCTGAGGTGGTCCCAATTTCACCAGTCAGGATCTGATAATGGGATTCAGGAGAAATCGAGGGCAACCACAGAAAATTGTATGCCCGTATGGTGCTTTTGTTACGTAATCAAGTCTTACTCAGGTATTCACTTCAGTGTGTCAACATAATTATGATATTGCTGTGCTGATGATGGAGCTACCGAACTCCTTAACGGTTAGGAGTTGAAAGACAGTCTGCAATTGGTAGATGGAAAGTACCTAAGTACTTTCCATCTACCAATTGCAGACTGCAATTAAACTGCAAGCATATATGCTTGAAACAACATCTGATGGTCTTGTGCTGATGATGAAGCTATAGAACTCCTTAACGATTAGGAGTCGGGACACAGTACTGCAAGGTCGATGGAAACTACTGATAACAGACTTAACTGGAAGGCCCATATACCAAGAGCAGATGTGTCAAAACTACTGTTAATGCATTGAGTTATTATTAACCGACTTCAAAAAAGAGGGGGTTCTCAATTCGTCTGTATGTTTTTTATGTATCTTCTTCGATATTTCCGTCAATTATAGACGGATATCAATTATTTTTCTTTCTCGAATAGGGTTTATTTACTTCTGAGGTGGTCTCATTTTACCCAGATCAGGATCTGATGATGGGATCCAGGAGAAATCGAGGACAACCACCGAAAATTAATTAAATAAATAAATAAATATTCTCGGACACTTCACACATCGCTATCTGATCCCAAAGTAAGCTAGGAATAACCTGCTTATGTTATGGGTATCAGACCACGGATATTAATACTTATATACCTTTTAAATACATAAATATTATACATAGAAACACCTAGACTCTTGAGACAAACATTTATGGGTCACACAAATATTTGTCTCCGGTGGGAATCGAACCCACGACCTCCAGCGCCGCATGCGGTATCACTACCGACTGCGCCACAGAGGCAGCAGAGCAATTGTAGGGAAAACTAGTGCGTTTGTTAACTTTTTAATTCAGTGCTTTAATGTACTACAATTTAATGAATGTCTGGAGTCGATCTGATGATGGAACCAAAAGACAGTCGAGGGAATTTCTTAACGATTTACAGCAGCTACCTTGTGTTTGGGCTTGATTGATTCGTATTGATGAGAACTTTCATCTAGATAGATATGTTTTTCGGTTCTCCCGTCACTTAAAAAAAATAATCAAACCCATACATGTGGGGTATATATAGATAGGTCTTCAAAAGTGCTATTGAGGTTCCGAACATCATTTTTTCTAAACTGAATAGTTTGCGCAAGAGACACTTCCAATGTGAAAAAATGTGTGTCCCCTCTAAACTAAGAGAATGATAAATCTAAAAATAATATATGATGTACATTGCCATAAAATCTACCAACGAAAATTTGTTTGAACGAGATCGAGTAAGTAGTTTTTTTTAATACGTCATAAACCGCAATTTTCGCCTAGAAAAATCACTTCCACTGCGAACGTGTTAAAACATCAATAAAAGTTACAACGAACTACAAGACCTTTTATATTATGTTACTTGCTGCTACGGAACCCTTCATGGGCGAGTCCAACTCGCACTTGGCCAGTTTTTTATCCTTTGGATTCGGAACCCTAAAAATTATAATAATATTTCAGTTTCCGAGAAAGAACTCTTCATTCAAAAATATTTGAATTATGGCGTTATGAGTCACTTGACCTCGTGTCAATATGCTCATTACCTACCGTGGGACTAAAATGAAACTATCTAAGGAAAAATGGTACAAGTATATAATACTCGTATATACGTACTTTGGAATGTCGCATACATGCTCGTCACTCCCATCAAAGCAGTCATAAACTCCGTCACAAAGGCGTTCAAGTCCCAGGCAGGTCCCATCAGAACATCTGAAGTTTTGGAGATCGTACTCACTGAAATAATACAAAAAAGAACAATGTGAAGAAATGGGTAAGATTTTCTTCAAGCCCAGTCAAATTAATTGAAAAATTTGGAATGAGTAGCCATACAAACGCATACAAATTCCTATTTCTAAAAACTGAAAATTGACATGAACGTTAGGAACACCAGTAAGTACAGAGTCAGCCAACGAAGCGATTGCCAGCGGAGGAACGAGGAGGGGGGGGGGCGTGAAAATTTTCAAAGCTTATAAGGGCGCCGTGGCCTGAAAAAGGTTGGGAAGGCCTTTTTTTTACGCAGGTAACAAATGTCCTCCGGCACTACCCAGACGCGGGGACTTCCGGGCGAGTGTGGGGCTCGCACTCACTAAAAACTTCCTGCGGTGTGCCATACACTGCGCCTAGGTTTACGGCAGGCCATTACTTCATCGACCCCCTCGGTGCCGGCCCGCAGTGGGTCGCAGGTACCCTACTAACTGAGTAATAGTACTCCCTCTATCTAGGCGACATCAGGCACACTGGATGTCGCCCCTTCACCAATGGCTATGATAACGCGGGTGAAGGGTCCCTGTCCCTTACACCCGCAGCCAGTATTAGGGTGACATGAGGCGGAGATACGCACGCCTTCGCCGCCCGGCACGAGGGCAGCGGATTGGATCAGCAAGGGAATCTCTCTCTCTTGCTCGCTTCGCCGCCTCCTTCTGCGAGATTATGTCCTCGCTGAAGGTCGCAACCGCAGTAAATTTACTCTCGCTGGCAACCATGGCTTGTATGACAGCCGCCAGCGAGAGGTCCTCGCCAATGACTGCAATGAGAGCCCGGCGCTGAGAGTCCCACGCCGGACACGCCGAACACTCCGCAAGCGTATGCTGCGCCGAGTCCTCGCCGCAGTCGCAATGATGACAGTCTGGGGTCCTCTCCCTCCTAGCAACCGAAAACAAATACTTTCCGAAACAACCATGCCCATAAAGCATCTGCGTCAGTCGGAAGGATAGAACCCCATGCTGCCTCTCTGCCCACTCAACAACGACCGGCTGGAGCGCCTCCACGGTGGCAAAGCCAGCACGCGGACCTTCCAGCCGGAACGACCAATTTTGCAAAATTTCAAAATGGGCGGCCTCACGCCACCTGCGGACCACTTATGAGGCGGCCTACTGACGCCACCCGCCTGAAACTCAGTGGTGCGCCTTTTTTTTTATACCACTAAGGTGGCAGACAAGCATACGGCCCACCAGAAGGACCGGTGGTCACCGCAGTCTATGAACGTTTGCAACACCAGAGGCGCCACAATCACGCTGCCGACCCTGTAAAAACCTTCTAAGACCCCTTTTGAAGAACCCCATACTGTAGGCGTTTGGGAAAACCGAGGCAGGGAGATCATTCCACAACCTAAGCGTGCGCGGCAGAAAACCCCTATCGGATCTAACCGTGCTGGAACGCACCGGACGCAGAGTGTGAGGATGAACTCCCTGTCTGTGGCGAGCGGTGCGGTGATAGAACGTAGCCGTGGGCATCATATCAAACAATTCCTCAGAGCACACACCATTGTACAGTCGGTAGAACACGCATAAGGATGCAAAGTCTCTCCTGTCGCGAAGAGGTTCCACACCACCTGTAAGTATAGGATCGTTGACAACTCTTACAGCACGTCTTTGCACCGAGTCAAATGGACGAAGCTGATATTTAGGTGCCCCCGCCCAGAGGTGACAGCAGTACTCCATGTGCGGCCGCACTTGCGACTTATACAGAAGCAGTGTTTGTGCAGCAGTGAAGTACCGCCGCGCCCTGTTGAGCACACCTAGCTTCTTGGACGCCAGCTTAGCCTTGCCTATACACTTCGGCGAGCACTTCTGCCTCCAGATCCCACGGGGGCGTCCCGGCCAACGCGCATGCAACCTCTGTGGATATAGTGCGGTATCCGCGTATGTATAATCCTGACCGCCATTACCCTCTGAGGACGTAGGTTGGGAAGGCCTGCTCTAACCTAGTGGCTTACCTGCAAGGTGTAATTCTATTGTCTGTCACTCTTGTTACGGCTGGCGATGTAACTGGGAACAAATGAATTTGAATTTAAATAACCCTTATTTTGAGTCACACAGTCGGGTAAAAAGAGGGATGGAAAAAATAACGTAGACAATAATATATTATGGAGTTCTTATGGGCACCCGCATAAAATCTAGTAAATTTTATCAAAAAAATATTATGTGGGAATTATCATTGAAGATGAGTGATAAAATATTTAAAAATATCATAAAGCATACTGGTACGTCTACCAAACTGTTTAGGTATTTATTATATACTTTATTGTACGCCAAGATAGTATTTTAATTTACAAACTTGATATAAAATAGCAATACAATGGGCGGCCTTATCGCTAAAATCCATTTCTGCCAGGCATTCTTTGGATGGAAATATGTTGGTAGGACAGAAAATGGTAGTCGTTGGCGTCAAACTTACGGTAATAAACCCTACAATAGGTATAACAAAAGACAAAAGTACAAAATAGCATCTATAAATAATAATATAAAAATATCAATCTATTTCAGATCAATTAAAATCCATAATTTGTTAGTAAACTTAGACTATGTTACCTAGTTCTTTATATTAAAATTATTATTTTATATTAACATTTGAAATAAATAACTCAAAACAAAAATTACATCATAAATAGAATAAAATATAATACCAACATTAAAATTATCTAAATTAAAATACCTAGATTATTTGAAATCAAAATAGTGAGTCCAAAATTAAAATGATATCAAAACATAAAATTAAATATAAACCTCAAAATTAAATTGTCAAATCCTTCCAAAATATTAATTTATTGGTATAATAAATCACTTGTACAATTTAATTGTCAAATAAATTAATTTTAAATTACTATATTTATTTTAGAATTTGTCCCACGTAATAGGTGGTGAGCCGTACTGCCGTGTTGAGATGGACAGCCGCAGGTTGTGATTGCCTGCTGTTTAAAATTTTTCAGGCCGTCTTATAAGGCCTTTAACTTAGCTTAACGACTATCATTTTACTGGCAACCGGGACCAACGGCTTAACGTGCCTTCCGAAGCTCGAAAACGCTCAAATAAATATCACAAAGTGGTCACATGGATGGTCACCCATCCATGGACTGGCCATAGTAAAACTTGCTTACTACAGAGATCGTTTACAGAACACCGAGTCCGCGGGGTCACGAGCGCTTCTCTTCTATACTATAATAATAATAATAAGAGGAAAGATTTGTTTTTTTGTTTGTTTGTTTGTTTGTAACGAATAGGCTCCGGAACTACTGGACTGATTTGAAAAATTCTTTCACTGTTGGGAAGCTACACTCTTTGCGGGTAACATAGGCTATATTTTATTCCCGTATTCCCACGGGAACGGGAACTACGCGGGTGAAACCGCGTGACGTCCGCTAGTTTGACATAAATACATTTTAATTACTAAAGAGAGAATAGCTATAGAAACCGGATAGACGGCTGGATCCATAGATTTAGAATTTTTCGCTACTCGCTGGACCGGTACGATTTAAACAAGGCTTAGGTATTTTGAGAAAACGTTAAGCAACGAAAGACCTACATAAACCTTACTAATATTCTAAATGCGAAAGTTTGTAGATACTTAAATTTTAATAAATATGGAAAAAGAATTGGTTTCGAGCAGGATTCGAACCTGCACCTTCTCGCATTCCGTGCAAGATGCTTAACCACTTGGCCACCGAAACCTACTCGGAACCAACCAAATTTTCCACCTTATATAAGTCTTGGGGCGACGTTTGTAGGTACTACCCGTTCGCTCTAACTTTGCCGCTGGCGTAGAGGCGTATACCCGAATTGTTAATTAGACGAAGTAAATTGACAGTAGCTAATGTCACTTCGTCATAGAAAATACGCAACATTGTATGAAGAAGTGACATTAGTTGCTGTCAATTTACTTCGTCTAATTAAAAATTCGACTTTAGTATGGAGCCGAGCGGCAAAGTTAGAGCGAACGAGCAGTAGGTACTTACTTTTTTTTATTTTTTTTTTTAACGTAATGGAAAATCCTTCATGGATGCGCTATGCCGGACTCCTACCGACTAAAAAACCTCACGTAACGCCCAACAGCCCCGGGTAAGCCCTCAGAAGGATGTTCCAGGACTACATCCTATAATATGTAATAGATATGAGATATATTTTAAACGAAAAAGCGCCCATGGCCCCGCGGACTCAGTGTTTTGATCACTGTAGTAAGCAACATTTACTGCGGTCGGTCATGGATGGGTAACCATCATGGTGACCACCTTGTGACATTTATTTGTGAGCGTTTTTGTGCTTCGGAAGGTACGTTAAGCCAAGTTAAAGGCGTTTATGGGCGGCTTAAAAATATTAAAACAGCAGGCAGTCACGACCTGCGCCTTTCCACTTTAACACGGCTATACGGCTCACCACCTATTACGAGGGACAATTTCTAAAAAAAGGTGAAATGTGGGCATATGGGCATATGATATGCATCTGCCCACCCCTTCGGGGATGAAAGGCGTGATCATATAGATTGTATGAGTCTGAACTCGACCGCAAGTAGCACTGCGGTCGCTGCAATGCCGCTGCACTGGTCCCCATACATCTATAATTCTATACTAATATTATAAAGAGGAAAGATTTGTTTTTGTTTGTTTGTTTGTTTGTACCGAATAGGCTCCGGAACTACTGGACCGATTTGAAAAATTCTTTCACTGTTGGGAAGCTACACTCTTTGCGGTGAACATAGGCTATATTTTATTCCCGTATTCCCACGAAAACGGGAACTACGCGGGTGAAACCTCGTGACGTCCGCTAGTTCTGTATTCGCGACTGCACTCAGTACTGTCGCCTTGCCGCCGCGACAGTAATGCTGCTTGCAGTCAAGTTCGGACTCATACCTTAAATAAATAAAAATATTTTCAAAGTCACGACTATTTTTACAATGGTAGGTATCTATCATAGATAGATTTATTTTCGTATTATTATTGGTTGCAGAAACGTGGTCTCGACTGTAATAATTACTATCGCAAATAAGACCTCTAACCTCTGATAGTCTTTAGAGAGAGATAAAATAATAATAAACTAGTACCTCAGGGCGGAAACTTCATACAAAAATGTTCGTATTCACCCACACTAATATACACGTAATGTGAAAGCTTGAATCTAGCTTGAATGTGTGTGCGAGTATACTAGGTGAGCGACCCTCTCACCGTCCTCAGACCCCTGATCATGGAGGCCGATAGTCCTTTAATCTTGTTGGCACTATTGTAACAACAAAATAGGTACCTACTAAAAACATAATGAAATAAATATTTATGAAGTTGTTGTTTTTTGGCACGATCTCGTGTTCGCCAAATTGACGCCGCCGGCCCTAAGGAAAGCTATGGCAACATTCAGCGATTGGAGGCCACTCTCACAGTCCGTACGACTTCTGACAGTGGGCCTCAGGTTGGTGGCCTAAGATGTGCCTCTTCTGTACCTACTGGTTATGATCTCTGGTGCAAGCCGGTGGGCTGTACGCTTGGCATACATTAGCGGTATAAATAAATACCAAAGATGTCCTGTCTCTCCAAAGCTCATCATATCGAATAGTTCGAATAGCATTCGCCGTGAAAAACAAGTTTACCCTAATCATGTAGTTATTTTCAACAATATATCGACGGTGATTTCTAACTTAATAACATCGATTAATTTCGGTAATTTGTGGTTTTAGAAAATTCATTAATAATACCCATTATTTTTAGTTAGTTTTTAATAATGGCTCTTATATCTTTTTGTGATATCTTCCTTGACTTTTAGCCTGTTCTGCATGTATGCAGAAGTAAGGCAGAATGGGAGCCGAGGGGTAATTCTTCCAAGGGCGCACCCGGGACTCCCAGCTATAGGCAAATGGTAAGGGACCGTGTGGTGTTTAGTCTGTAGGAGTCCGGCATAACATCCATGAGGATTTCTGCACCTAAAAAAGGAAGTTAAGTTCCACAGATGATGCTGTCAGACACAAAACCGCCCTCCATAATGTATTATAGTGTCCAAATGCATATCCCTTTATCACCCTGACGGCCATCGCTCTCTGCGGGCTCAGCAATCTAGCCACATTGCTGGCCGTCAGGGTTTCGCCCATACAGGAGCTCCGTATAGAGCCATGTTTCGCACGATGCCTGGGCATTGTTAGCCAACTCTCCCTACAGGAGACTGTACCTGGGTACAGTCTCCTGTAGGGAGAGTTGGGTCCCCTGATGTCGGGCATCAGGGGCCCCCATCACCCCTCAGTTTTGGGACCAAACTTCGGAAGTGATGTCCGAAGTTCCACCGGCCATCGAGTACGAGCCCCAGATACTTCATCGAGGGCTCGATGCCGATGCTGACGCCCCCTACCTGTAGCCTGGATCCCGCAGGTGGCCCCATCCGAGGTCCGTGGAAGCACAGAGCCTCGGATTTGTGAAGGGCGACCTCAAGACCCAGCCGCCGAATCCGACCCACGACTTGAGCATGAAAGCCTTATGCTTTAGTGATACATTTTGTTACAGAATTATTAGCATATGTAAGGTCCGGCTACTTTCTGCAGTGGCAACACTAAATAATGACCGGGTGGGAAATGTTACGCCAATTTTGTGGGGCTCAGTCTTAAACTAGACGTCGGTAGATAAAGTATAATAATACGGGCAATGGGGAGCATTGTTAGCAGTGGAAGGTGAGCATTTATGCGCATAGTAAAAGCGGCCGCTTCAAACCTGCAGATTGGGTTGCAAGTCCCAGACGCTGTTACAATGTTCCTCCTTGTGCCACGCGGTATTAGGTTTCCTAGTTTCTAAATTGATTAATTGTATAGTTGAGAATAAACAAGTGTGCTGCCATCTCTGTGTTTTCTTCTGTGGGCTAACAATTTTCACTTATGTGGTGACATACTTAGTACTGAACAGTGGCCTTATCTTGCGCGGGTGGGACGTGCATCGGTATACAAAGCTCTTTTTATTACCACTTAATGTTAATTTTTATTATGGTTTTTATCCTTATTTCCCGTGGTCCACCTCGTAGTCCACCCAGGTGAACCACGGGATTTTTTTTTTACCCGTGGTCCACCTGCATAGCCATATGTTTGTAACAGTAAATTATATAATAAAATTATGGATATACCTACTTATGATCAAAAAAGTAAAAAATTACCAGTAGTACTACTAAGTGGTCCCAGTAGTACCACTGGTACTTAAATTTTACCCATGGTACTACTGGATCAAAAATAAATGAAGATCGGTAAAAACAAATGAAGATCGACAAAACAAATGAAGATCGAAAAAACAAATGAAGATCGGAAAAACAAATGAAGTTTGAAAAAACAAATGAAGATCAACAAAAACAAATGAAGATCGGCGAAACAAATGAAGATCGACAAAACAAATGAAGATCGAAAAAACAAATGAAGATCGGCAAAACATGCAGATCAATAAAACAAACGTCTATAAGCAAGTTCATAAGGTCAAAAACTATTCGCAGCTATATTTTGTAATCTAGATGCGATTGCCATTCAAAAAAATAGGGGCAAGTAATTCTCGACCTTAACGACACTTATTTAAAAATGTGCTTTTAGGCGTTTATAGACATCACTGATCACGAATATATAAAAAATAAATAAATATTATGCATGCTCCTAAGGTCGAAATTCGCTTGGACCCATTTTTGTAATCTAGATGCGATAAACATTCAAAAAAATAGGTGCAAGCAATTCTCAACCTTATAAACATGCATAATATTTATTGATTTTTTACATGTTCTTGATCAGTGATGTCTATAAACGCCACAGAGCACATTTTTGAGATGTGTCATTAAGGTCGAGAGTTGCTTGCACCTATGTTTTTGAATGGCAATCGCATCTAGATTACAAAATATGGCTGCGAGTAGTTTTTGACCTTATAAACTTGCTTATAGTCTTTTGTTTTATTGATCTGCATATGTTTATCGCTCTTCATTTGTTTTTCGATCTTCATTTGTTTTGCCGATCTTCATTTGCTTGTCGATCATAATTGGTTTCGTTGATCTTCATTTGTTTCGCCGATTTTCATTTGTTTCGCCGATCTTCATTTGTTTTTGTCGATCTTTATTGGTTTTTCAAACTTCATTTGTTTTTCCGATCTTCATTTGTTTCGTTGATCTTCATTTGTTTCATTGACTTCATTTGTTTCGTCGATCTTCTTTTGTTTTGTTGATCTTCATTTGTTTTGATAATTTTTTTTTATTACTTTATACATTGTACCTTTTAGATGTTCTTCGTATACCACAACCTATAATGGATCTTTTTCCACTGACATGTCCTAAAAGATTCATTTTTCATAAAAAATACTTTAAGGTATTAAAGTGGACATGATATGTCCACAAAGATCCATGATGATAGCTGTAAGTGTTGATAGAAGAGCGCTAAGTGTCAGATGGACCACGGGTAAAAATTATTTCCCGTGGTACACCTAGGTGAACTACGGGTAATAAAAAAATTCCCGTGGTACACCAGGTGGACTACGGGTAAAAAAAAATTCCCGTGGTTCACCTGGGTGGACTACGAGGTGGACCACGGGAAATAAAGGGTTTTTATCGTTTAGTGTATCTGTCCACAAAAAATAACAAATATCTGTGTAAGTACGGTTCACTATCCATTTGCATAAAAAAAAATAACCATAGAATATTTTGGCATATGGCAATTTAGACTAATGATATTTAAGCATAATTTTGTTATCCACACACATTAACAAAAGCATAATTATCTTAATCATAAATAAAATTAGCATAGGTAATCATATTTAAGCATAAAATTGGTTTCATATACGAGCGCAATAATAAACAAAAATGACGAATTTTATTGGGTGTGTGAATTACGACGAAATGATAATTATAAAAGTAATTCTAGAGTTATTCTTATTACCAAGCTGAATGAACACTAGCAACATGAAAAAGTATTTAAAAAAGACGTGTGGCACTCGGGGACTGCCGCGGTAAAGCTATTACATAGCATTTTTTTATCAACTATGCTAGTATAATTATTTCTATATAAGAATACTAGCTGATGCCCGCAGCTTCGCCCGCGTAAAATTTGTTCCCGCGGGAAGTTATTCCCGGGATAAAAGGTAGCCTATGTGTTATTCCAGACTATAATGTATCTCTGTACCAAATTTCAGCCCGATCCGTTCAGCGGTTTGAGCGTGAAAGAGTAAAAAACATCCACACTCACAAACTTTCGCATTTATAATCTACTAGCTGACCCGCGCAACTTCGTTTGCGCCACATAAGAGAGAGTATTACCTGTTCCCGTCGCATTTGCTCCCGTCGCGTAAGTTTTTCCCCGTTTTTGAAACATTTACTATTACTGCTCCGCTCCTATTCGTTGTAGCGTGATGCTATATAGCCTATGACACTCCACAATAACGTAGCTTTCTATTGGTGAAAGATTTTTTAAAATCGGTTCAGTAGATCCCGAGATTACCCCTTACAATTTAACAAACACACAAACTTTACTTCTTTATAGTATAGAAGAAGAAGAAGAAGAAGATACATATAATAAAATGATAGAAAAGTCGAAACTGTACATTGGAAATATTTGAAAAAAAAATACTCGCTGGGTGTTCAACATAAGATACCGAAGCCGAAAATATAGTTAGAAATTTTTTTGTCAGTTTGTCTGTTTATCTGTTTGTCTGTTTGCTTTGCTTTGTCCGGAAGGATCTCGAAAAGTACTCAATAGATTTGATTCAAATTTTGCACAAATATTACCTAGGGGTAGGGTCTTAAAATAGGCTATATATTATCACGCTACATATCCTAGGGGCTAAGCAGAGAGCAATCAAATTGGCATTTTAACATAATTTCACGCGTACGAAGTCGCGGGCAACAGCTAGTTATATATATATAAGTAAGATTTTAAAGCCTATGTTCAACAAAGTAAAGTACCAAGTACCTACTTGACTCGACAGTCCAAAAGCCCAAATGTCGACACATTTGGGCTTTTGGACTTTTGGACTTTTGGACTTTTGGACTGTTGGACTGTCGGACTTTTGGACTGTTGGACTGTTGGACTTTTGGACTTTTGGAGTATTGGACTATTGGACTTTTGGACTTTAGGACTTTAGGACTTTTGGACTTTTGGACTTTGGTTTTTTGGACTTTTGGACTTTTGGACTTTTGGACTTTTGGACTTTGGACTTTTTACTTCGGACTTTTGGACTTTTTGGACTTAAAAGTCGTACCAAAAGTCCCAATAGTCCCAAAAGTTCCAAAAGTCCCAAAAGTCCCAAAAGTCCCAAAAGTCCCAAAAGTCCCAAAAGTCCCAAAAGTCCCAAAAGTTCCAAAAGTCCCAAAAGTCCCAAAAGACCCAAAAGTCCCAAAAGTCCCAAAAGTCCCAAAAGACCCAAAAGTCCCAAAAGTCCCAAAAGTCCCAAAAGTCCCAAAAGACCCAAAAGTCCCAAAAGACCCAAATGTCCCAAAAGTCCCAATAGTCCCAAAAGTCCCAAAAGTCCCAAAAGTCCCAAAAGACCCAAAAGTCCCAAAAGTCCCAAAAGTCCCAATAGTCCCAAAAGTCCCAAAAGTCCCAAAAGTCCCAAAAGACCCAAAAGTCCCAAAAGTCCCAAAAGTCCCAAAAGACCCAAAAGTCCCAAAAGACCCAAATGTCCCAAAAGTCCCAAAAGACCCAAAACTCCCAAAACTCCCAAAAACTCCCAAAAGTCCCAAAAGACCCAAAAGTCTTTGCTTAAATTCTGCAACACTTTTCAGTACTGCGCCATCGAGACGTATCGCAGGTACACGGCAAGGCTTGTTTTTTTTGTTGAATATACCTAAAAACTTTAAAATAATTATAAAATATCCTGGCGTTATTGGCTTTCTTCAGAGGTATCCATCGTCGATTCTTCAATCCTAACATACAACAGTTACGGATAACCAGGATAGGATTGACGAATCGAACTCCTCATCGGAGGAAATTTGGATGTAGGAGAAGAAAAATATCTGTACCCTCCAGATTCTTATTTGCCTGCCTCGGTGGCATTCGGTAATATAACTGACTGTCGCGCTGGGGTCCTGGGTTCGATTCCCGGGCAGGCCAAAAAATCGTGGGATCTACCAATGTTTGTTTCGAAGATTTGATGTTTTCTAAGTATAATATGTATAAATAAATAGATAAATTCTTTATTGCCATTAATTGTGTACATACATGAAATTGAAATTCCCTGATACCTGCGCTAGTACAAACTGTGTTGCAGATATCAGTGTTCTCCCCTAAAATATTGATACTTGACAATATGTTTACACAGAACTATTAAAATATTAAAATTGTTTCCTACTAACTTATAAACTTATAATAATTTTACATAGAAAAAACGATAAAATATGAAACAAAACCAATACAAAATCTTAAAGCATGCTTAGGCTTTCGTGTGTGTGCGTGCGTGTGTGTGTGTGTGTGTGTGTGTATGAGTGTCTGTGTGTGTGTGTGTGTGTGTGTGTGTGTCTGTGTGTATGTGTGTCTCTCTCTGTGTGTGTGTTTGTGTGTGTGTGTGTGTGTCTGTGTGTGTCTGTGTGTTTGTGTGCGTGTGCGTGTGAGTGTGCGTGAGTGTGTGGGAGTGAGTGTTGACTCAGTTACTGCCGTTTTAAATTCTCCGTATGTATGCATACTTAGAAATTATATGAGTATGTATAAAAAAGTTTTATTTAGATCGCAAAGAAAATGTCCAAAAGCCAAAGTACTTGAAGCAAAGTCGTTGATATACCTAATTAGAGATAATAGAAAAACCTCGCAGAACTTCAGAACAATACACACTCACACAGTACTGTTTTACGATTACCGATTATAATTATTTAAAGTTAAAGTTCATTTTTAAATAATTTATTATGCTATTAAACTAATTGTTGTCAAACTGATTATGATTAAACCTCTTTTCATAATCAATAAGCGAGTATTATACAACCGTTAAACAACACTATGCCAAAGACAAACAAGACTGAGAAAAAAATAATTTAATGACAAGCAAGAATGACAGGACCCCAATTCTCGGCCACTCGGATTGAATCCGTGGCCGACAATTTCCGCGATAAATGTCATCTTTCTCTTGATATGCCGTTTTGCCTATTCTCGGACAGTCGTGGGCGACAATTGTCTGGGTATTTTCACCCGGATTACGTCGCATGGTACAGATCACACGTATTTCCTAAGTCGTATGGTATTTTATCTGTAATCCCACACTTGTCCCACAGTTGTCACTAGTTTTAAGTTTATAGTTTACCTTGTTAAAAGTTAATTTTCAAACGACAGTGAAATACAATAACAATATACAATCACTGAAAATGAAACGCCACGGAGCTGGAGGTGCATTACGTGGAGAGTAGAGAAGTTTGATTTACTCGATGTTAATTAACGAATATGCTATACAACTTTGTGAAGTTCAAGGCAAGTATTTACGCCACAGTCTAGTATAATCGGGGTTTGGTCTATCAATACAGACAGTAGAACATAGGTAAGTACTGTTGATAACTTATCACTATTACATGTATCAATATGTTTTTAGTCCACTGTCTTGACAGTCTACTATTACAACCTAAAGCCCGGTATAAACATCGTAGAACATGTTAACATAGTTTCGATTCGTCTGACTTAGGTAGGTATATTCCTCTGTCTTGGCAGTCTTCTACTCTATTCAAAGCCCGGTCTATTCAATACAGACACTAGAAAATACTGTTGATAACATTATATCGATAGGTATGTCTTTTATTCTACTATCTTGACAGTCTTCTACTCTTTTATAGGCGCTGTGTACGCTAATATCCTTAGTACTGGGTCAATATGCAATATGATACATACTAATACAGTATTAGTATGTGTAAGGCATTGATGAATAAATACCTACAACTAAATGAACTGTTTCATATACAGAACTTGCCTTATTCACTTGTCATTTGCTTTCAGATCTATGGCTCAAAATAAAAAATCCTGAATGTTTATGCACGGTTTGCCGGAAGCTGCAATGTTTACCTTACCACATTTTGAATAACTCCAATGCATTGACGCTAATGAAGCAATAAGAAGCCACAGGCAATACCACATAATCGGTTAGTTATATTTTATCACTTCTTTTATCTCCAAAAGGGCCAACAACGGCATACTAACTCCACCTTATAGTATTTGTCCCACGTAATAGGTGGTGAGCTATGTGGTAATGTATGCAGGTGAGGGTTGTCACTGTCCGTTGTTGACATTTTTGAAGCATATGGTCTTCACTGTGGCTTAACAACTGCCATTTTAAAGGCAACCGGGATCAAAGTCTATACATGCCTTCTGAAGCTAGAAAACGCTCACAAATGAATGTCACAACGTGGTCCAGTGATGGTAGATATAGCGTAGGTCTTGGATACTTACTGCAGTGATTGATAGTTGAGTCTGCTTCAAATTTAACTCCTTACCTCTTTTAACAACACAAAATTTCCATCTTACTTAATAACTAATAAATGGTGATTATTTATTTCAGGAGATAATGGATATGCCCTAAGGATAAGGTGTCTTACACTTCAACAAGACTATGAGGAAGGACCCACCAACAAACCTGAATGATGACACCTTGTCATGTCAAAGACAAGTGATGCTGGTCACAGAACAAATTTATTAATAGCCACTAATTATCAGTCTGACCATCTTAGCTAGAATCACATTCCTCCGTCAACAGGTGGACCTGTTGACGGAGGAATGTGATTGCACTTGCAGGTCACAGAGCCACATTACATGCAGTAGAATATTAACAAGAATGTGTTAAGTGTTTTATTCAAGGAATAAATGAAAGTTAATTTCATTAATATAATAAGTTTTATTAATTAACCCTTTTAATTTGAGAATTACAACTATACTATGTATGATTATCAATTTCAGTCAGTAAAATGACATTTAATTAGTGCATTTAATGACAGCATACAGCAGTTAAAGCATTCAGTTAATGTAAAGTGTATAAAATGTCGAAGTTACGAAGATAGCCGAACATCACTATGGTAGCGGGTCATCGTTTTTGTATCAGCGACAGTTGCACTTTTCATTTTACTAACTGAGATTAATAATCCTATTTTAGAACTACTAACAACTAAGAAATAGCACAGTCACTAAAGAACCATTACAGGTTGACAGTTGAAAGATGAATTCTATTTCTGTTGCCGCTTTAAAGTTGGGATACAGGAACTACATGTTAGGATGATGTTGAAGTTAGCTTCATTTTTGTGATTCTGGTGTATAAGTACACTCCTTTTTACAGCCTATGGTATTGTTCAAACCTGAAATAGATGCAACAGATTGTATTAAGAAATTATAAAACATTACAATAAGTAACACAACATCTGTCTCTGCGTTCCGACCAACTGTTGCAATATGTATGACATAAAAGATATCATATTAACATGTTGCAATGTATTAGGTACATGATAAATTGCTGTTGTTCTAGGCTAGACTAGTAGCAGTTATAGATTAACCACTGACTGTCTCGAAGAGACCCACCACAGTAGCATTCACAGAGAGTGACAACAATTTTGCATTATAAATAATAAAAGGTAAGTATTAATATAGTCATAGTACCACAGACATGCATGTGCCTGTGTTTATATAAAACCTAGCCTGCCACTCTCCTGACACCTACTGTGATGTCAAGGATTTGGACTAATTAACACCACATTGAAGTTTGAACAAAGAAATCTTGTATCTTTTGGCACACGAAGTACAGGCACTCGTGGTTTTTTGTTTTTGTTAATACTACTGTCTGTGCATAGTAGGTAAGTACCTACTTTTAGAACATCACTTAGGAGACAGGTAGGTATTCTAATATACTGACCTCTAAAAATTACTTTTGGCTCTTGAGTTTCTCATCTCCCTTTATAACTAGTTCGGGGAAACCTCCACGCATAGCTCCAGCTGATCAATTCATCGCTGACGATTTCTAATTCTTGTCTTTCAAACCCTCTTGTCTTGATAAATCTATAAAGAAAAACGGATTAGTTGAGACTAGTAACGAAATTGAATAATTCAACAAGACATTGCATGATAAGTATTACTTACTTTTCTCTTCTCGCTCCGAGTTTTGGGACCTTTAGGACGACACCAAGTTCATCATAGTCTAGCAAACGGTGTATTTGCACATCGGAAGAATACGCTACTCCAAGTTCAGCATAATAATATAGTTTATCTAACAAACGATGTATTTGCACATCGGAAGCATACGCTGCTCTTTCCTTTTCTTTGAAGATTTCATTGGATTGTTATTTTCCGTTAGCTGGTTCTAATTCTATTATTTTGTTTGAATTATTTGAAATATTTATGATAAATAAAGTTCTATATTACGACATTTGTCTTGTTTACATAAGTACTTGTTTTTTTTTAATGCAAAGTAAATATTCCGTCTACACGCATACTGCTTACTTATTTCCTTCATTTAAAAATTATTATTTTTATTTAATATTATAGTTTGCGCCCCCAATAACAACTTATTATAAAAATTAAATGTATTCTCAATACGTTAGTATTATTTTGATATTATTATTAAGGTAAAATACGTAGAAAATTGCTAATCGATTTTATTGGTGCTAATATTTGAGAAAACCGGTAATACCCAAGAGAAAACGGAACGTTATTTGTTAACATCACTGTGTGACATTCATAGACAATAACAAAAGCGGGGAATTTGAAGTCTACTACCGCCCAGAATACACAATTTAGTGATCACCAGACAATTTTTAACAGCATTCAATCCACAGACTTGAGGTCTGGCGATAGACATAGGCGTGTAAATCGAGAATCGGCCTCCAGGGTTTAAATTTTTATCATCGAAGTATTTTTCATGACACTATTCTTTATTCTAAAGGTAAATTTGTGTCGAAATGGCCGCATAAATCTTACTATGGTTCCTTAAAACGAATATTATCAGGATTGATATTTAAATGTAAGTAATTATGGAGAGTCGAGATCCAATCTGTTTGTTTACTACATTGTTTGAATCTGTTGAATTCCACTATACCTATATGAAGTGCTCGATACACGAACGTGGCCGAAGGTAGCCGAGAGTGTGATTCGTTTTCGTGACAGAATTTCTGGATTCGGTCTCCACGCAAGGCCCGCGATAGAAGCTATGCAATAGCTTAAAAATTAAAACTCACAATCATGAACTCAATGCTCTAGGAGAAAACATTTATTTTTTTAAATAATTTTTATTATGTTTTTTTACTTATGTAAAATAATTAACTGGGCCATCCCTATGCCGCCAATTTATAACTATGCATAAATAGATTAGACCTAAATATAATTATTCCACAGTACATTATGCTGCTAAAAATCAATTATGACCAAGTATAATTATGGCAAAAAAAAGTATGCCAAATTCATTGTGCCAAAACATTTTAGGATATATTATATTAACGAAAGGGATCCCGTGTAAGTACTGTCTATTTGCCAGAATTAAAAACATTATATTTTTTTCTTATGGGCTTAAAAAGTTCAGCAGAGACTCGGCAGTATTTTCTAAATCGGTGTAGAAAAAAATCCTAGGCTACAATAATAACTTTCTAATCAGAAGGGCGATGCTTGTTTGCCACCTCAGTAGTTTTACTAAAGAAGTTTCCTGTCTAGTTTAGTAGCGTGAATATCCGAGTTAAATTAATTTTAGATAAAGACTGACTCACGTTCAGGTGAAAAACCTCAATAGAAAAACCCGCAGTGTCATCTATACTAGTACTAATATTATAAAGAGGAAAGATTTGATTGTTTGTTTGTTTGCATCGAATATGCTCTGAAACCACTGTTCCGATTTGAAAAAATCTTCTACTGTTGAGAAGCTACACTATTCCCAGTGAACATAGGCTATATTTTATTCCCGTATTCGTACGGGAACGGTATCTCGGGAACCGCCGTGATAGCTAAAGAGCTGAAATTTTCATAGTTTATGTATTTTTGTTGCCGCTTTAATAACAAATACTAAAATCCGGAAAAAAAAATAAGTGGGGCTCTCCAATACAAAAAACATGATTTTTTGCCTTAGTTTGGTACAACCCTCTGTGTACGAGTCCGACTCGAACTTCACTGTTTTTTATACCACTTAGGTAGCAGATAAGCATATCCTACCTGATCATTACCTCTGCCTACCCCGGTGACATAAGCGTGATGGTTGTGTGGAAAAATATCAATATAGTGCAGTAACTCCGTAAGTAGTAATTCTCTGTGAATGCAACCAGACGCATTGAGTTCTATAATTGGATCTTTGCAGACCATAAATGGGCGCCTATTACACATACGCCTTTGTCACGTGATCTATATCTATTATACTAATATATAAAAAAAATGTTTGTTTGTAGGGGAGACCGGGGCTGGTTGACTTAGGGGTAGGTAGACTAACTATCAATAACTCGGCCCAAGCAATGACTATGAGCCAACCGATGACACCCGAGAGTCCGTTACCTCTTCCCGCTCAGTCACAGGGAGCGAGGCGTCGCGCACGCACAGCGTTTGAGTGAAGGAAATTAAAGTTGAAAAATAACATACGGAAGTAATTATTTTCATCGTAATGTTTTTTTGTAATAATGCCTATACTTTCATGGTTACTGATTGTCAAAGAATTTAGAATGGATGTTGGATTCATGTTCTTTCTTTTTTGTATGGTTCTTTTTGATTTCTTAGCAGTTTTGTGGTTATAACATGTGATTGAAAATAAAAATGTGGTTCGGGGCTAGTAGACTAATGTATAACGGGGCTGGATGACCAATAATCATACATAAAAGAAAGAGCATGGATCAAACATTCATTATAAATTCTTTGTCAACCAGTAACCATGAATATATAGGCATTATTACAAAAACATGACGATGAAAAAAATTACTTACATACGTTATTTTTCAACTTTAAATTCCTTCACTCAAACGATGTGCGCGCGCGACGTCGAGCTATCGGTGATTTATTGTATGTGTTTTATTTTCAATAAAAAATAATAATTGTTAATGTTTATTGCCCTTTATTCTATTTCCTCGTAGATTTTGCCTTTACAAGTCCATAGGTCAACTTACCTCAGGCGAATAGTCAACCTACCCCAAGCATGGGGCAGGTTGACCAGTTTTTCTTATTGTATAAGATCTAGCCTGTACCCTATATTATAATGAATTAAGTGCTTTTTGCTATATTTTTCCAAAGCTTAATAGTTAACCTATGAAATAAACCTGTTTTTGAATTAATATTCTATAAAGAAATAAAAATATAAGCCTTTAAGCTGAAACCTAGTCAACCAACCCCGGTCTCCCCTAATCTCAGACAGCCGCTAGCTTTCTCATTACAATTTTAGGCTCAACTTTAGATTGTCTGACGTGGAGTTTGGGGTTCATATTTTTTTTACACAAAGCTAATATTATTAGAAGCCTCCACACGAAGTTTTAACTTGCGGAAATTAATGGTTAACGAGAAAAAAAATTATGAAAATCATTAAAATTCACAAATAATTTGTCACTTTTCACCACAGAATACACACACTCTCAATGCTTTTGACATTCGGCTCGTCACTATACGTTTCGTTTTCCGTAAGGTTAAAGCACAACAATGTTTTACTTCATTTAATAATTAAATAAATGATTATATTTAGTAACAAAGTAAAATTTTATGCATATTTTATAATATTACGTATATTTTGCTGATATAAATGAATGCTGTTACTTAGATGTATTCTGACAATAATTTACCGACTATTGCCGCTATGTAAAACTAAACGTAAAACGTCGTTGACGCGCTGTCACTGTTACTTTCTGACAGTTATAATTTTTTTTTTGTAATATATATTTTACGGCCTTTGGCTTCAGCCTTTTAGCCAAACTATTGTTGATTATCTCTTTGCACACATTATGGTTAGGTTAGGTTGGAACTGTGACCATTGACGCGCGAAGGCGAGCGAGCGAAGCGAGCGTGCCGCGGTAGCGGCCGCCGAGCGCTTTATAATATTATTTTAACAATTTCGACCTTTATATCGATGTCAATGAGAAAGTTAGGTTAGGATATTAAAAAAATCATAACTCAAAAAGGGGGGGCTTCCGCAACTTTTCCTTCAGGGGCGGGGTTCTACAACCCCCCTCCCCCCTTTCCACCCCCTCCCGCCCCTTAAATCGTGGGACGACAATCCGAAGTCCTACCCAATTTTAGGACAGAAAGCGACATGAATCAGAATTCAGAGTTTATTCCCGTATTCCCACGGGAACGGGAACTACGCGGGTGAAACTGCGTGACGTCCGCTAGTACTTGATAATTTTTAGAGTTCGGTACCCGAAGGAAAAAATACGGGACCCTTTTCATGAGACTTCGCCTTCCGAATGTCTGTCTGTCTGTCTGTAAAGAAGCTGTATCTCAGGAACCGTGATAGTTAGAGTGCTGAAATTTTCTCAGATGATGTATTTCTAATACCTCTATAGCAACAAATACTAAATTTTAAAAAAAAATGGGAGAACAAGGGAGGCTCCCTTACAACAAACGTGTTTTTTTCTGTCGTTTTTTGGTACGGAACCACGGGATTCACATTTGACCGTTTTTTTTTAATGGAGATTAAGTTCAGCAACACCCGGGAAAACCCGAGGAGAGAGAGAGACAAAAGATTTATAATTGTCTCTTTTTTACACTTTTTCGTTTTATAAAATTCAATATAGATACACACCGAGCCTCTAAAACAAATTCACTTCAAAACAACGATTGAATTCGACGGAAATGAATAAAAATAGTCAACCAACCGTTTCCTAATAAACATGCCCGTAATGATCAAAATATAAGTTTTTTCTATTATAATAGGTACGTATTATTATAATAACGCCGATAAAATAACTACCTACGAAATATAACCAATGACAGCTTACTCCAACACAAAAAAAAACAAAAAAAACTACTCACCAAAACTAAATAAAAACAAACCACAAATCCACATTTTGCACATCACTTATTGTTTACAAAACACTATTTTTATTTAAATAATTGCATTGACTAGTACTTTATTGGCAGATTTATTTATTTATCACTAAATACACAACATAATAAAATAAAATAAAATGCTACCTATCTATATACTACAAGCGGTTTATTAAGATACTAAATCACATAGTAGCAGTGTGAACATATTCGCCTGTATAAGGAAAATCAATTACAAAAACACGCTGTCAGTTTAGTGTTATCAGAGTACGGAATGAAATTTCCCCACTTTAGTTTTGTGGGAGTTTTTTAAACGAATTAAAATGTTAGCCTAATGCCGAAAGTAATAATAAATAATAAATAAAATAAAATAAAATAAATCTTCACGGACATTTCACACAACGTTATCTGATCCCAAAGTAAGCTGGGAATAACCTGTATGTGTTATGGGTATCAGACCACGGATATTAATACTTATATACTTTTTAAATACATACATATTATACATAGAAACACCCAGACTCTAAAGACAAACATTTATGGGTCACACAAATATTTGTCTCCAGTGGGAATCGAACCCACGACCTCCTGCGCCGCAGGCGGTATCACTACCGACTGCCTCTGTGGCGCAGTGCCTCTGTGACTACCGACTGCGCCACAGAGGCAGTCGGTAGCATAACTAATATCATTATTTGATAGTTTCTAGGAAGGAATTAGGAAAATACATTTCCACTAATATTATATTCATGCGGAACAGCGGAAGTAACTTTTTACGCTCTTTATGCATTCATGCAAATCGATTCTAAAGGAATCTGAAGACATTTGGCATAGACACAGATTAAAGCTTGATAAAGGACAACTACATAGAACTTTTATCCCACCGAAAGAAATTCCTGTGGGAAAATGGAACCAAAAACCTTTAGTCAATTTACCATTTTTAGATCAATTGTACAATATATTTTTTGTATAAAACTAGCTAGGTAACCATAGTGACGTAGTAGATAGTTCGCCACTTACCTAAATTTGGCATGTGGTAGGTGGCTTACCACCCACTACGTTACAAGAAATATCTTGTTTATTGAACACAAAAATGGCCGTTAGCAAAAAGTTGGTGTGCCAAATTTCCCCTATCGAAGTGACATTTGGAATATACCACTAGGAGTTGCATAACCGTAACCAAACATAATAAAAAATAGATGTTAGACGTACCTACTTAAATGCCTTGAGTTTTTTTATACATTACTCTCAGTTGTTTTTCCACCCAGAACCAAGGTATAATTTTATAACGTGGCAACTTCATTCTTAATGACAGCAATACGGGTTCTGAGAGGTTACATTATAAATAAATAATACAGTGATAACAAGTTGGAATCTGTGATTTTAATTTTACGTCCTCAAATCGTTTGTTGCAGGTTATTATTATTAAATTGAAGACTAGTTTTGGCCCTGTCCCCGACTTGGTCCGTGGTCAAATTATCATTTACTATGGCCGGTCATGGCTGGGTGACCACTTTGTGACATTTATTTACAAGCGTCCGTGCTTGGGATTGCACGTTAAGCCATTGGTTGTGGTTGCCAGTAAAATTATAGTCGCTAAGTCAAGTTGAAGGCCTTATCGGCTTGAAAGATTTTAACAGCGGTAAAAGGGTGAAATGTGGACATGTAATATATCTCTGCCTAACCCTTCGGGTATAAAAGGCGTAATCATAATGTCAATAAAACAACTACATGTTTTTCTAAAATAAAAATAACCTACGTAACTTCATAGAACATCAGCTGTCTACCGGTGAAAGGTGAATTAAAATAGGTCCAGCCGTTTCCAAGATTAGCCGGAACAAACCGAATGACAGACAGATGGATTTTTGTGCGCAAAATTATATTCAAAGCGGTAGGCAGAGGGATGATATACGCCTACATTTATGCTTATAGTTTTAGACCCACATTGGTGATGAGTGTGTGGCGACCGCCACATAGTGAGATCAATTGAAGTCCTGCATCGCGATATGAAAGTTCTCGCAACAAAGTATAGATATATCCTGAATCGCGATATCAGAATTCTCACGGCGGCGGCGTTGAATGATATAACCAACAGTCCAACATCAACAGTTGGGCTTCAGCCGCCAGGCGCGATCACCTAGCCTGAGGGGCTAAAAAGGCAACATTGTATGTTTCATATTATGAAACGTAAAATGATTAGTATGTCTTGTATGTTCTGTATTTCAAACTATATTAATTGTATGATTCATATCATGAAACATACAATGTTGCCTTTTTAGGCCCGCCTGGTCGGAGGATCCTTCCTTTGTGTGTTGGAGGAACATTCCCAATCTTTCCTCCACAAGTGTATTATTGCAATTTGTGAGAAAAGCTGCTAATTTGGGATCACAGATATCTTAGTTTTATTATTTTCATGTAGTAATTACTAGATGTCCGTCTAAATTAGATTCTTACAAGGAAACTTATTGAATTTTTAGGGTTTCGTACTCAAACGGCAAAAACGGGACCTTATTCATGAGACTTCGCAGTTTGTCTGTCCGTCAAGAGGCTGTATCTCAGGAACCGTGATAGCTAAAGAGCTGAAATTTTCACAGATAATGCATTTCTGTTGCCGCTATAACAAAAAATACCAAAATCAGAAAAAATCAGAAACGTGATTTTTGCTGCTTTTTTGTACGGAACCCTCAGTGCACAAGGCCGCCTTGCACTTGACCGCTTTTTTTGTTACTCGTCTGGCATTGGTCATTAATCACTTCACAAAAAATACAAAACTAGTTTTGATTGCTGTTTAGGTAGTTATAAACATTAAAATTTTGCGAAAATGGATTTTTAGTTCATACAGCGCCAACTTGCCCAATCTAAGCTTACGTAAACTTGTTTTAGAAAATTGATCAACAAACTAACTCCTATTTTTATTTTAAATAGGTACATACACAAAGAGGAAAGATTTGATTGTTTGTTTGTTTTGAAGCCTATTCGCAAAACACTGAAACAAAAATAAATGTGTATCACACAAAAAATTATGTTCGACCCAGAAATCGAACCCAGGACATTTATCACTGTTTAGAGATCCATGAACCTCTCGCATCGCATCCGGGTGGATCTTAATTATAATTTTTTAAGTAATACGCCATGCTGATTGTTCAGAACATGTTATTCTGAACTCATACAACCTTCGCAATACGCGTCTAACCGGTATTCAGCAAGTTTGTGGCGGCCATCTTGTGACGTCACACATAACTGTCAAAAGGAAAATAAATTGTAAAGAACATCTTATTATTATGTGCACCTAAGTCAGATTTTTACTAAGCAAATAATATTCAGTTGTGTTAGTGATATGTTGCCATGTTGCCGTATTTGATTTTGATATTTAGCGTTGGTGAGTAACTTTTGTTATAATTGCGTAAAACCTCTTTCGGGAAAGCCCGCCATCGCGATTACAAGTACTTAAACGTAAACAAGGAAACTTGACTGTCTATGAACTGTGTATTCTTTTCTCAAATTTATACTTTTTCTTTCCAAAACAAATGGTATTCTGGAATTCGATGAACTTGAAATTTAAATTGTTTTGTTTTTTAAATGCTTTTTTTTTAAATAGAATTCTGTTGTGACTTAATCCATCGCTTGTAGTTTTTAATAAACGAGTATTTCGAGTTACGTAGGTTAAAGTTTACAAGGTTTCTTAGCTTTTGAGCCATTATAAAACTGTCTGAATATCAAAATTGTTGTCGTTGTCGTTGGTCTAAAGGTAATTTATTTGTTGTTTTACTGGCCAAAAACTATTAAGAAAATGGTTAAGTAGGTATACCTATTTTCCCAAAAAAAAACGGTCGGGACAGACAGACGGACAACAATGTGATCCTATAAGGGTTCCGTTTTTTACTTAACCATACCTCAAGTACGGACCCCTACAAGCCTTAGTGGCATAAAAAAAACCATACTGCACTAGGCGACACGTACTAGACTGACTAGTTTTTATTTTTAAGGAAAATCAACTATGAATATGATTAAAACTCATTACAAGTTTATCAAAAAGTCTTATTAAAACGAGAACGATGTTTTCAAAATTTATCGGTTTTATTTCTTAGGTAGCCGTATAAGGGCGAGGCCGCATCTGCGTTTTTCCGCGGCGGTTTCTAACCTCAAAATGTCATCAAACTGTCAAAATCAATGAAATCAAGTCAGTACTTTTAGATTTATTTTAAACTTAAAGTCCTTGAATATTTTTATTTTAAAAGAACATTTTAAAATGGAAGATTACCGAACAGCTTTGAGGTTAATTCTAGTCGGTGGTTACTTAGCTACAATCGACTTAAAAGAAGCGTATCTCCTCCTCTCCGTATCCGAGGCAGATCGTAAATACTTACGATTCAATTTCAAACATTATGAACATCCTGAGATTACTACCTATGAATTTACAGCCATGCCTTATGGGCTTTGTACGGCCCCAAGGGTATTTACAAAAATTATGTCACAGGTCATGACATATTTACGAAAACAGGGTCTGAAATCAGTAGTAGTTTTGACATTTTGAGGTTAGAAACCGCCGCGATAACCGCAAGTGCGGCCTCGGCCTAAACTGGAAAGGGAGTCGAAGCATTAGCATTTTTTTTTTGTTTAATGTGAGGGAAAATCCTCATGGATGTTATGCCGGACTCCTACCGACTAAAAAACCTCACGTCACGCCCAACAGCCTGTGGTTGGGAGCCCCGGGTAAGCCCTCGAAAGGATGTCCCAGAACTCCCAACAGACCCACGGCCGCCACTGCGGCCTCGCCCAGGGGGTGGTTCGGGTGCTATCCCGCGTCTTTGGGGGGGTTCGGGTGTGGTCCCGCTTCTAAGGGGGGGCGTGCGTAAATTGCTCACGTCACGCTGCCGTCATGGGCCTGCTTCTGTAAGGACGGTGAGCCGCCCTCTCACCGTCCTCAGACCCCCGGTCATGGTACCCAGGCCGCCGACTGCGGAACTCGGGTGGGAGAGTTCTCTCCCGTACCCGTCCCGCCGCCTCCTTTACGAGCATGACCTGCTTGCAGAACGAGGCGGCGCAGTCCCACTTACTCCCGCTGGAGAGCATGGCTCGCACCATGGCCTCGAGCGAGAGAGTGTCCACGGCGAGACCCACTACGAGGACCTGGCGCTGTTGCGCCCACGCCGTGCACTCCACCAGCGTGTGGAGCGCCGTGTCATCGCTGCGGTCCTCGCAGTGCTGACACTCGGCCGTGGTTTCCCGGTGTTTCGCCACAGATACCTACCGAAGCTACCGTGCCCGGCAAGCATCTGTGTCAACCGGTAGGAGAGAGCACCGTGTCTCCTCTCCAGCCACTCGTCCATGACCGGTCTGACGGCCGCGATTGTGGCGAATCCCCCATTTGGTTGCTCAAGTCGCACCTTCCATGTCTCCACGGTTTCCTGGTGGAGTAGGGGCTAAGCATTAGCATACTTGTTAGTTTGGGTACGAGGCTCCTCCGAGATCTTTGGAACTTAACCAGTCTAACCTACCAATGATTCTGTGAACTAAGAATTCAAAGGAAAGGGTTTCTGATTAACGTTCCAAGCTCTGGTGCACCGCTGACTAATGTACGAGCTTACAGCAAAAAGCAGGAAAAGTCGAAACAAAACGCCTGTCTAACTTAAAACAGGGAAGTCAATGACCCTTGCAAAATCTTCGCATACTGTTGTAATATTATACCAATAAATAGGCTTACCTATTTTCTAATGACAAGGCTGCCTGGCCATGGTGCGAGCGATGCTCTCCAGCGGGAGTAAGTGGGACTGCGCCGCCTCCTTCTGCGAGCAGGTCATGCTCGTGAAGGAGGCGGCGGGACGGGTACGGGAGAGAACTCTCCCACCCGAGTTCCGCAGTCGGCGGCCTGGGCACCGCCGATGTGTCTTCGCCGAGGACTACCGGCCACCATGACCGGGGGCCTGAGGACGGTGAGAGGGCGGCTCACCGTCCTTACAGAAGCAGGCCCATGACGGCAGCGTGACGTGAGCAATTCACGCACGCTCCCCCCCCTCCCTTAAAAGCGGGATCACACCCGAAACCCCCGAAAGACGCGGGATAGCACCCGAACCACCCCCTGGGCGAGGTCGCAGTGGCGTCCGTGGGTCTGTTGGGAGATCTGGAACATCCTGGCGATGGTCCCTAACCGAATTAAGAAAGGCCTATTATATCCCACATAATTGGTTGACATAGCTACAACAACAAATACTTAAATCAGAAAAAACAAACAAACAAAACGTGTTTTACTCCACAAACGGTGACATGGTAGTAAGTTAATTTAGGCTAAGTAGGTATAATCTATATATATAAAAATCAATGCCACTTTTCGTTGTAATTTTATAACTCGAGATCGGGCTCACCTATCCAAACCCAATGTTTAGGCTTTGTTCGGACTATTTAGTAGATGGTTTATGTGAAGTTTGCACGAAATCGATCGAGCGGTTCTTGATTTATCACGCAAACAAAGTTGCGCGGGTCAGCTAGTTACATATAAAAAACATTGTCACCTTAGTGCAGAATAAGGCTCCCTCTCAGCATAATGCTGCCTCACTGTTAACGTGATGACAGCATTTTCAGAGGAGGCCATTCGGGACATGGTGACGACAGTCTAAATAAACTACTTACTTACTAAATATTTCTATGCATTAAATAAAAAAAAAGAAGGAAGCAACAAAAGAATACCTACACAAAGATAACACTGACAGCTACACAAAATTAATCACTAAAAATACGTTTAATACATTGAAATGTCTGTGGGGAAAAAGGGGGGATTGAGGGCTCCCTTACAGAAATCGTGGTTTTTTGCCGGAACTTTCTGTGCGAGCGATTTCGGTATTCGTAAAGCAAACAGTAGTACTAAAAATAGGTCCAAATGTTGAGTCCCTAGAGTCTTGTCTAGCTGAAGGGGCGCGTCCGCAAAATGCACAAAAAGACATTTAGGATTTTGGAAATATTCAAGAACTTACTTCATTAAATGACACTAAAATGTACCCTTAAATTCTTAATAGATGAGACTATACGCTAATTACAAAATAATTATTTACTTGCGAAAAGACCTCTGAAAATCATCGAAATTTACCTTTGTCAATTTAATTATTTCTGCTATTTCCATGATTTTTGATAACTTTGAAAAGTGTTTTTTCTAATGTAAATAATTATTTTGTAAAAAGCACACGGTGTTATTGTAGTTTCATCTATTAAGAATTTAAGGTTCCATTTTAGTGTCATTTAATGAAGTGAGGTCTTGAATATTTCCAAAAACCTAAGTGCATTTTTGCGGACTAGCCCCTGAAGTGATGTTCACTTCTCTTTAGTTCCGTACTAATAACCTAATTTGTTTTTTTTTCAGTGACAGCTGTCATTGCTGGCGGGTCCTACTTTTGCGGGTATGTTATCCTTTTAGTCCATTGAAATGTTACATGAGCTTTGCATTTATTAGAGGACGCAATTTTATTTTTGGGACATGTGTGGGAGTTCAATAGAAGCTTAACCTCAAGTTTGTGGGGTCGCCACCCTTGTCCCCGGCCGCAATCTTAAAAAGGGGTGAAAACACTTTTTTCCCAATATCTCGGAAACTATGAGTCTTACAAAAAAACGTCCTCTAACAAATGCAATATTCGCTCCTTAAATTGTAACATTTCAATGGACTATTTCCATTTGTAAATATAAGCAGTTCAGTAAAAGACAATCAAAAAAGTGCTATCCCGGTAATTTTAAGTAGCAACCTTCCCGGATTTGCACCTTTATATTGCACCATACCTAAATAGTAAAAACAGGACCCAGGAATTATTGAGACTCCGCTGACCGTTTGTTCGTCACGGTCCTGTATCTCAGGAACCGTGATGGCAAGAAAGCTGAATAAAAAAAAACTACTACTTAATACTAGAAAAATAATGTAAACATACAAAAAATTACATTATTAGCCGGTTTTGGTACGGACCCTCTGAGCGCGAGTTCGACTTGCACTTGGCCGGTTTTATTTTTATTTTATACATATTTGGGTTAGATGACTTTGGGTAAAATAAAATAGAATCTGCGTGTAAGAAAATGCATAGAAACACCCAGACTCTCAAGACAAACATTTATGGATCACACAATTTTTTGTCTCCGGTGGGAATCGAACCCGTGATCCGTAGTCGCACATGCAAGATGCCATATGCAGTAGAATAATGCTTGTTTTTATCTAATTTCAGTACCAGCACCACCAACCCAGCAGAATTCAAATGCAAGCTTGGGTCAGATTGTATTGACAAGGTGAACCTATGTGACGGGAGTAGGGATTGCGATGATGGGAGTGATGAAGAGTCTTGCTCCGCTATACGGTAAGGGAACTACTTAATTTTGACACGCTTTTTTATACTATTAACGTGGCAGACAAGCTTACAGCTAAACCTAATTTACTTTGGTCACTTTAACCTATGAACGTTTGCGATACTAGAGGTGCTACACTCGCGCTGCCGACCCTGCACCTGCAAGAACCTTCCAAGACCACTAATGAAGAACCCTATACTGTAGGCATTTGGGAAAACCGAGCCTAAGAGCTCATTTCACAACCAGTATAAGAAGAAAGACCCTATCCGACCTTGCCGTGCTCAAACGCTCGGGATGGTTTTGAAAATCCTCGCGAATGCTATGCTGGACTCCTACCGACTAAAAACCACACGTTACTCTACAGCTGCCTATGGTCGGAAGTTCCGGGTTAGCCGTCGAAAGGAGGAAAGGAGCGGGAGAGAACTCTCCCACCCAAGTTCCGCAGCCGGTGGGGAGGGGGGGGGGGGCTTACGGAAATAGACGGCAGCGTGACGTTAGGGATTTACGCACGCCCCCCCTAAGAAGCGGGATAACACCCGAAAACCCCCCAAAGACGCGGTATAGCACCCAAACCCCCCCATAGGCGAGGCCGCAGTGGTAGCCGTAGGTCTATTGGGAGTCCTAGGATATCCTTCCGAGGGCTTACCCGGGTCTTTGGGGGGTTTTGGGTGTGATCCCGCTTCTAAGGGGGGGCGTGCGTGAATCCCTCACGTCCCACTGCCGCCATGGGCCTGCCTCTGTAAGGACGGTGAGCAGCCCCCTAACCGTCCTCAGACCCCCGGTCATAGCGGCCGATAGTCTTTGGCGAAGACTCGTCGGCGGCCAGCAGGCCGCCGACTGCGGAACTCGGGTGGGAGAGTTCTCTCCCGTTCCCGCCCCACCGCCTCTTTCAGGAGCATGACCTGCTCGCAGAAAGAGGTGGCGCAGTCCCACTTACTCTCGATGGAGCGAGAGAGTGTCCACGTCCAGACCCACCACGAAGACCTGGCGCTCTTGCGCCCACGCCGCGCACTCCACCAGCGTGTGGAGCGCTGTGTCATCGCTGCGGTTCTTGTAGTGCTGACACTCGGCCGTGGTTTCCCGGTGTCTTCGCCCCAGATAGCTTCCGAAGCTACCGTGCCCGGTAAGTATCTGTGACAACCGGTAGCAGAGAGCACCGTGTCTCCTCTCCAGCCACTCATCCATGACCGGTCCGACGGCCGCGATTGTGGCGCCCTTCAAGTCGCACCTTCTATGTGTACACGATTTCCAGGTGGAGCAGGGACCGCTGGGCCTCGATTTTCGAAACGCAAGCCTTTGGCGCCGCTCCAGCGCCTCCTTGCGCCATCTAAGCAGTGACGCAAGGGCTCTCGCTTTTAGGTCCCATGGAGGTGTCCCGACTAGGAGACATGCCGCCTCACCTGAGATCGTGCGGTATCCCCTTATCACCCTGACGGCCATCGCCCCCTGCGGGCTCAGCAATCTAGCCACATTGCTGGCCGTCAGGATCTCCGCCCATACGCGGGCCCCGTATAGGGCCCTACTTCGCACGATCCCCAGGTAGAGGAACAGCCTTCCCCTCTCAGCCCGTATGTATGTAAACCAAATACCCAGTAACGATTTCTCACATTACAGAGCTAAAACCTGCAACCTGCCACCGCTTCCAGTCCACGGTTCATACGAAGTTTTCAATGTCCCAAAAGACCGAGTGACCGGTCCAGGACAGTCTTTCGAATCGTTCCTGCTGAAGCTAAAGTGTGACCCAGGGTATGGAGTAGCGTCACCAGGGTTTGTGGCAGGATATAATGCTACGTATGAAGTGTTCTGCTATAACGGAAAATGGTCGCAAGTTATGCCGGAGTGTGTTCGTAAGTGATTTTTTTTCTTCTTATTAATACCACAGACTTCGCATGCGCCAATATGTCTAGCTTGTTCTTTCCTCTAAAGATTGGTATAACTTTGAGCAAGATAGATACAGTGAGTGGAATTCTATGAACGCGGCAAGAATTGGCGAAAACGCAATCTCTTTTAAAGCGATTTGACCGTTCCTTTCTATACTGTAGCGACTTGACCTTCGAAGGGATAAAGAACACCTACCTAACTAGTTCGACGCTTTTGAAGTCAGCACAAAAGCCGTCAATGTCTAGACAGTGATGCGTGTAGGGTTGTCGGCTAATGATCCGTAGGCTGTGCCAATACTACTAGCGGACCTTACGCGTTTTCACCCTCGTAGTTCCCGTTGCTGTGGGAATATGGAAATAAAATATAGCCTATGTTCACTGCAAAGAGTGAAGCTTCCGAACAGTGAAGCCGCCGCCGAATGAGCTGCACCTTCAACGTTCACAATGCCTAACCATAATTGGTAAAATCCTATCAATGTCGCATTAGATATTCTTTATATCTATTAGTAAAGAACTTACTGACAATAATGACCTAAATGCCTAAACTATTATCTTTATTGTATTTTTTTGTAGTTTCTTGGCTCGTTTTACAATTTTTTTCCAGTCGGTGTCGAGACCCTAGTTCCAAGGGTTCCCGATGCGCATTTTTTTAAATTTTGAAGAAGCGTCAGGCTTAGTCTACTGGTGGCCCAAGGGCTGGCAGTTATTTAAAGGGAAAATGCTGTCAGTGTTTTGGGCACAATGCCACGGGGGCATTATTTAGATTTAGTTTAGTTTTATATAAATTGTTATTAGTTATTATGCTTATTGTAATAATATATCTAAATATGAGATTGAATAAATTCATTAATATCTTTTATTGCATTATGTTTCAGGGTTCTGCAAACTGGATCCGGATCCCAGTGTCCATTTTATATGTTCTGGGAAAGTTTGCCCCAACTATGTCGCGCCGGGAATGATAGTCAACCCTATGTGCAACGCCCCTATCTACACATCTTCGGAAGGACTTTACTACATGACTTGCAATGCTGGATCCTGGGACTACATAGCTAGATGCAAAGCTGGTGAGGGTCTTTTTGAATACTTGTTCACTTCACCGTAAAAGCGCTCGAGGCCCCCGGACTTAGTGTTCTGTAAACGATCACTGCAGTAAGCAACTTTCACTATGGCCGGTCCTTGGATGGGTTAACATCCATGTGACTACTTGCAGTGTTTCTGTGCTTCGGAAGGCACGTTAAGCCGTTGGTTCCGGTTGCGAGTAAAATGGCAGTCGTTAAGCCAAGTTGAAGGCCTTTTTAGGCGGCTTGAAAATATTCAACAGCAGGCCGACCTGCGCCTGTCCATCTCAACACGGCAATACGGCTCACCACCTATTACGTGGTACAAATTCTAAAATCGTGAAATAGGGGCGTATAATATGCCTCTGCCTACCCCTTCGGAGAAAAATGCGTGACCAAAAGTATGTATGTATGTTTGCCGTAAAAATTCGGTTGAAGTAATACTAGTACTTCTGCATAAAGAAGACCTCGCCGTCACCCATGAAAAAAAAAACAACCTGTTAGGAATCATACTTTTTATGCTACAGCGAAAAAATCTAAAAAGTTTTTTATTAATACTAGCAGACTTAACGCGGTATGACCCGCGTAATTTCCGTTCCCGTGGGAACACGGGAATAAAATATAGCCTATGTTCATACCGCAGAGAGTGTAGCTTCCCAACAGTGAACGAATTTTTCAAATCGGTCCAGTAGTTTCGGAGCCTATTCGTGCAAACGAACAATCAAATCTTCAAAAGTCTCCATCCAAAGATTGTCTTGAAAAAATCGCCTTGTGCGATAAGGCCGCCAATTGTAAAACCAGTATTTAAGATTATCAATGTGTATAAAATGTATGTGTGTTTTGGTGTTACAATAAATCATAACTAACCAACTAAATCTTTCCTCTTTTTAATATATCAGTATAGAAGTATAGATTATAAAAAATCTTAGGTATAGATAGATAGATATCTATCCATACCTATCCTACGATACGATGAATAGGATGGGATACAACACTTGTCATTTGTAAGTGTTGCCGACAGGAAGAGGGTGCGTAAAAAAAAACTTAAGAGCGGTGGTACCCGTGGCCACTGCTATGTATGTGAGCCCCCCTCCGCGCGGTCGCCTACCAGCAAGTACTGTACGTTGTGAACCGTTTATTAAAACTTCAACACAATACATACTAACCCTACTGAAACACTAGCGCCGTTTCGGTCCTTATTGGAACTGTTATTTACCCCATGCATCGGGACAAGGCAATATCTTTTTGGGTTACATTGCGTCGCCAACAGTACCTAAGCATACGGCCCACCACATACTGGTGGTCACTGCAGCCGATACGCGTTTGCAACTCTGGAGGCGGTACACTCACGCTGTTGATCTTGTGAAAGCCTTTTAAGACCTCTGAATTAATTGGAACTCTTCACTTTTCTATTTTATTCCTGCTCGTTGAGAGCAATAGACATTATACCCTCTATCCATACTGTCCGAGTGTGGGTTTCATTTCATCTATAACATAACGCTCGGAGCCCCACAGACTCAAAGTTCTGTAAAAGATGACTGCAGAAGGCTGTATTTACTATGGCCGATCCTTAGATCGGTGACCAAAACGTGACCACTTTGTGACATTTATTTGTCAGCGTTTGCCTGCTTCGGAAGGCACTGTAAGCCGTTGTTCCCGGTTGCCAGTAAAATGTCAGTCGTTGAGTATCAGACGATAGTCACTTAACTTGCACCTGTCGATTTAAACACGGCAATATCACAGGGCGGAAACTTCAAACAATTGATTCGTTTTAGCCCCTCTCTATGAAATAGAGTGCAGAGGGGCTTATGTCGAGACTTTGTCTGTAGTCTGTGACTCTGTTGCATTAAACTACGTCACTAGGTCACGTGGATCATCTGTTCAAAGTTTAAAATAAAACAAAAATGACAACGTCCATCGTATTGAACTTTCGCAATAAACGTGTTAAAGAGGGGCAGTCGGGTCAGAACGATCTCACGGCTTCTTGTTCAATTCTGTCACCACCTACACTAAAAACACGCTATGTTCTTATAGAGCTTGAACATGTGTGTGACCAATAACAAGGCTAAGCAAATGTGCCCTCAAAACTCCCGCCGAACTATAATAACAGCTGTGACGGGACTGGCGGGGGTGGGGAAGCTTGGTCAGTGAGGGGCAGGGAGTTGCCTATCTGTATGTAATACTATTATATTATCTTTGGCAATAAGTCACTCATCACCTATTACGTGGAACAAAATCTATATGTAAAATGTGGGCATATAAAATGCCTAAGACTACCTCTTTGGAGATAAAAGGTGTAACCACATGTATGTGTGGAAGTTTGTTTGCCTACCTCGTCGAGAATATGTCCTCCACTCCAGTGACGTTCAGTTCCGAAGTCATTTGGAGAATAAGGCCAAGCTGGCGTCCAAGAAGCTCGGTGTGCTCAACAGGGCGCGGCGGTACTTCACTGTGGCGCAAACACTGCTTCTGTATAAGTCGCAAGTGCGACCGCACATGGAGTACTGCTGTCACCTCTGGGTGGGGGCCCCCTGAATATCAGCTTCTTCCGTTCGACTCGACGACTTAGATTGTGGAATGATCTCCCTGCCTCGGTTTTCCTAAACGCTTACAGTATGAGGTTCTTCAAGGGGTCTTAGAAAATTTTTACAGGGCCGGCAGCGCGAGTGTAGCGCCTCTGGTGTTGCAAACAAACGTCTATAGGCAGCGGTGACCACCGGTACATCTGGTGGGCCGTATGCTTGTCTGCTACCTTGGTGGTATAAAGGAAAAAAAATGTCCAAAGGTTACATAACAGTTACTACGTAATATGGTTTTATTGTAAATCTCTTCTAAACACCATTTTTTTTTTTTAAACAGACTGCGGCGCAACTCCTGTGGGAGTTCAGCTGGTTCTAGATGGCAAGCCGGTGATGCGTGGTGAGCTGCCGTGGCATGTCGGTATCTATCGCAAACCCAGGCCTTACCAGCAGATCTGCGGAGGAACCCTCGTGTCCAACGATGTGGTTATTTCTGGTAAGATTAGAATAAGCCATATTAGAATAGCTCATCTTACAACAAAATTGATGACCACTATCAGAAGTGTTACGGACTGTGAAAGTGGCACCCAATCGCGGATGGGCCATGGCTTTCCATCAGTGGCGAGGTCAAATTGGCGAGCTTGATATAAAAAAAGATAAAGATAAAAAAGCCATCTGTACTTTGAAAAGTCTCGACGTTAAGCCGGTTTATCCTGGTTGTCGTTGTAGCATGGCAGTCGTCAAGCCAAGTTGAAAGCTTTATGGGCGATTTGAACTATAAGTGATAGACTAACAAACTATTACGTGGGACACGACGAAACAACTGAATCTGGGCTGCTCACCGTCCTTACAGAAGCAGGCCCTAGACGACAGCGTGACGTGAGGAATTCACGCACGCCCCCCCTCAGAAGTGGAATGAAACCAGAAAACCCCTCCAAAGACGCGGGATAGCACACTAACCTCCCCTAGGCGCGGCCGCAGTGGGAGCTGTAGGTCTGTTAGGAGTCTTGGGATATCCTTCGGGGCTCCCAACTGTAGGCTGTTGGGCAGGATACGTGAGGTTTTTTAGTCGGTAGGAGTCCGGCCTAACATCCATGAGGATGAAGCTAGAAGAAAGAAGAAGCTAGTAGGTATATAATATGACTAGCAGACGTCACGCGGTTTCACCCGCGTAGTTCCCGTTCCCGTGGGAATACGGGAATAAAATATAGCCTATGTTACCCGCAAAGAGTGTAGCTTCCCAACAGTGAAAGAATTTTTCAAATCGGACCAGTAGTTCCGGAGCCTATTCGTTACAAACAAACAAACAAACAAACAAACAAAAAAACAAATCTTTCCTCTTTATAATATTAGTATAGATTAAACTTTTGCCAGCTGCCCACTGTTTCTGGAACGACTACATGAAGATCCTACCAGCGTCTAATTACGCTGTGGCCGTTGGCAAGTTGTATCGCGATTGGAATGATACCAGAGATGTTGATGCCCAGAAATCTTATGTAAGTGGCTATCTTATTTTTTAGGGTTCCGTACCTAAAGGGGTAGAAACGGAACTCCATTAATACTCTATCTGTTTTCACCAGGCTTTTCAATAATACATACATACATACATATGGTCACGCCTTTTTCCCCGAAGGGGTAGGCAGAGGCATATTATATGCCCACATTTCACCTTTTTGTATAATTTGTCCCACGTAATAGGTGGTGAGCCGTATTGCCGTGTTTAAATGGACAGGCGCAGGTTGTGACTACCTCCTGTTGAAATAAAGCCTTCAACTTAGCTTAACGACTGCAATTTTACTGGCAACCGGGACCAACGGCTTAACGTGCCCTCCGAAGCACGGAAACGCTCAAATAAATGTCACAAAGTGATCACATGGATGGTCACCCATCCATGGACCGGCCATAGTGAAAGTTGCTTACTGCAGTGATCGTTTACAGAACACTGAGTCCGCGGGGCCACGAGCGCTTCCATAATAACATTTAAAAAATCTTTTTTGTTTTTAATAACCCATTTATATTAGGTCTCCCGTCGAGTTCAAAATATGTCATAGAGCCAAAGACTTCTATATAACTTAGTTTATATAGAAGTCTTTGCATAGAGCTAGCAAGTTCCTGCTAAATAATGCTTTAGCTTGACAAAAAGAAATAGAAAATATATTGAGGCGCTATGCAGTTCACAACGTTACCGATAAACGTCAAAAAAACTACCAATCAAATTGTATGACGTCATTTATTAACTGACTTATGTGACGTTATTGACAGCATTTAACAATGTGGCCAGCACGCAAAATATTATTTCCATTTCTAAACTTTTTGCTGTTTTTGCTAAACACTTTTTTAATTCCCTACTATCCCTACTAATATTATAAATGCGGAAGTAACTCTGTATGTTCGAAGCCGCGGGGAACAGCTAGTATTAGTATTAATTGATGTCAACAGCGGAAAGACATGGCGCATCTAGCGATTGGGGGCCACTCTCACAGTTCATAACACTTCTGACAGTAGTCCTCAAGTTGGCGGCCCTGTGATGTGCCTCTTCACGCTCCGCTTGAAGAACCCGGGATTGTATGATGAGGGAAACACGCGTGCTGGTCGTTCCAGGTTTTTATAGTTCGACAGAGAAACGTTCTAACAAATCTTTCCTCTTTCAGATAAAGAAGCTATCAATCCCTAACCTGTTCCAAGGTGGGCAAACTAACTTTCAAGAAGACATAGCCGTATTACTGCTGACGACTTCTTTTGTGTACAAAACTTTCGTGAGGCCTGCGTGCCTCAATTTTGCTGACGTTTTTGACAGATTGCAGTTGACACATGGCAACCTTGGAAAGGTTTGTTGATTTTTTCCCATCCTCTATCTCAATACAATCCTATCATTACATTCTCGCGATATAAATCTGTTCTATCAGTCTATTATCATCCATCCTGTCCTCATTTCCGAACCATCTAAGTCTAAGCGTTTCTCTCTCTGTCATAATCACTAGTAATTCTGCGAAGGGTAAACCTCACGAGCACTCAGAAAGATAAAAAACCTGTTTATGTAATTTTAATTATTCTTTTTATTTCAGCCAAAAATCATCAAGATCCATTTATAAATAACGCAACATCAATCTTCACCCCTTTTCTCCCCCATTTTCTCCCCTATCAAAAAAAGTTCTCGACAAAAGTTATATTTTACATCAAAGAACACGTGTGCCAAGTTAGATGAAAATCGGTTAGGAAATGCGTCCTCTAGACCGGAACTGACATACACACAGAAGTACGGACGAAAGCAAAAACGCCCATACTACCTACATCTTCTGTTATACCTACCTCATTGTTCTCTTTACACTCAAATTCTTTCTTTCCTTTTAGTACATCAAAGTATGTCCATCATTATTATCATTTTTAAAAACTACTACAACCATTTCAAACAAATGTACATCCAATGCTACTGTTTCAGGTCGCCGGCTGGGGCCTGACTTCAGCTAATGGTGTAGCCTCCCAGTACCTCCAAGTTATCGACATACCATTCATTAACGAAGCCACTTGCATCAGGACTTTACCAACTTCCTTTGTCCAGTACATAACTGGAGACAAATTCTGCGCTGGGTATACAAATGGTAAGATGGCATTTACAAGACATTTTTCGTGTTCTGTAACCGATCACTACAGTAAGCAACTTTCATTATGGCCGGTCCTTTGACCACACACGTGACCATTTTGTGACATTTGTAAGGTTTCCGTGGCTCGGAAAGTACGTTAAGCCGTTGATCCCGATTGCCAGTAAAATGGCAGTCGTAAAGCCAAGTTGAAGGACCTACAGTCACAACATGGCAATACGGCTCACCACCTATTATGTGGGACAAAATACTAAGTGAAATGAGGGCATATAAAATACCTTTGCCTACCCCTTCGGGGATAATAGGCGTGACAATTTCTATGTTATACACTTTGCGATATTGAGTGACCAATTCGTTCAATATTTTAATGACATTTAGAAAAAAAAATTAACACAGGTTGAAACCGGGTCCATTGGACAATGTTACTGATTCTGAGCAAAGTACTTTCAGGTTTGCACGTATGTTGCTCGCCTGATGGAAAGTCAACGACGTCTAGCGATTGACAGTAGTCCAAGTCCAAGTTGGCGGCCTTACCTTTCGCGCTCAAGTTGAAGAACTTGGGGTTTTATGAGAAGGGATACTCGTTCGCGGTCAGGTTGCTTCAAGTTTTTTATTATTTGCCAGATATCTACTCCTCAGACATAGGATAGTGGAGCAAGAGGTACCACCAGAAGATGGGCACACGGTGGGCTTCAGCACCTAATCCTACGTACACACTGCCTCGAGTGTTTCTATACCGAATAGGTTTTTTGTCGGAGACATCCAATTTTGCTACTACAAACCGTTCCGGCCGTACTGCCAAATGTAAGTTCCGGTGTAGCGGTATAGCACATTCAATACAGGCGTTCATACGATACACGCACGAGTAGATTCGGTTATTTGACCGTTCATGGACAAGTGGCTGGAGAGGAGACACGGTGCTCTCTCCTACCGGTTGTCACAGATACTTACCGGGAACGGTAGCTTCGGTAGGTATCTGTGGCGAAAACACCGGGAAACCACGGCCGAGTGTCAGCACTGCGAGGACCGCAGCGATGACACGGCGTTCCACACGCTGGTGGAGTGCACGGCGTGGGCGTAACATCGCCAGGTCTTCGTAGTGGGTTTGGACGTGGACACTGTATCGCTCGAGACCATGGTACGAGCCATGATCTCTGATGAGTAAGTGGGACTGCGCCGCCGCTTTCTGCAAGCAGGTCATGCTCATGAAAGCGGAGTGGTAACGGGAGAAAACTCTCCCACCCAAGTTCCGCAGTCGGCGGCCTGGGCGCTGCCGACGAGTCTTCGCCGAAGATTATCAGCCTCCATGACCGCGGGCCTGAGGACACAGAAGCAGGCCCATGACGGCAGGGTGTCGTAAGAGATTCAGGCACGCCCCCCCTTAGAAGCGGGATCACACCCTAAACCCCCCAAAGACATCTAGGATTTGAAGCGCTCGTGGCCCCGCGGACTCAGTGTTCTGTAAACGATCACTGCAGTAAGCAACATTTACTATGGCCGGATATGGATGGGTGACCACCACGTGGACCACTTTGTGACATTTATTTACGAGCGTTTCCGTGCTTCGGAAGGCACGATAAGCCGTTGGTCCCGGTTGTCAGTAAAATGACAGTCGTTAAGCCAAGTTGAAGGCCTTACGGGCGGCTTGAAAAATTTCAACTGTGGGTCGTCACAACCTGCGCCCGGGTCGGCAGCGCGTGTGTAGCGCCTCTGGTGTTGCAAACGTCTATAGGCTACGGTTACCAACCTTCCGGTGGGCCGTAAGCTTGTCTGCCACCTAAGTAGTATAAAAAAAAAAAACAAAAAAAAGACGCGGGATAGCAGTGGTGGTCGTGGGTCTGTTGGGAGACCGGGATATCCTTCCGAGGGCTTACCCGGGACTCCCAACCATAGGCTGTTGGGCGTTACGTGAGGTTTTTTAGTCGGTAGGAGTAAGGCACAGCATCGATGACGGGTTTTCCCTCACAAAAAAAAAAGTATTGATAAATAAATAAAAAGACTTTCATTTTACTTTTTTACAGGCACGGCTGTCTGCAAAGGGGACAGTGGGGGAGGCCTAGTGTTCCCAGAGAGACAGCAAGGGGTGGATAAGTTTTACCTAAGAGGAGTAGTCTCCACAGCACCTAACGTTGATGGTCAACTGTGCAACGATGTCTCTTATACTACCTTTACAAAGATCACGAAACATCAGGAGTTTATTAAAAAGTTAGTATCTTTGATGTCACGCGGAGTTCCCGTTCCCGTGGGAATACGGGGATAGAATATAGCATAATATGTTAGTCGGGGATAGTGTAGCTTCCCAAAAGTGAATGAATTTTTCAAATCAGTGCAATAGTTTTGGAGCCAATTCAATGCAAACAACCAAACAAATCTTTACTTTTATACAAAACGGGATTTCGCGTGACCCTATTCTATTATTAATAGTAGTCGACTCGGGACCACGATGGGTGTAACCCTGTCGAAACGTCGAGGAAAGTAAAGATACCGAAACCTTTTATTAATAATAGAATACTCGTAGGGCCACGCGAAATTCCGTTTTGTATAAAAGTATGTGTTCAACGCGTGTTAGTTTAAAACAAATTTAAACAAATCTTTCCTCTATTTATTTATGTCAGTAACATGTTAATTTTATAAAGCTGGAGAGTTTGTTTGATTGCTTATCTGTTATGATTTCGGAAACTACCGGTATAGGATGGCTATACAAATAACATCATGCTACGACGAATAGGAGCGGCGCAGCTGTTATAAATGTTTCAAAAACGAGAAAAAATATTCCTTTTTGATAGCTTCCGTTGCGTGCGCTGCGTAAATGATTTAAGTTTCGTAACAATTTATTCCTATGTAAAAGTTCAAAAAAAAAAGTTCGCGGCAGCAAAAGATGTAATGTCTATCTTTTATCTTTGTTATTCAAACAAAAGTACCTACATTTCTCTCCTTCTCTTTCTTTCTTATTAAATGTGAAAGTTTGTGATGCTGCAACCTCACCTGGGGAGTTTCGGGTGCCTCCTCGCGTCTTTGGGGGTTGTTCGGGTAATCCCGCTTATTGAGGCGTGTGGCGTTTTTTTTAATCGTGAGGGAAAATCCGCATGGGTGTTATGCCGGACTCCTACCGACTAAAAAATCTCACGTAACGACCAACAGCCTATGGTTGGGAGCCCTGGGTAAGCCCTCAAAAGGATGTCCCAGGACTCCCAACAGACCTACGGCCGCCACTGCGACCTCGCCCAGGGAGTGGTTCGGGTGCTATCCCGCGTCTTTGGGGGGGTTTCGGGTGTGATCCCGCTTCTAAGGGGGAGGTGATTGAGTTTCTCGCGTCATGCTGCCGTCATGGGCCTGCTTCTGTAAGGACGGTGAGCAGCCTCATCAGGCCCCCGGTCATGGAGGCCGATAGTCTTTAGCGATGACAAGTCTGCGGCGCCCCACCTGGACGAGGCCGCAGAGGCGGCCGTAGGTCTGTTGGGAGTCCTAGGACATCCTACCGAGGGCTTACCCGGGGCTCTCAACCATAGGCTGTTGGGCGTTACGTGAGGTTTTTCAGTAGGTAGGAGTCCGGCATAGCATCCATGAGGATTTTCCCTTACGTAACAAAAAAAGAAAAACGTCTGTGGCGCCCGATGTTTGGAAGCTTGTTATTCAACCACGACCTAACGGCTGAACAGATCTGCTCAAAATTTTGTACAAGGATAGATTATAGTCTGGAATAACACATACGCTACTTTTCTTCCCGGGAATACGTTCCTATGGGTCGCAGGAACGGGTCGGGACTCGAACCACTGGACCAGCAGACCAGTCAGCCTGAAGAATCATACTTAAAGATACTAGCTGATGATGACCGCGTCTCGTGGCAGACAAGCATACGGCCCACCAGAAGGACCGGTGGTCACCGCAGCCTATGAACGTTTGCAACACCAGAGGTGCCACACTCGCGCTGCCGACCCTAAAAATGTTCTTTCTGGCTACCCTTGTCACTTACTGGCATGAAAAGTGGATTACGACCGATTCTCAGACTGACCTACATGTAAAATTTCATAAAAATCGTTCAAGCCGTTTTGGAGGAGATTGGTAGATTCTTTCTTGGGACTACCTCGTCGGATCACGAGGTTGTGAGTTCGATTCATGCCAGGGATAAAATTTTGTGTGATCCATAAAATATTTTCTCTCTCAAGGTGTTTCTATGTATTATATCTAGTTATATTGGGTGTAACAAAACTACCTGTTCAAATTTAGTCACGTGACGTGGCATCAGTCATGAAACATTACAAAAATGAAGAAAAAAAAATGACATGATTACTTTAACCGTAAATCCGTTTTAAAGGTCCTATAAATTTTCATTATCACCCTTTCTATCGCTACTGAGCGGCAGTAGAAAGCGACAACGACAGCCAGACGGGTGCTCCGTGTTTGTTTTGCCACGGTGTTACCTCGAATTGCCGCGGTAAAAATCGAATACTTAATGTGCGACAAAAATATTTTTTTAAAAATAAAAAATTAGCCCCCCTTTTTTATTAAATATTTGTATTTGATTTCCGATGCCAAGTCATCTCATGAAATTTGGAGAGGTAGTTTTGTACCCGTATATTAACAAAAAAAGTATGGTAAAGCATATCCGTGACTAACACTAACTGGTTAATCCTTTCTGTAATGACTACCTCGTTGGCCTAGAGGTCGAAATATGCGACTGCGGATTTCGAGGTCGTGGGTTTGATTCCCACCGGAGTCAAAAAATTGTGTGATCCATAAATGTATGTCTCGAGAGTTTGGGTTCCTATTTATGATAATTATGTATGTATACCTACTGGGTGTAACAAAATTACCTCTCCAAATTTCATGAGATGACTTGGCATCGGAAATCAAATACAAATATTTAATAAAAAAGGGGGGGAATTTTTTTTTATTTTTTTTATTTTTTTTTGTCGTACATTAAGAATTCATTTTTACCGCGGCAATTCGAGGTAATATGGTCGCCGTGGCAAAACAAACACAGAGCACCCGTCTGGCTGTCGTTGTCGCTTTCTACTCCCGCTCAGTAGCGATAGAAAGGGTGAAAATGAAAATTTATAGAACCTTTAAAACGGCTTTACGGTGTAAGTATTCATGTGTTTTTTTTCTTCATTTTTGTAATGTTTCTTGACTGATGCCACGTCACGTGACGAAATTTGGATAGGTAATTTTGTTACACCTAGTGACCTAGTATATGTATTTACATATGCTCACGCCTTTATATCCGAAGAGGTAGGCAGAGGCATATATATTCCCACATTTCACCTTTTTTAGATTTTGTCCCACGTAATAGGTGGTGAGCCGTATTGCCGTGTTTAAATGCACAGACACAGCTTGTGATTGTGACTGTCTACTGTTGAAATTTCAAGCCGCCTATACCTATATAAAGGCCTTTATCTTGGCTTAACGACTGCCATTTTACTGGCAACTGGGAACAACGGCTTTAGGTGCCTTCCAAAGCACGGAAACGCTCAATTAAATGTCACAAAGTGGTCACTTGGAAGGTCACCCATCCAAGGACCGGCCACAGTAAAAGTTGCTCACTAGAACACTGAGTCCGCGGGGCCACGAGCGCTTCTCACACATTCTTTTCGATGTACATGTATTTAAAAGTATAAAAGTACTAGCGGACGTCACGCGGTTTTACCCGCGTAGTGCCCATTCCCGTGGGAATACGGGAATAAATATAGCCTATATTCACCGCAAAGAGTGTAGCTTTTCAACAGTGAAAGAATTTTTCAAATCGGTTAAGTAGTTCCGGAGCCTATTCGTTACAAACAAACAAAAAAAAACAAATCTTTCCTCTTTATAATAGTAGTATAGATTAATGTCTGTCGTCTGATACCCATAACACAAGCTGGTTATTCCTAGCTTACTTTGGGATCAGATAAAAATATCCGTGAATATTTATTATTATTTATTTATTTTTCTTGCAGAGCACTTGCTGAAGCGATCGCTATAAAAAGTTGCCTGTACAGTCGGGACCCAAATTGTAATCAGGTAAAATTGTCATTATTCTAGCGCCTTTTACGTAAATACATACATATAGTCACGCCTTTATCCCCAAAGTGGTAGGCAGAGGCATAGTATACGCCCACATTTCACCTAATGGTTTTATGTCCCACGTGGATGGTGAATCTATTGCCGTGTAGAAATGGACAAGCGTAAGTTGTCAACCCACATTTGAAAATTTCCAAGCCGCCCATAAGGCCTTCAACTTGGCTTAACGATTGCCAATTCAACGTAAATGCGTCATTCAAAATACTTTTTCTACGTCTAGAAATCCTGTGTGGGTCTCTTATTACGACGGGTAAGAGTACAAAATGTCGCCACCCCAATATATCCCGAGGGTGTCGTAAGACTAAGAGACACTTTCGCAAAAAGATCCATTGCGTAGAGAAGGAAAACTCGAAATGAAACCCGGTTGTCAGTAAAATGACAATCGTTAAGCCAAGTTGAAGGCCTTTTCCATTTTCAACTGCGAGTCGCGGCGACCTGCGCCTGTCCATTTTAGCACGGCAATGGGCTCACCACCTATTACGTGGGACAAAAAACTATAAGGTAAAATGTGGGCGTATACTATGCCTCTGCCTACCCCTTCGGGGATAAAGGCGTGATTATATCGACGGTTAAAAGGCGAATTGATTCAAGCGCCACTCTGGGCGATATTGAGTTATATACATCATTGGAATCGTGGAATTTTTCCGCGTCGTTTGAGCCGGGTTTGAGACTAATCTGAGCACTTTTTTGGCGCTTGACTCCATGACGAATTTGGGTATCTTTTCTACTTATTAGGTATCAAGTGTAGTAGTTTTGGTTGTTTTTTTCAAAGCATGTATATAAACCCATTTAAAAAAAATTTTTTTTTTACTATCTGTAGTTTAAACCATTAATCCCTGGATAAATTAAAATGGTTTTGACGTTTGATTTGTTTTTACTTGAACTTAAATAATTTAATTTGGATGTTAATTCATTTTGCTTGAACCAGATTTAATAATGTATGCAACTTTAATCATTTTGCCTTGAACATGTGAATATTATCTCTGTCGCTTGAATTAATCTTAGCTGATTAATTATAATGGAAATGTATGACTTGTGCTGATTATCCTTGACCAGTTTTTAGTATTTATGCCATTTAGAACAATTTTCTCTATGCATAAAATAAATATGTGCACGTTCGATTCCTCTATATTAGTTTAATAATTAAACTTATGTCATACTTAAATTAGTTTACTTCTTTCACCTCGCATTAAAAATGGCATTTATATCTCAAGGAACAGAACACAAACCAACGCGGGTAGGTACTTGGGCCCACAACACACGTGTCGTGCGTGGTTTCGAGGTCGGTGTAATTTGAGTTATTCCTCCTCGAACATTTACAACTAGGTGAACGGTTTAACTCATTTATCCATGAACAATTGACAAATAGGTAAGTGATTTCAATCATTTATTCATGAACAGTTGACTTATAGGTAAGTGATTTAAATCATGTATCCATGAACAGTTGACAAATGGGTAAGTGATTTAAATCATTTATCCTTGATCTTTTAAAGAAACAAGGAACACATAAACTATTTTGTTTTGAATAGGTACATAAATCGTCATTGTGTACATGACCCTTTCTGTCCTGATCAAAAAATTATGCAAAATGGCTCAAGTTACAATTTACTTGCTTTAAAAACACCTTTTATCTGTTATAATATTATCATAAATTAGCAAAAAATATACCGCTTTTTAGTTGGGGAGATTTGTACATTTTTATTATATACTTTAGGAACAGTGATTTTTTTTCTTAAAAAATAAACTTTAAAATGCTCTCCTGTAAAGTTCTCAAAATGGCGCTTGAATCAAGTCGCCTTTTAACCGTCGATATGTATGTATGGAAATCCTTATGGATTCCATGCTGGTCGTCTGCCGGCTAAACCCATATTCATCTGCCTCTGTTCTGAGTCCCGAAAGGTGTGTGAAGAGTGTGTGTGTGAGTGAAGAGTTTGTTAGGTACCTTTTTTTTAGCTTGAGGGGAAAATCCATCTTGGATGATATGCCGGGCTCCTACCGACTAAAAAACCTCACGTAACGCCCAACAGCCTATGGTTGGGAGCCCAGGGTAAGCCCTCGGAAGGATGTCCCAGGACTCCCAACAGACCCACGGCCGCCACTGCGGCCTCGCCCAGGGAGTGGTTCGGGTGCTATCCCGCGTCTTTGGGGGGTTTCGGGTGTGATCCCACTTCTTAGGGGGGCGTGCGTGAATCTCTCACGTCACGCTGCCGTCATGGGCCTGATGTTGACTTCCTACTCCTTTGCGCTCTAACGGCTAAATTAATCGGGCTGAAATTTTTGATAATACTCTGGAATTTAATGTGAAAAAATTTTGGTCTCCAGCAGGATTCGAACCTGCGTCTTCTGGTTTGCCGGACCAGACGCCCTAACCATTAGACCAACGAGATACTGCTCTCGACCGTCAAATTCTTTCACCTCATTACGTACGGCATAAGTACGGCAAACCAGAATATGCAGGTTCGAATCTTGTTCGAGACTAAATTTTTTCACATTAAATTTGTGACTGAGTCAGCATAGGTACTAATTGCTTCTCAAATTTATCTCCAATACTCTGGAAGTCTAGAATAAAGAATGGAGCTACTTTTTATCACTGGAATGCGATCCTAATGCGTGATATGTAAATTACGTGTCACATTGTTTGTCGCGATTAACGCCTAAACGACTTAACCGATTTTAACCAAATTTGCACACCGAGTCAAGTTTGATCTAACTTAAGAGATAGAATAGTTTCTTTTTTGTGGAAGGCTACGGCTTGGTGTATCGGGTTACAAAATCTTTAGCCAGAGCAACGCCTGGCCTGGCCCTCTTGTAATAATAATAGGTATACAAGGATGGTCGAAATTTCATGCACGAGGAATTCCGCTCGCAAAAAAGATTTTTAACTTCTACTGTTCATGAATCATTACATTTTTTGCTCAGAATCCGGAGTTTGTGGAGGAAGAAGATGAGCCGGCTACAAATCAAGTCAACGCCATTCCATTGCTAATTGATTCTCAGGATTCAGAAGGGTAAGGTGAATTTCGTATGATGCCATGCCACCGCCGTTTTGAAACGCCCTAGGGCGTCGCTACGCACAGTTTGTGAAGCCCTGATCTAAAGTAAAAACACGCTATGTTCGTACAGATCTTGACTGTGTGTGTGTGTGACCAATAAGGCTAAGCAAATGTTCCCTCACGACACCCGCCAACTATAATGACAGCTGTGGCGCGGGGCTGGCGGGGTAGGGAAGTTTGGTCAGTGGGGGGCAGGGAGTTGCCTATCTGCATGTAATACTATTCTATTATCTTTGCTTTAACTCACCCCGCCTTTTATCAAATCAAGTCATCTAGCGATTTGAGATTGTTTTAACAAAGTAAATAAAAAACAGCATTATTTTTTTAAATTTCAGGCAAAATGACCCTTTCACCTGTACAATACCAACGAACCCTCAGAACGGCTTCTACAGAATCACAACTGAGAAGGGCAACCAGTTCTTCGTGCTGACGTTAGAGTGTGAATCAGGGTATTCCGTTCTACAGCCTATTGGCACCAAAGATGGGACTGCCGCACAGGTTAGCTGTTTCTATGGCAAGTGGAGCAAGGGTCTGCCTAGATGCATTTCGGGTATGTACATAATTTTTTTTTTTTTCCATTCTTATACTTTTCTTTCCTCACCTTTGCTCTCCTTTCCTCTACTTTCATCTCATTTCCTCTCCTTTCCTCTCCTTTGCTCTCCTTTCTTCTCCTTTCCTCTCCTTTCCTCTCCTTTACTCTCCTTTCCTCTCCTTTCCTCTCTTTTCCTATCCTCTCCTTTGCTCTCCTTTCCTCTCCTTTCCTCGTCTTTCCTCTTCTTTACTCTCCTTTCCTCTCCTTTCCTCTCCTTTCCTCTCCTATCCACTCCTTTCCTGGTAGAACAGGGACTGCTGGGCCTTGATTTCTCGAGATGCAGGCCTTTGGCCCTGCCCCATTGCCTCCTTGCTCCATTTAAACAGTGACGCGGAGGAGTCCTGGCTAGGAGACATGTCGCCTCACCGGAGATCGTGCGGTATCCCCTTATCACCCTGACGACCATCGCCCTCTGCGGGCTCAGCAATCTAGCCATATTGCTGGCCGTCAGTGTCTCCGCCCATAACTACATAATTACAATAATTTTACTACAATTTCAACAATCAAAGTTGTGTTATAACGTTGGGCGAGAATGTCCAAAATATTAGTTATTTTCTGGCAAGCGGAGCTAGGGTCTGCATAGATGTCTTCCTTCTTTCATAGTTTAAGTGGTGGGTGTTTATAATAATGACGTTTAATTTTTTTTTCAGATTTACCAGCATAAACCTACCAGATGAAATCGCAAGATATGTAGAGGTCAAACTGAAAAAAGGAAAAGTAGAAGAAAGAGCAGCACAAGCAAACTTATTCTAGTTTAGTAAAAAAAAGTTTTAATATACATATAGGGTGTAACAAAATTACCTCTCCAAATTTCATGAGATGACTTGGCATCGGAAATCAAATACAAATATTTAATAAAAAAGGGGGGTAAATTTTTTCATTTTTTTTTTAAATTTTTTTGTCGCACATTAAGAATTCATTTTTTAACGGGGCAATTCGAGGTAACATGGTCGCCGTGGCAAAACAAACACAAAGCACCCGTCTGGCTGTCGTTGTCGCTTTCTACTGTCGCTCAGTAGCGATAGAAAGGGTTAAAAAGGGAATTTATAGGACCTTTAAAACGGTTTTACGGTTAAAGTATTCATGTGATTTTTTTTTTCTTCATTTTTTTAATTTTCTTGACAGATGCCACGTCACGTGACGAAATTTGGAGAGGTAATTTTGTTACACCCAGTATACGGACATATTCACACAAAGTAAGCTAGAAATAACTTGCTGGTGTTATGGATACAGACCACGGATATTAATACTTTAAATGAATACTTATCATACATAGAAACACCCAGACTCTAGAGACAAGCATTTATGGTTCACACTATTTTTTGTTCCCTGTGGGAATCGAACCCACGACCTCGTGATTCGCAGTCGCAAATTTCGACCTCTAGACCGACGAGGCAGTCGTTCTCGTTATGGATATAGACATAAATACTTTTACTGCTCGTTCGCTCTAACTTTGCCGCTCGGCTCTATACTAAAGTCGAATTTTTAATTAGACGAAGTAAATTGACAGCAACTAATGTCAATTCTTCATACAATGTTGCTTATTTTCTATGACGAAGTGATATTAGCTACTGTCAATTTACTTCGTCTAATTAACAATAATTCGGGTATACGCCTCTACGCCAGCGGCTAAGTTAGAGCGAACGGGTAGTAAATTCGTACTATATTAAGTAAACATAAAACATACAAAACAATAAACTCAAAGCTAAATATAAAATATTGAAAGAACTACATCTGTGCATAGTGTACAGTTCCACAATATTTATTAAATACCTTACAGATTTCAAAAATACTGTTCGAGACAGTACCAGTGTAATCTATCAGTAGTCATAGTAAAATAAAAATACTCTGATAGTAATCTAGACATTTGAAAATGCCGTGATGCTAAACCGGTCAGATATACAGGATGTATTTTTGGGGCAGCGGGGCAACAAGGGCAAGTACCTTAACAGTTGTAGTTACAGCACAACGTTCTTAGGAGACCTTCCCTAACTTTTTGAGATATTTGGAACTGCATTCACAGATTTTGTAAAAATGTTACTGTTAGCCAAAAAATGCAAGAATTTCAATAATATTTTTTCTGTGCCAATCTATTTCATGCGTGGATCAAAAGACTCTATTAGACCATTTTGGCTTTGAGTACTTGGAAAGGCAGAAATTGTCAAAAACGTTTCCCATACATTTCGGCAAGAGAATCAAATGTCTACAATGGCCAAACTTTTTATTATGGGCAGGCAGTGGGTAAGATTAGCTATAAAATAAAAAGAATTTTTATCCACAAGTTTCGAATTTGATTCGAATATCTTTATTTCTTTCTTACGAGTAGTTTCAGCTGAGAAAATTCTGAATGCAGTTCAAAATATATTAAAAAGTTAGTGAAGGTCTCCTAAGAACGTTTTGCTGTAACTACAACCGTTATGGCGCATTTTCATTAGTCGATAGGGACAGCATGCGGGGTGCGGGAGATTTCTGAAACGCATGCCACAGGGCCCGCATGCCGCAGGGAACCGTTTTCATTAGTCGATAGGGTCCGCATGCGGTGTGTAGCTGTGTAGCATAGCCTAGCATAGTATAACATGAATTATTGATCCATAGATCAACGATTAATGTTATGTGAAGTAATTTTAACTGTCTGTGTGTTATTTTTTTTATCAACCATTGCACACAGCATCTTTTAAACCAAAAAGCACTCACTAATAAATTGAATTATGAAAAGTATTTGACTCACTACCCGCATGCCGTATATCGACCGATGAATTTCATTGGTCGATATAACGGTCGGTATAAAGCATGCGGGAAGCCCCGAACGCATATCGACTTGTTCACTTTCATTGATTGTTATCTCGCATGCGGGGACTCCCTGTATACTTTATACCGAACGATTTAACGACCAGTGAAATTGCGCCATTAAGGTACTTGCCATTACTGCCCCGTTTCAAAAATACACCCTGTATAATTATTAATATTGTGGAACAGTACAAGTGTATTTTTTTCTAGGTTCGGTTAGGTATTGTTTAAAAAAAATAAAGAAAATCATATTGAAAACAAAAAATTACTTTTATTCAATGTCTTTCAACCATTAATGCGTTCTTAAGGCCGCGTGGGTCAGATTTTGAGTTTTTTGAAACAATCCTACTCAAAAAGTAAAGGGTTTATAATTCTGATAAATATATATATAATAGTTAAGGATATAAGCTAAACATATTCCAAGCCCGTTACACGATCCAATAAATTTCACTAGATAGAAAAAAATCCCAAAGTTGACTCTCTCAGAAAAGTTTTTTCAATACTGTGGCTAAACTATTAACAATTTTTTATTTTTTTTTGCACTCAATTAAAGCTATTGAGTTTTTATACACATTTTCCGAACGTTTTTTTATACACAAGTATTTACATAGTTATCATGTACGAATATCTACCAAACGCAATAGAATTGCGCCGCTGACGGCCGATCAGTCTCGCGCTAGCGCTTGTGGAGGTAGGACCTGTGTCAGTTTTTTTCGCAACTATTTCGTAATTATTATGCCAAATTACGTTGAAATCGCGCCACAGTATAAAAATATCAGTAATGGGCAAAATGTATTTAGATTAACCGTTACAAATTACAATACTTTGTTATGCTTAATTCAATTACTCTGTAACAGATTACTTGAGTAATTATTTACAATGAGTACTAGTAGTAACTAATTACTGAGTAATGGAATTACACGTTAATCTAATTACATTGTAACTAGTTACTCATTAATTCAATTAACGAACTCTCATAATTAACAACTCTGTCCTGTGAATTCGTCACGGCCCAAGGGGTGGATCGATTTTGATGCGGTTTTTTGATCGTAAGTCAATGTATCCATGATGGTACTTAGCTATACATTTTGAAGACCATCAGCTTAATTCCTGAGTGATGAAGGGATTTCACTAAAATTCCCATACGCGACTTATGGTAAATGTGGTGATCTTTTACTTTTTAAGTGTTTTCACGACATGGTAACCATCCACCTAATGCATTAAAATGTCTACGAATTACATGATAATTTTGCAATCCAACATGGCGGCCACGCCGTAATCACAAAATTTCATGATGGGTATCGTTTAAGGGGTTTTTTGGTATGCTGAGTACGAATTACGTGATAATTCAGCAATCCAATATGGCCGCCGCACCGTAATCACAAAATTTCATGATGGGTATCGTTTAAGGGGTTTTTTGGTATGCTGAGTACGAATTACGTGATAATTCAGCAATCCAATATGGCCGCCGCACCGTAATCACAAAATTTCATGATGGGTATCGTTTAAGGGGTTTTTTGCTATGCTGAGTACGAATCACGTGATAATTTTGCAATTCAAAATGGCCGCCACGCCGTAATCACAACATTTCATGATGGGTATCGTTTAAGGGGTTTTTTCGAAAGCTGAGTACGAATCACGTGATAATTTTACAATCCAATATGGCCGCCGCGCCGTAATCAAAAAAATGCATGATGGGTATCGTTTAAGGGGTTTTTTGCTATGCTGAGTACAAATCACGTGATAATTTTGCAATTGAAAATGGCCGCCACGCCGTAATCACAAAATTTCATGATGGGTATCGTTTAAGGGGTTTTTTAGAATGCTGAGTACGAATCACGTGATAATTTTGCAATCCAATATGGCCGCCGCGACGTAATCACAAAATCATGATGGGGTATAGTTTAAGGGGTTTTTTGGTATGCTGAGGACGAATTACGTGATAATTCTGCAATCCAATATGGCCGCCACGCCGTAATCACAAAATTTCATGATGGGTATCGTTTAAGGGGTTTGTTCGTATGCTGAGTACGAATCACGTGATAATTTTGCAATCCAATATGGCCGCTGCGCCATAATCACAAAATTTCATGATGGGTATCGTATAATGGGTTTTTTGGTATGCTGAGTACGAATCACGTACTAATTTTGCAATCCAACATGGCCGCCGTGCCGTAATCACAAAATTCTATGATGGATATCGTTTAAGGGGTTTTTTGGAATGCTGAGTACGAATCACGTGACAATTTTGCAATCCAATATGGCTGCCGCGCCGTAATCAGAAAATTTCATGATGGGTATCGATTAAGGGATTCTTTCGTATGCTAGGTACCAATTTAATGTAATTAACCTTAATTTTACAATAAAAACCTTTTGTCATAGTATTTTCGCCTTGCTAGGCTTAAACTTAATAAGCAAATCTTTTTAGTTTACTACTGGTAATAGCTTAGGCGGCCAAATTGAATTCCAAAATTATCATGTTATTCGTACTCAGCATTCGAAAAAACCCATTAAACGATATCCATCACGAAATTATGTGATTACGGCGCGGTGGCCATTTTGGATTGCAAAATTATCATGTGATTCGTACTAAGCATACCAAAAAACCCCTTAAACGATAAACATCATGGATTTTTGCGATTAAGGCGCGGTGGCCATATTGGATTGCAAAATTAGTACGTGATTCGTACTCAGCATACCAAAAAACCCTACAAATGATAACCATCATGAAATTTTGTGATTACACCGTGGCGGCCATTGTGGATTGCAAAATTATCACGTGATTCGTACTCAGCATACCAAGAAACCCCTTAAACGATACCCACCATGAAATTTTGTGATTATGGCGCGGCGCCCATATTGGATTGCAAAATGATCACGTGATTCGTACTCAGCATACCAAGAAACCCCTTAAACGATACCCATCATGAAATTTTGTGATAACGGCGCAGCGCCCATATTGGATTGCAAAATTAGTACGTGATTCGTACTCAGCATACCAAAAAAACCCCTTAAACGATAACCATCACGGATTTTTGCGATTACAGCGCGGCGGCCGTATTGGATTGCAAAATTAGTACGTGATTCGTACTCAGCATACCGAAAAACCCTTTAAACGATACCCATCATGAAATTTTGTGATTACACCGCGGCGGCCTTTTTGGATTGCAAAATTATTACGTGATTCGTACTCAGCATACCAAGAAACCCCTTAAACGATACCCATCATGAAATTTTGTGATTACGGCGCGGCGCCCATATTGGATTGCAAAATTTTCACGTGATTCGTACTCAGCATACCAAGAAACCCCTTAAACGATACCCATCATGAAATTTTGTGATTACGGCGCGGCGCCCATATTGGATTGCAAAATTAGTACGTTATTCGTACTCAGCATACCAAAAAACCCTTTAAATGATACCCATCATGAAATTTTGTGTTTACACCGCGGTGGCCATTTTGGATTGCAAAATGATCACGTGATTCATACTTAGCATACCAATTTTAGAAAACTTTAGAAATTTTTATGACCAGTTATAATGTAATTTACATTTTTTACGCAACTGTAACCATCTAGCAAACTTACGCAACGGAGACTCTCAAAAGAAATGAAATATCCTAGTTTTCGAAAAATGTTTCGTTGCTGCTCAGCTCTTATTCGCCTTAGCGTGATGTTATATATTTTGGTATTTATCAAAAATGGACATTCTGTTAAGGAACTTTTGAAATTCAACTTGCAGTCTCTTAGACTCTAGAGTTCAAACAACTAAACAAACAAACTCTTTAGCTTAAAAATAATAGTATAATATACATAATTAACTCATTTATTTAGGAAACTCGAATAAATCACTACACTTAATAAAGTTAGATGCATTTACTACGTCAAACAAAGTTAGCATGCTGTTTCTTTCTACTCTACTGTATACTGTGGCATGAGAGTTCACTGCCGCTGCCGGCGCGCGGTGTGTCTTGCGCCCGGAGCGAGGGGAGCGCCAAATGCCTACTTGTGCGCAATAACCGCCCCTTAATCTCCGACAAGAATTGGGGTGCTATAGTCTGGCCATGACTGCTGTGCACTCTCTGAGCTGAGGTATGCGCGGCGAGGTGGGAGCCGGGGAAAAAAGAGCATGTATTGTGTACACGTCGCACAAATCTTACGATATCAGTTTACATGTTTAAAACTGATGAATTTTTCTTCTGATAACTCCAAGATCAAAATCATCGACAACTATAATTTGACAGTAATTTGAAGTACAGATACGCATCAAGATTATTAAAATTTATCTTATTCAGATTCATTATTTCGTAAACATATGTTAATCTATTTACCTATGTTAGGTATCATTAAATTGTGATATGAATAATTAAATTGGGACGCGTAAAAGCGAAATATTATCGGAATTGGAGTATTAATTGGATTACTATTTCAACCAAGAAACATTGTAGCGTTACAAGTCCTTGATATTTCTTCGTACCAAATACAAGCCGGCCTTATAAGCGGACTTAGTACAGTTTAGGTACAGTTTTTTGGTCCTAGTTTTGTGACTATTCAGACACCATTCACGCCATTCTGACACATACTACTCGATCCGTTGGTCTAATTTCAGTATCGTAATAAGATAGGGAGGGAGAGGGAAGGAGAGAAAAGGAGATGAAAGGAGAAGAAATGAGAGGAAAGGAGAAGATGGGAGAGGAAAAGAGAGGATAGGAGAGGAAAGGGGATGAAAGGAGAGGAAAGGAGACGTGACGTTCTACAGCAAATTCGGATGTGCTGAAGTTGTACTCTCCAAATCGTTCAGGGTGTCGTGGTAGGTATGTCCAGGCTACCTAATCACTGTAGATGACATGCGTGTTTGATATTAGAGCTCCGACATGATAGAGAGTACGTGAGTCGGCAGGTACACGGACGTATGCTGTCCAGGGCAGCGTTCCATTCTCACGGCCGTCAAACACACCACACTCGCTGTAAGACTGAGGTGTGGATGTGAAGCTGAAATAGATTTGGTTGTCATGAGTTCACAACTAATAGCAATGTCCCTAATTTAACATACAGGGTGGTCACCCTCACACTTTGCGTCCGGAGCGTTTGAGCACGTCAAGTTCAAGGCTTTCTTCCACGCACGCTTGGTTTGTGGAATGAACACCCTGCCTCGGCTTCAACTATCATCAACAGTATGATGTTCTTCAAAAGGGGTATTGGAAGGTGAGTGCGTGTGTAGCGGCTCTGATATTGCAAATGTCCATTGAATAAGGTGTCCACTTTCCATTGGATAGGCCGTACCCTTCCGGACCCGCAGCACATCTAATATGCTCAACTCGTTGTGTCGTGGGCACATTTTATTCCCCTCTACACAACTAACTTACCAATGGCACAACCAAGACCCACGACACAACTATTTGGTAATTCAGTTGAGCCGTACGTAACCTTTGGTTTCCATGGCACAACTATTTTTTCATTTTTCAACACCCTTGCTCATAAATTGGTTTTTATTACATGGCTTTTACACTCATAAACCATGGTATTAAACACTTGTGCTTTTTTTTCTTGATCGCACTAGTGTTTTATTTTATACTAGCGGACGTCACACCACGGAGACGAGTCAAATTAAGTTTGTACCTCGCTGAAAGATATTATTTATGCATTTCTTAACTGGGTTATAGTTTTAAAGGGTTTCAAACAAAAGGGATAAAGCGGGACCCTACTCACGAGACTTCGACGTCTATCTGTCTATACGTCACGAAGCTGTACCTTGGCGGTAAAATGGCAGTCATTAAGCCAAGTTGAAGGCCCGGCTTAAAAATTGTAACAGCAAGTAGTCACAACAAAAAGGGTCGAAATCTTAAAACGTCAAATGTGGGCATATAATATGCCTCTGCCTACCCCTTCGGGGATTACGGCGTGACTATTTTTCAGTTCTAGATGCATGTATGTATGATACAGAATTCTATTATTTTCTCAATGACTTTTAGAAATATGCGGGATCCCGCAAATACCGGGATCCCGCAGGACTGAGACCTCTCAGTCCGTTGCGGGATTGCATTCCCTACTCCTGACAAATAAATGATGAATATCTATCAAAAATAAAAAATGTGTGCGTGTACTAGTGTACACACGTAAGAAGTGAAACTTCTTCATAACCTTATTTTTCAAGCCCAAAAGCCCAAAAGTCCAAAAGTCCAAAAGCCCAAAAGTCCAAAAGTCCAAAAGTCCAAAAGCCCAAAAGCCCAAAAACCCAAAAGCCGAAAAGCCGAAAAGCCCAAGAGCCCAAAAGCCGAAAAGCCGAAAAGCCGAAAAGCCCGAAAGCCGAAAAGCCGAAAATCCGAAAAGCCCAAAAGCCGAAAAGCCGAAAAGCCGAAAAGCCGAAAAGCCGAAAAGCCGAAAAGCCGAAAAGCCCGAAAGCCGAAAAGCCGAAAAGCCGAAAAGCCGAAAAGCCGAAAAGCCGAAAAGCCGAAAAGCCCGAAAGCCGAAAAGCCGAAAAGCCCAAAAGCCGAAAAGCCGAAAAGCTCAAAAGCCGAAAAGCCCTAAAGCCCAAAAGCCCAAAAGTCCAAAAGCCCAAAGTCCCAAAGTACAAAAGTCCAAAAATCTACAAACGACATGCTATCCCTGGATAAAGTACTCTTAATTCGAATCCACCGTGGTGGGGAACAGAACACAGATGGCGCGTAACCAAAAATCGTGACGTGACGTGACGTGACGTGACGCAAATTTTTTTCCAACGCCGATAAAGAAGTTTCACTTCAAAAATTAAATAGTGTCCCGTTTTTGCCCTTTGGGAGCAGAACCCTAAAAAGAAATTGACTTATAATAATAAATATATAACTCAACCAATGACCTACTTACAAAAGACTTTTGCTCACTGCCATCTTCTTTGCTGAACCAATTTCGATGGACTTTACCAGCTGCCACCGCGAAATCATGTGCAGGAACTAACTTGCTAGCGTCAGTCCAGAAGCAATGAGCAGCTGTAAGAAGTAAGTAGAAGAACATAAAATTGAGAAGCGCTCGTGGCTCGCGGACTCAGTGTTCTGCAAACGATCACTGCATACATACATACATATGGTCACGCCTTTATTCCCGAAGGGGTAGGCAGAGGCATATTAGATGCCCACATTTCACCTTTTTTAGAATTAATCCCACGTAATAGGGGTGGTGAGGCGTATTACCGTGTTGAGATGGACAGGCACAGGTTGTGACTGCCCGCTGTTGAAATTTTTAAGCCGCCTAAAAAGACCTTCAACTTGGCTTAACGACGCCATTTTAGCAACCGGGACCAATGGCTTAACGTGCCAATAAAACGCTCAAATAAATGTCACAAAGTGGTCACATGGATAGTCACCCATCCAGGACTGGCCATAGTGAAAGTTGCTTACTGCAGTGATCGTCTACAGAACACTGAGTCCGCGGGGACACGTGCGCTTCGAAAGGAACGTTAAGCCGTTGGTCCCGCGCTGGCCAGTAAAATGGCAGTCGCTAAGCCAAGTTGAAGGCAATTGGGCGGCTTGAAAATGTTCAACAGCGGGATGGTCACAACCTGCGCCTGTCCATATCAACACGGCAATACGGCTTACACCTAATATGTAGGACAACATCTAAAAGTGAAATGGGGGCATATAATATACCTTTGCCGAGCCCTTAGGGGATAAACCTACCTGATATAACAACGTTCTCAGAGACGATGGATCCCCCGCTGATCTGCTTGAATGGCACTCTCGTTGTTCTGTAAACTCCGACGTGCCACGGCATCTCTTCGCGCATGGCTTGTGTACCGTCTATAATAAGTTCTTGCCCGACAGGAGTTATTCGACCACATTCTAAGGGAAAATAAAAAGAAGTTTAAAAACGCGGTAAAATTGAGGCTATGGTCTCTGATAAACGCTGCGGCAAGGCGCGGCGCGGCAAGGCGCGGCGCGGCGTACGCCACGGCATTATTCTTACTATTGAACTATAGTATGGCAGGACTGAGTCTCTTGGGGTGTTCTTCTCAGTCTGTAGCATTTCCGAACCCCCGGGTAGAGTCACAAAAATTTGGCAAACCTAATTGCTTTTTTAAATTTTTAAGGGAATAAAAAAAAGCAGAAAAGATAGTAATAGTATTACTAACAGATAGGCAACTCCCTGCCCCCATTGACAAGCTTCCTTACCCCCGCCAAAGTTGTCTTAAAGCAGGAATATGTTTAAACCTTAGACCATTTAACTAACAAATGGTCTTATAAAGTCAACTGGTATTAACGCAGAAAGAGGCCAAGCAAAATCAAATGATAATAATTTTAAACTTAAAGTAAATGATAACACAATTACAACAGATGCCGAAGTCGCTAACGAATTTGAACAATTTTTCTCTCGAATTCCAGTAGATTTGACCAGAGCCCTAGGTTCTTCTACCCCAATAGCAGAATCCTTGTTAAAAGCAAATGTTCCTTGCTGTAATGAAATATTCAAATTCAGTAAAATTAGTATACACACTATCATAAAAACTTTTAAATCTTTAAATATTAAGAAAACGGCTGACCTCTGGGGAATTTCTGTACATTTAGTTAATTCGTTAATTGAAATGGTTGCCCCTGAATTATCAATAATATTTAATAATTGTGTTGATAGTGGTGTGTTTCATGACTTAATGAAGTTAAGTAAAATAACTCCTCTGTTTATAGTAGGGGAGCCCACGAGGCTAAATGGGGATTTACTCGAGCGTCGTAGAGACCTATTGGGATGCAAAGCTTAGATGATATGAAGAAAAAAATGTTATGGGATATATACCTTTACATCGGTGGGGGAAGCGGCTATAGATTTTTAAATATGTAAAAAAAAACTGTTGCATGGACATCCTCGAGCGCGTCAGATATTGATAGCATCAATGCCCTACGTATTTTTAATAATGTACGTATGTTAATCTGATCGTTAGCATGATGCGGGTGGTTGTATTTAGGGGTTGAAAATGAAAAAAAAAAAAAAAATATCGAGCGCGTCAGATGTTCTAAGGGAGTGTTAAGTGCACCAAAAAAAAGCTCTCATTCACTAATCTGACGATTTCGATGGGACGCAAACTCGCGGCCATTTTCATAATGTGCAAAAAAAATTCGCCATTTTGAAATACTCAAGCGCGTCAGATTAAGATATATATGGTTTATCTTTATGTTCTAAACGTACTGTCTCATAATCTGACGATTATCTAGAGGGATTGGCCTGTACTGACAAAAAAAATTAGAAAAACGGTTCACCTTAAAGGCCATCCCTGCAACTTCCCGCTAATTCCATTCCTGGGCTCTTAAAATTGTATTTATGACATTTTTGAGCTCAAAATAGATCTGTGTGATGGCGTCATGGCAGCAGAAACCAGAGTGGGGACGGAGTGAGAGAGTAATAGATAGAGAAAGAGTGAGAGAGGAATAGAAACGCGGAGAAGGCAATGTAGGCATCACGCAACTGCACGCATTTACACTACGCGCCAAATATCTTTGCGCCTATGAAGTTAGTTAAAAAATCAAGGTTGCGCAGGTACAATCGCAAACAAAAGTATGTACTGAGTCTAAAAATTCATTTTATCGATGCTGTTGCGTAATTTCCAGGACATAAATGTTTTGAATAGGTCAATATTAATTCTATACTATTATTCAAAGTAAGTAGTAGTATCTAGTAGTACGAACGAAGTTCGTAGACGCAAAGATATTTGGCGCATAGTGTAACTTTATCGACGAATTTTTGTTATTTCGGCTTGCGAAAATCGTCAGATTATATATTTTTCATTATTTTCGAATTATTTCCACCAAAATAAAAAAAAATTTAGCTACGCTCGAGAATGTCGAGATGACGTTTTTTTTTTACAACTTTGTTGCCCTCCCCTTTTTTTACGTCACTCTCAAATTGTCAGATTAGTGGAATATACACTTTTTAGGATGTAATTAACTCACCCTACCTTAATCTGACGCGCTCGAGAATTTCTGATGGTCAATTTTTTTTTACTAATCTGATCCTGTATCCTTCACGGGCGGCCTTATATATGGGCCTCATGTTTTGTGGAGGTACTTAACCGGGTACAAGGTATCCCCGTGTATATTAATCTGACGCGCATTAGTAAATCCCGAAATCCCTTCTAGGGCTCCCCTACTATTAAATCGGGTAGCACCTCAGATCCGTCCAATTTTCGTCCTATTTCTGTACTACCCACGTTTAGTAAAATCTTTGAATAGGTAATGCTTAATCAAATGCAAAATCTTTTTAATACAAATAAACTATTCCATACTAAACAGTTCGGTTTCACGCGCGGTCGGTCTACCACGGATGCTGGAATCAAATTATTAGAGTGTATATGTGAGGCCTGGGAGGAGTCGTATGATGCTTATGGTGTATTCTGCGACATATCTAAGGCCTTCGATTGCGTCCAGCATCAGACTTTAATTAAAAAACTTGATCATTATGGGATCCGGGGGACGGCCTTGGATTTAATTAGTTCTTACCTAAGAGATACAGTACAGAGAGTAGTTATAAATGGTAAACAGTCATATGGTTCTGCTGTAACAATGGGGGTGCCTCAGGGTTCAATTCTGGGACTTTTTCTATTTTTAGTGTACATAAATGATCTCCCTCACCTTATAAGAGACGATCACGAGGTAGTTTTGTTTGCTGATGACACATCTTTAATATTTAAAGTTGAACGTGGACAACGCGAACTTGACGAAGTAAACAATGCCCTCTCTAGGGTAGTCCACTGGTTAACGCAAATAATTTATTGTTAAATGAAACCAAAACAAAATGTATTCGATTCACCTTGCCAAATGTTAGGCTCGTTAACACCAATAATAGGATTAGGGATGATCAAGTAGAATTGGTCGATGATACTGTCTTTCTGGGCATAAAGTTAGACTCCAACTTGCAGTGGGGGCCTCATATCGGGAAAGTCTTGGGCAAACTGAGCTCTGCAGCCTATGCCGTTAAAAAGATCCGACAACTGACAGACATTAGAACAGCGCGTCTTGTCTACGTTAGCTATTTTCACAGTGTCATGACCTATGGCATAGGTACTATTATGGGGTAACGCTGCCGACATCGAATGTATCTTTGTGTTGCAGAAAAGGGCTGTTCGGGCTATCTATGGTATGGGGTTTCGGGAGGATTATGAGAAAAGTTTAAGGATCTCAACATCCTTACTGTGTATTCACAGTACATATATGAAAACTTATTATATACTCATAAAAATAACAGTAAATTTATTAAAAATAGTAACTTCCATAACTTTCCATACTTAAACTTAAGAAATAAGAATAAATTGGCTGTACCTAGATTTAGGCTTAATAAAATAAGCAATTCTTTTGCGGGCAATTGTATTAGAATGTACAATACATTGCCGACAGCCATAACAGGTTTGTCAGTTAATAAATTTGAAAAACTAATAAAATTTAAATTGTGCAAGAAAGCTTATTATAGCATTAAAGACTTTCTAGAAGACAAGGCTGCCTGGCAGTGACACGAATTGCTCCTTTCTACATGTTAAAAAAACTGTATTAGATACTAAGATGAATTTTGGTAGGGACCGGACTGAGTTTCTTGGGGTGTTCTTCTCAGTCTGTAGCATTTCCGAACCCCCGGAGTCACAAAAATTTTGACAAACCTAAATTTTTTTTTTAAATTTCAAAGGGAATAAATTTAATTTTATTTTATAAAGAAAATAGCCCTTTAATGTTCATTTACTCTAACCATTATAGTTCTTTTAAAATCAATTAATTTCGTTAATAATGCACAAAAACCGACCGCAGCTCTCTCTTTCTTGACCGCTAAAATGTACCTATATCTTCTATCTTGTTCCAACCGATTAGCGTCATACGGACTCGTAATAGTGTATACTAATAATAATGAGGAATGTTCATAAGTATGTAAAATTACTTGAAACTTCGTTTCAGTAAAGCTTTTGTACACTCGAGAGCAATGAATCCGGGTCACTTAAAGAATCCTAAAAATCTCGGAAACTAAAAATGCTAGGTTAATGCAATAAATTGTATTTAATAGACAATGTAATACTCCTTAAATGAAGGTATTAAAACTTTACTTTTAAAATTAAATCTTTACAATAATTAAGGTAGTTATTGTAAAGTTATATCATAAAAAAATCAAATTTGAAAAAGGGCCACTTTCGAAGATGGAACTACGAAATTACAGCATTTGGTGTTGCTTTTGTTTGTAATCTGTCATTTATGTGGGTACATAAACCATGTTGATAGTGCTCTATATTCATTAATCAAGCTGAAATTATGTCGCTTACGCCTGAAGAATGCACCAGAATACTTACAATGCTGGAAACCGGCCGGAGTCAGCGCGATACAGCCAGGACTGTCGGTGTGTCGCTGTCAACAGTACAAAGAGTTCTCCGACGTTACGAAGAAACTGGTTCTAACCTACGCAGACCAGGAACGGGCAGAACCAGGTGTACCACAGCACGAGAAGACCGATACTTGGTGAACACCATGCTTCGAAATCGCTTTCTCACAGGAACTGAACTCACCAATCAGTTTCGACGCCTCGGAGGAAGTAACCCAAGTGCATGGACAGTAAGACGTCGGCTTGCTGAATCTAACTTAAAACCCCTTAGACCTGCAAACGGCCCTAAACTGGAGCGTGGGCATCGTATTTCGAGACTAAGGTATGCCCAGAGCCACGTAAATTGGAGTATTGAAGATTGGTCAAAAGTTATGTACTCCGACGAATCAAAATTTATGCTCTACAAGCACGATGGAAGACACAGAGTGTATCGAAGACCAGGGGAAAGATTCAAGCAAGCATGCATCGAAGAAAAAGTAGCCTACGGTGGTGGGTCTGTACTTGTGTGGGCCGGAATTTCTTTTGAAAGTCGCACAGAGCTGGTGATCATAGAAAACGGCTCTTTAACTAGCGTAAGATATGTGGAAGAAATCCTCAATGATCACGTTGGTCCATTTATGGTCAATTTAGGTGAGGATGCTATATTTACATACATACATACATAACATCACGCCTGTTTCCCAACGGGGTAGGCAGAGACTATGGCTTTCCACTTGCTACGATCCTGGCAAACAACTTTCGCTTCTTCAACTTTCATAAGTGTCTTCATACATGCTCTTCGGTTAAGTACCCTTAAATGCATGACAATGCCCGACCTCATACAGGTAGGATTGTGAATGACTACCTTCAAGAGATGAACATTACTCGTATGGAGTGGCCAGCGCGCAGCCCGGATATCAACCCGATCGAGCATGCTTGGGACGAGCTAGGCAGATGCGTAAAACAACGAAACCCTCCCCCAATCACGCTTCGTGAGCTCAAAATTGCTCTCACAGAGGAATGGGAGAATATTCCCCAAAATCGTATAAGGAACTTGGTGTACAGCATGCCAAACCGCGTAAACGCAGTAATGGAAGCACGAGGAGGCAATACGAAGTATTAAAATTCAAGAAAATCGTAATAAAGTTCAAAAATTTCATGTTTCCTATTTTTGTTTTAAGGAGAGATCGGCAGTTTTTTCTTTATGTAATTTTGTGTTAATAAAATGTATGGTGACTCATATTTTTTTTACTTTCATTTAAGGAGTATTACATTGTCTATTAAATACAATTTATTGCATTAACCTATCATTTTTAGTTTCCGAGATTTTTAACATTCTTTAAGTGACCCGGATTCATTGCTCTCGAGTGTATATACAAATACACTAGTTTTTGTTTTATTCAAAAATACCCAGTCGTTTTGATTTTACAATCATTCAAAGTTCGCGAAAATTTGTTGCCCCGCTAACAGTCACTGAACCGCGGATGACGTCACGTTATAGCGCGGCTCCGTGCGGTCCGCTCCGCGCCCAGCTGTAGCAGTGAAAAAGTCCCGCGCACGCAGTGTTACCTATTATTCTCTTCGCTTTTAGCTGAGTGAATTGTTAAAAAAATAACGAAGGCTTCGATAGGACAATCAGATAACTTACCTAAAATAGATGGGCTTGTGGTTGCTCATTTTTTAGCTATAAATAATGATTTTTTTTGGTCGAAATGCGAAGCGTCTTTCATTATAACTCTTATGAAAATTTGTTAAAACTGTTCTATATTGTGTTATTTATCCAAAAAGTTACTATTTTAGATAAGTCGTAGCTTATTTTTATCGTGATGCTAGCTAGGTAGAAGTATGTATGAGAAGCCAAGGGTGTAATATCCTAAAACTCTAAAACTAGGATGAACTAAGAGGACTAGGGATATAGGAGACTAAGGTTAAAGACTTAGCTAGAGATAATATGCGTCTACTTATTCCTAATCGGGAACAGATGTACTAAAGCTTTTTTAGGGTTCCGTAGCCAAATGTAAAAAATGGAACCCTTATAGATTCGTCATAACTGTCTGTCTGTCTGTCCGTTCATATGTCACAGCCATTTTTATCCGAAACTATAAGGCATGCTGTTGAAACTTGGTGACTAAAAAGCATTAAAAATTCTACAAAAAAAAATTGAAAAAATATCAATAAATTTTGGGGGTCTCCATACTTAGAACTGAAACTTCAAATTTATTATTTCATAAAAGCCATACGTGTTGGGTATCTATAGATAGGTCTTTAAAAATGCTATTGAGGTTTTTAATTTTCTTAACAGAATAGTTTGCGCGAGAGACACTTCCAAAGTGAAAAATGTGTCCTCCCCCCCCCCTCTAACTTCTCAAATTAGAGAATGGTAATAAAAAAAATTATGTACATTGCCATGCAAACTCCCACCGAAAATTGGTTTGAACGAGATCTAGTAAGTATTTTTTTTTAATACGACATAACGCACCTTCATTTCGAAACCGTTACTAAACAAAATAACTAAATTTTACAGGAGAAGCAATTTAAGATTTTTGGCCTATTGAATACCTCATAATGAAAAACTTATGAACTTTTATGAGGTATGTCTTAGATCACTTATTAAATTATTAGTTCCTTTTCAAGATGTGAAGGCACATAATTAGATAATTTTAATTATTACTGTTTTATAATAATTTTAATTTTTATAGTAACACTTTTGCAATAACTTTTTTTTTCAATTATGATTGAATATTGTAATGTTAGTATGAATTGAATGTTACTATGTAAAAAATAAAATTCTAGCTATTTTAAATGACAGAATAATGAGTGTGAAATATATTTAAAGAAACGGATAAAATAAAAGGTTATAATTAAAATCACTATTTATTAAACGAACGTATGAAGTACAATTATAAATGGCAAATAACTCTTTATTCTTCTTTTAATAATTTTCATTTAATTGAAGCTTACAGTCACCGTATTTACTTATTTTGAATAATAATATCAACAGAAAACTACTTCCTATTCAGATGGGACTACCTGCGGGATCCAGCCTACAGGTAGGGGGCGTCAGCATCAGCATCGAGTCCTCTTAGAAGTATCTGGGGCTCGTACTCGATGGCCGGTGGAAAATCGGACATCACTTCCGAAGTTTGGTCCCAAAACTGATGGGGGCATTGATGCCCAACATCAGGGGACTCTACGCGCCCTACAAGGAGACTGTACCTGGGGATAGTGCGAAGTATGACCCTAGGGGCCCCCGGATGGGCGGAGACCCTGACGGCGAGCAACATGGCTAGATTGCTGAGCTCGCAGACGGCGATGGCCGTCAGGGTGATAAGGGGATACCGCACGATCTCCGGTGAGGCGGCATGTCTCCTAGCCGGAACCCCTCCATGGGACCTGGAAGCGAGAGCCCTTGCGTCACTATTTAGATGGCGCAAGGAGGCGCTGGAGTGGAGTCATAGGCCTGCGTCTCGAGAAACCAAGCCCCAGCGGTCCCAACTCCACCAGGAAACCGTGGAGACATGGAAGGTGCGACTTGAGCAACCAAAGGGCGAATTCGCCACAATTGCGGCCGTCAGACAATCATGGAAGAGTGGCTAGAGAGGAGACACGGTGCTCTCTCCTACTGGTTGTCACAGATGCTTGGTCACGGTAGCTTCGGTATGTATCGGTGGGGCAGACACCAGGAAACCACAGCCGAGAGTCAGCACTGCGAGGATCGCAGCGATGACACAGCGCTCCACACGCTGGTGGAGTGCACTGCGTGGGCGCAACAGCACCAGGTCCGCGTAGTGGGTCTAGACGTGGACAATCTCTCACTCAAGACCATAATGCGAGCCATGATCTTCAGCGGGAGTAAGTGGGATTGCGCCGCCTCTTTCTGCGAGCAGGTCATGCTCGTGAAAGAGGCGGCGGGGCGGGAACGCGAGAGAACTCTCCCACTCGAGTTCCGCAGTCGGCGGCCTGGGCGCCGTCGTCGTGTCTTCGCCGAAGACTATCGGCCTCCATGACTTGGGGCCTGAGGACGGTGAGAGGGCTACTCCCCGTCCTAACAGAAGCAGGCCCATGACGGCAGCGTGACGTGAGGGATTCCCGCACACCGCCCCTTAGAAGCGGGATCACACCCGAAACCCCCCAAAGACGCGGGATAGCACCCGAACCGCCCCTTGGGCGAGGCCGCAGTGGTGGCCTTCTGAGGGCTTACTCGGGGCTCTAGCTAAGTAAAAATAATATAACACAATATGAAACTAAACAGTCATCTATAAATCTTTTGTATTTGTTTTATACTTATTATTTGTATACTTATTGTAATAATACTACCACTGTTTATATACTTATTGTAATAATCCTAACCGTAAACATGAGAATCAAGTTAGTCAAGAACTATACTAAACCAATAATCACTATTTGAAACTAAATATTTATGTCATACTTTTATCTAGAATCTTTATTATAAGGATTATACAAAAGGTAACGGTTTTGGTTTTAAATTTGAAAAAAATAAAATACACATTTTAAGTTAAAAACTGTGACTAAACAAAAAAACACACTTTATAGAATAAAAATAAGTAAATAATATAGCTTAACGAGAAAGTCAACCGTTCTTATATCAATAGTTACACTTTTATTATAAACTTGTACGTCGAATCAAATGACCGGTGACAACTGGTTTAATAACGGTTATGTCATTAGCATTTGTTTAACATTTTCGTTTAGTAACGTTTTAGTTTAGAGCTATCTACCGTAATATTGAGGTATTAAATAAACTGTCAAATTCATTCGGTAGTTCCTGACGATTTAAAAAAGATGGCGTTATTAACTCAATTTCGTAAAAATTTCGTTTAGTAACGGTTTCGAAATCAAGGTGCGATAAATCGCAATATTCGGCTAGAAAAATCACTGCAACAGCGAACGTGTTAAAACATCAATCAAAGTTACAACGAACTAGGTACAAGAACTTTCATAGGTAATTATTATGTTACTTGTTGCTACGGAATCCTTCATGGGTCCGACTCGCACTTGGCCGGTTATTTATTCAATGACGAAGAGTTTGGTTGGTTGGTAGTGCACGCTGCTTAGGAATTAAAGGGGTCCCGAGTCCCGACACGATCAATTAGCAATTGTCAAGCACGTTAAATATAATGTGTACATATACGTCGATGCACACACACATGCAAAGAAATCACGCACACTGAAGCATCTTCCATTCATATTTAACGTGATTGACAATTGCAAGGCATGATCATGTCGGGAGCCCATAAGGGTCGCGGGTACAAACATTTACGTGCATGAACATGAATATTTGTATCGGTCTGGGTGTTTTTAATATTAAGTACTTACCTATCTATTTACAATAAATATAAATAAGTAAGTACCTACGTAAGGTGTAAACATTTTCTGTTTATGTATCTATAACTTTTTCAGATCACCAAAAGAAAGCTATGGTGAGATGCTATAGGCTATATCCAAGTTAAAAGATATGCTCTTCATTGCATTTATCCACTTTTTCTGCAGTTTTAAGTCCTTTGGAACTAGGAAAAACAACTTTTTTGGCGTCTTGATAGTAGTACTTGTACATTTTGGTACAACACAGGATTTCCGAGCACTAGGATTAGGCATATCAATGAATCTTTAGGGAAACGTCAGGCTGCGGTACTGAATAGCGCGAACGGACTGAGCGACTGCTATAACGTGACGTCATACGGTGTGAGCGCTGGCCAGCGGTCGCGGACTCACTTTAAATTCTATAACTTGGGAAGTAATTGACGTATCAAAATAATTCTTTCACACGTATTTTTTATTTTTGACGGAGAATACAATAAGCTAAAATTCAAAATTAGTGAACATTCTTCGAAAGATTTGACCGTTTGTTTGTTTGTTTGCATGAAATAGGCTCCGAAACTACTGATCCGATTTGAAAAATTCTTTCACTGTTGGGAAGCTACATTCTTTGTGGTGAACATAGGCTATATTTTGGGTGTAAGGGGCCCCACCACCACCTAATTTTGGGGGCCCAAGCGACCTCACCTGCACGTGGTGCACCTGCCGAAAAACTAACGAGGCTCCGCGATTTTCAGGTACCCCCATGGTGGCCTAGGCTCCCATGTGGGTGCCAGGTGGTACAAAGTGTTGGTCCGGGGGGGTACCACCGTGCAGCTGTGAAAAGCCCCCCAAGTAACCCAGCCTCGGTTGGGTTGCGTTCGGGGTTCAGCAGCTGCACAGCCGGGCCCGGGGCGATGTTTGATGCAGCAGGGGGGGACCAGTAGGCGCTAAGCGAATTCTAGTGTGGCTGACTGGGGTCGACCCGCCGGCCAGGGAGACCCGTAGAAACGGTTCACCGCTGGCCGCCCGCGGCATAGTACAGGGGCCCAACTGGGACTAACCACCCTGGGAGGCTGCCCCACCAGGCCGCGCATAATCCCGATGTGGTTCGTCGTGCCGGATGGTGACCGGACCGGGACCCGGCGACCACACTCGGGGGGGTACGGGGGCCCTTCCGTCCGGCGGGTCGGCCTCAGTCTCACCACACGGTCATAGATGAAGCTAGCCCCTACGCCTTGTCACTCACTGCTGTAGCAAATGTCGCTCTGTCTTCACGTCTTCCCTCCAATTCCCAAATATGGCAGCGCACAAAAGAGAAAGAAGTGTCACAGCGGCCGCTGCAACCAGTCCCGGAAATGTTCCGTTTGAGGTGGAGTTCGCTAACATCCGCGGACTCCATGCCAACCTCAACGTCGTCCATCACCATCTGGAGACGGCACGGCCAGCTGTGATGTTCCTAACGGAGACGCAAATACTCCGCCCTGCCGATCAGTCGTACCTTAGTTACCCCGGCTATATCATCGAGGAACTATTTCGAGAAAAAGCTGGGGTGTGCGCGTTTGTTAGGGCGGATGTTTGCTGTCGCCGGCTGCGCTGCCTTGAGGACCCTTCCCTCTCCGTCCTTTGGCTGCACGTAGATCACGGCTCCATGAGTCAGATCTACGTGTGTGTCTATCGATCCCACTCAGGGACAGCTGGGATAACAAGGCTGTTTCAGCACCTCAGCGAGGGGGCTGACGACGCGCAGGTGCGGTTCCCGAACGCTGAATTGGTTTTTCTGGGGGACTTCAACGGTCACCACACTGAGTGGCTGGGGTCCCGCGTGACCGATCCAGCGGGAAGGGCCGCCCACGCGTTTGCTCTCTCACATGGTCTGACCCAAGTGGTGCGCGGGATTACGCGCATACCGGACAGGTCAGACCATGAACCCTCCCTGCTGGACTTACTGCTGACGAGTAACCCAGCACAGTACAGTGTGTCGGTTAGCGCCCCACTGGGTACATCCGACCACTGTGTTGTGCGTGCCAGCCTGCAGGTGTCATCTCCTGCAAGGGCAGTAGAGGTGACGCGGCGACTGTGGCACTACTCGTCAGCAGACTGGGACGGACTACGTGAATACTTTGCAGCCGTCCCGTGGAGTCAGCGCTGCTTTGCAGGGAGGGCTTCATCGGAAAGCGCCTCTGCGGTTGCTGGTGAGATAGCTTTAGGTATGGAATACTATATTCCATACACTGATGTTGCCAGCATCCGCAAAGCCCGCCCCTGGTTCGGGCGTGAGTGCGCCGTAGCTGTTCAACAAAAACAGACGGCTTACCGCGCCTGGATCAGGGCTCGGACTGTGCGCGACCCGAATGTGGCCCAACTCAAGGCAGCGTACAACAGAGCCACTAGGTCCAGTAAGAGGGCCTTCAAGAGAGCGGACGCCCAGCGCGTCACGCGGCTTGGTCAGGAGCTCACGTCTCATCCGACGGGCAGCCGTGGATACTGGCAACTGGCCAAAGCCGTGCAGGCCAACTTTTGCAATCCCTCGCTGCCGCCGCTACGCTATCCTGACGGATCACTGGCTCACAAGGCCCAAGAGAAAGCGGAAATGCTGGCCAATCTCTTTGCGGCTAATTCCCGGGTTGATGACTGTGGCAAGCAACCTCCCACTATCGCCAACTGTGGAACCACGATGCCGGATATTAAAATCCGGCAGTGCGATGTGCGAGCGGTGCTACAGTCACTCGACACGCGGAAAGCCAGTGGTCCTGATGGCATTCCGGCAGTGGTGCTGAAGAATTGTGCAGCTGAATTATCTCCAACGCTAACACGCCTGTATCGCCTTTCCTATTCCTCGGGAGAAGTGCCGGAGGCTTGGAAGGAGGCGAACGTCCAGCCGATCCCCAAGAAAGGGGATCGGTCGGATCCGGCCAACTATCGACCCATAGCCGTAACCACCGTCATCTGCAAGGTGTTCGAGCTAATCATCAACAAACAGCTCATGCGCTATCTGGAGGATCACTCGTTAATTAACGATCGCCAATATGGCTTTAGGCCGAAACGATCAACGGGTGACCTCCTAGCGTACGTAACGCACACCTGGGGTGAGGCTATGGAGAGGCACGGCGAATCTCTGGCTATTGGCCTAGACATCGCTAAAGCCTTTGATAGGGTATGGCATGCGTCGCTTCTTTCCAAGCTGCCGGCATATGGTTTATCGCCTCAGTTATGCCGCTGGTTGGCCAGCTTCCTGCACGGGCGACGTATACGGGTCCTCTGTGATGGTCGGGCTTCCTGCTTTTTGCAGGTAAATGCCGGGGTACCACAGGGATCGGTATTGTCCCCAACTCTCTTTCTTCTGCATATCAATGACATGCTGTCCCTTGGGTGCATTCATTGTTATGCGGATGACAGTACTCTGCATGGGAGCTATTCTGGCCGCCCAGCGGAGGGGCGTTGTGACGTGGACGAAAAGAGACGACAACTCGTGGCGGATCTCGACCGGGACCTGGGTCGCATTGCCCAATGGGGTTCAGACAACCTGGTCGAGTTCAATGCCAGAAAAACGCAGGCGTGTGCGTTTACAGCTAAGAAGTCCCCATTCCTACCCCTACCCTCTCTTCAGAACATTACGGTTCCACTAAAGGACAACCTGGAGATTCTCGGTATAGACGTCCGGCGTGAGCTCAATCACAAAAACTACATAGAGAGTTGTATTGGGCTGGCCTCGCGGAAACTCGGAGTCCTAAATAAGGTGAGACGGTACTTCACGCCACATCAGAGATGTTTGCTGTACAAGACGCAGATTCGTCCCTGCGTCGAGTACTGTTCTCACCTCTGGGATGACTCCGCGAGGTACTTGTTGGACGCACTTGACGCTATGCAGAGACGTGCTGTCCGAATAATTGGTTGTCCTGAGGTGACGGGAGGCCTCGAACCGTTGGCGCAGCGAAGAACCGTAGCGTCCTTGGCTGCCTTCTACCGAATGTATCACGGCGAATGTTCTGAAGAGCTCTTCAATCAGATCCCACCATCACCTTTCCGATCCCGAACAACGCGTGCCGGGCAGAGATGCCACTCATACACAGTGGAGAGAATCTTCGCCAGAACCGAGCGTTTCAAAAGATCGTTCCTCTGTCGAACTATAAAAACTTGGAACGACCTGCCCGCACACGTGTTTCCCTCATATTACAACCCCGGGTTCTTTAAGAGGAGCGTGAAGAGGCACATCACAGGGCCGCCAACTTGAGGACCGCTGTAAGAAGTGGCCCCCAATCGCAAGATGCGCCACGGCTATCCATCGTGGCGACGTCAATTTGGCGAGCTGAATATAAAAAAAAAAAAAAAAAAAAAATATTGTATTCCCGTATTCCCACAAAACGGAAGCTACGTGGGTCAAACCACTTGACGTTCGTTAGTAAAAAATAAAATGAAATACATCGCCTGCTTTACATCGAGCGATATAATTAAAATATCCTCCAAATCACCACGTTCTTAGTAGCACATCGGTGGAGTAGTATCGGACTGTTGCACTCGGGTTCGACTCCCGTCCCCGGGGGGACGTAGCTCTCGCAGGGTTGGATGCCTGTCCGGGATACTCACATACGTAACTCACGCTTGGATGCGGGTCTAGTTTGCAAAAGCCTGGAAACGAATTTTAAAATTGACAGTAATTTTTAAAGTGAAAGCTTGAAGTCGCGTTGGGCATTTATAAGATGACAAGAACCGAAGAACGCACGAAGGTTTAATACCAAAAAACGGCAAAAACATTTTGTTGATAGACAGACAGACAGTCAGACAGACGACGGACAGCGAAGTCTTAGGGGTACAGGACCTGAAAAAGCATTAAGTACTCGACCTCGAACTCGACCAAATGTATTAGATTAGACTAACGCGTGGAATGGCCCTAACCGCCTGCACCCTACTTCAGGTACCTATCGCCTTAGTACTGTCCGTAAGAATTTTTTGATAGCACCCAAAACCCCTTTTTCTTTTTTTTGTTTAACGTGGGGAAAATCCTCATGGATGTTATGCCGGACTCCTACCGACTAAAAAACCTCACGTCACGCCCAACAGCCTGTGGTTGGGAGCCCCGAGGAAGCCCTCGGAAGGATGTCCCAGAACTCCCTAGGTGAGACCGCAGTAGGTCTGTTGGAAATTCTAGGGCCATCCTTCTGAGGGTTTATCTCGGGTTACCAACGTTTGGCCACGTAGCTACCGTTTTCGTGGGAATCTATACATTATAATAAAATGATAGAAAAAGCAAAACTGTACATTGAAAATATTTAAAAAAAAATACTCGCTGGGTGTTCAACATAAGATACCGAAGCCGAAAATATAGTTAGAAAAATTTTTGTCAGTTTGTCTGTTTATCTGTTTGTCTGTTTGTCTGTTTGTCTGTTTGCTTTGGTTTGTCCGGAAGGATTTCGAAAAGTACTCAATAGATTTGATTCAAATTTTGCACAAATATTACCTAGGGGTAGGGTGTTAAAATAGGCTATATATTATCACGCTTCATATCCTAGGGGCTAAGCAGAGAGCAATCAAATTGGCATTGTAACAATTTTCACGCGTACGAAGTCGCGGGCAACAGCTAGTATGGGAATAAAATACCTATAGACTATGTTCACCGGTGCTAGTGTAGCTTCCGAACAGTGAATGGTTTTTTCAAATCGGTTCAGTAGTTTCGGCAGTAGTGGTATGGAACGTGTTGTTTTTAGTCGGTGAGAGTCCGACATTGACGGATTTATCCTCACGTTAAAAAAGCCGTCGTCTATAAATGGACAATTGAGAATCTTTGGAAATAATAAATAAATAATAATAAATATTCACGGACATTTCACACAACGCTATCTAATCCCAAAGTAAGCTAGGAATAACCTGCTTGTGTTATGGGTATTAGACCACGGATATTAATACTTATATACTTATTAAATACATACATATTATACATAGAAACGCCCGGACTCTTGAGACAAACATTTATGGGTCACACAAATATTTTTCTTTGGTGGGAATCAAACCCACGACCTCCAGCGCCGCAGGCGGTATCACTACCGACTGCGCCACAGAGGCAGTCAAGGAAATCGAAAGAATTTTGAAATCCAACCTGTAATTCCTGAGATCCTTTTTTTTACAAGGAGAGATCGGCTTACAGACGAACCACGCTGGCGAGGAGTGGCATAGTGTGAGGATCGCCCAACACCTAATCGTGTTGGCACTGGGAATACTCACTAAAACTCCTTGTCATCGTATTGCCCTAACAGAAGTGGTTTGGGATCTGTTAACTCAACCAAACCACCTCTAGGCTACTCAGCATGGCTGAGCTGCGGCCCTTGTGAAGGATAACCTCGGTGAGCGCCAGGTCGTCTAGTCTATAATAATATTAAAAAGAGGAAAGATTTGATTGTTTGTTTGCATCGAATAAGCTCCGAAACTGCTGAACCGATTGGAAAAAGTCTTTCACTGTTGGAAAGTTACATTATCCCCGATTAACATAAGCTATATTTTTTTCCCGTATTCCCACGGGAACGGGAGCTATGCGGGTGAAACCGCGTGACATCCGCTAGTAAAATATATTATTGAATGTTGCAAAATGATCATCACGTGTCACTTACACGAAGATATACAATTTCTGCTAAACTGACACATTTTAAAATTCACAAAATAAATTGTAAGCGAGTTATATAGTTAGATAGCATAACGTGAGTTGCTTATTATAACAATTGTTTTCTACTAGCTTATGCCCGCAGCTTCCCTCGTGTAAAATTAATTTCGTTTCCCGTGGGAACTTATTCCCGAAAAAAAAATCCTATGTGTTATTCCAGACTATACTGGGTGTAACAAAATTACCTCTCCAAATTTCATGAGATGACTTGGCATCGGAAATCAAATACAAATATTTAATTAAAAAGGGGGGTAATTTTAATTTTTTTTGTCGCACATTAAGAATTCATTTTTTACCGCGGCAATTCGAGGTAACGTGGTCGCCGTGGCAAAACAAACACAGAGCACCCATCTGGCTGTCGTTGTCGCTTTCTACTGCCGCTCAGTAGCGATAGAAAGGGTGAAAATGACAATTTATAGGACCTTTAAAACGGCTTTACGGTTAAAGTATTCATGTGATTTTTTTTCTTCATTTTTGTAATGTTTCTTGACTGATGCCACGTCACGTGAGGAAATTTGGAGAGGTAATTTTGTTACACCCAGTATAATGTATGCCTGTACCAAATTTCTGCCCGAAAAAGTAACCAACATTTACCTACACATCTACGCTCACAAACTTTCGCATTTACGAATATAATATTAGTCCGATTATTCAGGTCGCCAATATTTTCATCGAGATAGCTCAATCCTTAGGCTACGTTCACACGGCGCACGTTTTTCTCGTACACGATGCGATCGTAGTGGCAGTAGACAATATATGAAACTGTTCACAGTAGTCCATACGAAAAAAAATCGTGTGTACGAGACACGTTTTGCCGTATACCGTGCGGAGTTGCCGCTAGAATCGCCGTGCGTCGCTCGGCACGATTTTCTCGAATACGAATCGTAGTGGCGCTTATGTACGTATTGATCGTTCACACGTCTCACCCATTCGAGAATTTTTCCACTCGCGCGTAACTGTTTGAACGTGGAATATCCTAGGTGAATTTAGTTTTATATACTCCTAGTGGGATAAGTGGGAACTTATCCCACAAAATATCCCAGTTCTAAATTTTAGACAGATCCATTCAGCCGTTAGAGCGTGAAAGAGTACAAGCATCCACACATACACACCCAAAAACAGAAAAGGAGTGGAATACGTGAATCCATGGATGCGCGCACTATACAACTGGCTTCTTATCATGCGATTTTATCGTAACGTTAAAAACGCATTGAAAGGTCGCCGTGTGAACGATTGCATCGTGTACAGTACGATGCCATCGTAGTGGCAGTAGGCAATAATATATAAAGCTGTACACATGTAGTTCATACGGGAAAATCGCGTGTTCGAGACAGGTTTTTTCCGTATACCGTACGAAGTTGCCACTAAGATTGCCGTGCGTCGGAACGATTTTCTCAAATACGAATCGAAGTGGCGCATATGTTCACTTTTTTTTGTTCACATGACTAAGTTATTCATTCGATTTTATCGTAACGTTAAAAACGCATCGAATGGTCGCTGTGTGACCGATTGCATCGTGTACGGGAAAATCATGTACGATAAAAACCTTGGCCATGTGAACGTAGCCTTAATTGTAAAATTCACAGAATTTGTATTTCTGTTGCTGTTATAATAAAAAATACTGTATAGTAAAAAAAACCAAGCAAGTGCAAGTCAAACTCGCGCCCGGAGGATTCTGTACCAAAAAACGGTAAAATATAACGTTTGTAGTATGGGAGCCCCCTCTGTTGGGAATCCTGGGACATCCTTCCGAGGGCTTACCCGGGGCTCCCAACCGTAGGCTGCTGGGCATTACGTGAGGTTTTTTAGTCGGTAGGAGTCCGTCATAGCATCCATAAGGGATTTTCACTCACGTTAAAAAGAAAGATTGGGAGCCCCCTTGGATGTTATTATTTTTTTCTAATTTTAGCCGTACCCTATGCAGGTACACACCGAAGCAATAATTTTTTTTTTATACTAAGGTGGCAAACAAGCATACGGCCCATCAGATGTACCGATTGTCACCGTAGCCTACCTATGGACGTTTGCAACACCAGAGGCGCTACACTCGCGCTGCCGACCTTGTAAAAACCTTCTAAGAACCATGCCCGGTGAGCACCTTCGTCCGCCGGTACTAGAGGCAGCCATTGGCGTCTCTGTAGATATTATTATTATTCTGTTTTCAGTATTAATTTGTTGTTATATCGGCAAGAGAAATATAAGCCCCGCACGTTGATATTGCGCTTGGCGGCCATCTTGGTGACCACTTGGTGACGTATGTCCGTCGAGCAGTCAGTACTAAAAAAAATACCGTACCTACGCAGCTTCGCGAGGCCAGCGCGCGCTCGCGCTACGTCACGATGACGTCACTTAGCTATCATTATCACAAGGTTCCAGCGCATTACCAACTTGCGGGGCTTATACATCTTCTGTGAAAATTTCAGTTCTCTACCTATCTGAGATACAGCGTCGTAACGGACTGACAGACAGACGGACGGTGAAGTCTGAATAAGGGCTTATTTTTCTACTTTGGGTACGGAACCCTAAACATCACGAATTTCTACTAATATGTTGAATATAACCAAATTACTTTGACCTGGCAAATGGCCTGGCTTCTAGTAAAACATAGGTCAAGCTGTATTATCACTGCCGTTGAACCGATTTTGATTAAACATCAGCAATATTGTAAGTTGATAGTAAAATTGAAAAACTACCTTCTTTTTTTTAAATTGAGGTAAAATCCTTCATAGATACTATGCCGGACTCCTACCGACCTAAAGAACCTCACGTAACGCCCAACAGCCTACGATTGGGAGCCCCGGGTAAACTCTCGGAAGTATGACCCAGGGCTCCCAACAGAGCTATGGCTACCACTGCGGCCTCGCCTAGTGGTGGTAGGGTGCTATCACGCGTCTTTGGGGGGTTTTCGGGCGTCATTCCGTTCTTAAGGGGGGTGTGCGTGAATCCCTCACGTCACGCTGCCGTCATGGGCCTGCTTCTGTAAGGACGGTGAGTAGCCCACTCACCGTCCTCAGGCTCCCGGTTATGGAGGCCGATAGTCTTCGGCGAAGACACATCGGTGGCAATCGGCCGCGATTTCCCGGTCTCTTTGCCACAGATACCCACCGAAGCTACCGTGCCCAGTAAGTATCTGTGACAACCGGTAGGAGAGAGCGCCGTGTCTTCTCTCCAGCCACTCGTCCATGAACGGTCTGACGGCCGCGATTGTAGCGGATCTCCCCTTTGGTTGCTCAAGTCGCACCTTCCATGTCTCCACGGTTTCCTGATAGAGCAGGGACCGCTGGACCTCGATTTTCTGTGGCCCCGCTCCAGCGCCTCCTTGCGCCATTTAAATAGTGACGCAAGGGCTCTGGATTCCAGGTCCCATGGAGGGGTATAGTTTAACAAATAGGCTAGTTTTCATCTCAGGAATATGTTCCCATGGGAAGCGGGAACAGGAACAAAAGCTGAGGGCGCCAGCTAGTAAATGATAACTTTAATATGGAAAACGATTAGCAACATCATTATTTATTCATATTCATTTACACCATTACGTAAATAAAAGAGGTCACAAATTAGATTTTAAGTACGTAACTCTATCGTACACGACCACATAGAAGATAGATAGAGCAAGTATTTTAGGGTTCTGCACCCGAAAGGTAAAAACGGCACACTATTCATAAGAGTCGTCCGTCTGTCTATCTGTCACGAGCCTGTGTCTCAGGAACTGACATTTTCACAGATGATGTATTTCTGTTGCCGCTATAACAACAAATACTAATAAAAAACTGGCCAAATGCGAGTTGTTGAGCGACGAAATGACACGTTTGTTGTATGAGAGCATTATTTTTTGTGGCAACAGAAAAATATAATCTGTGTAAATTTCAGCTCTTAAGCTATTCTTGAGATATAGCTTCATGACCGACAGACGGACGGCGAAGTCTCATAAGTACGGTCCCGTTTTTCTACTTTGGGTACGGAACCCCAGAAACAGTAAAATTAAGTATATCCAAGGGAGCTCCCGCACAACAAACGCAATATTTTTGCTAGCCTACCAGGTCACCGTGTGGTCAGTCGGTTAGAGTCCAGATAGCATCCATGTTGGATTTCCACACATAAAAAATGCCTTACCACCTTGCCTGCCTATGGCAGCCCTTGGGATTTTCTGATTTTAGTATTTGTTGTTATAGCGGCAACTGATTAAAAAATAAAATTTTAGTCGTCTAGCTATCACTGTTTCTGAGACACAACTAGGAGACAGACTGACAGTGAAGTCTTAGTAATAGAGTCCGTTTTCTAACCTTTGGATAAGGAACCCTAATAATAGTAATAAAATTAGTCTTTCTGTTGTGGCTACAACAACAAATACTAAAAAAATAAAAACACGAGTGAATAGTTTAAGCGGGTTCCGAAAAACCAATCGTAATTTCCTTGCCGTTTATTGTTACGGAACCCACCTGCACAAATCTGCCTTTTACTTGGTCGGCCATAAGTATGTTTATAAACTAATTGCAACTCGATGCATGTTATTGTTACCGAACTATTTTCGCGCCGCGTGCGGTTCTTTCGGGGCTAATTAGTACAAATCAGTTTAATATTATTTTCGATATTTTTGTGTTCCGTGTTTTAATAACTTCTTCTATTCTTTATTACTGCTTTTTCTGTGAATTTTTCATTACTCCAACGTAAGTGCATAATAGTATCAAAACACTACCGGACGTCACACGGTATCAAGCGCGTAGCTCCTGTTCCCGTGGGAATACGGGAATAAATTTTTGCCAATGTTACCCGGGGACAGTGTAGCTTCCCAATAGTGAAAGAATTTTTCAAATCGGTTCAGTAGTTTCGGAGCCTATTCGATGCAAACAAACAATCGAATCATTCCTATCTATGCCAATATTATAAAGAGGAAATATTTGATTGTTTATTTGCATCGAATAGGCTCCGAAACTACTGAACCGATTTGAAAAATTCTTTCACTATTGGGAAGCTATACTATCCCCGGTGAACATAGGCTATATTTTATTCCCATATTCCCACGGGAATGGGAGCCACGCGGGTGAAACGGCGTTACGTCCGCTAGTTTATAATAGTAGTATAGAGCGAATTTTAGTCATACATAACGTAAAGCGCGTATACTTGAATGAGTATTCAGTTGCGCCAATGAATTCTGTTACCGGTTTCTCGTTCCCACGGGAACTTATTCAGGGTTTAATTAATCCAGACTATAATCTATCCCTGTACCAAATTTCAGCCAGATCCGTTCAGCCGATAGAGCGTTAAAGATGAACAAACATCGCATATCATGATTTTTTAGGAAAATTTCATTTTATTAGGAAGCGCTCGTGGCCCTGCCACTGTATAAACTGTTAAACAACATATATTTATACTGTGGCCCTGCGGACTCTGTGTTCTGTAAACGATCACTGCAGTAACCAACATTTACTGTGACCGGTCATGGATGGGTGACCATATCGTGACCACTTTGTGACATTTATTTACAAGCGTTTCTGTACTTTGGAAGGTACTTTAAGCCGTTGGTCCCGGTTGCCAGTAAAATGGCATTCGTTAAGCCAAGTTGAAAATTGTTGCTTGAAAATTTTCAACAGCAGGCAGTCACAACCTGCGCCTGTACATATCAACACGGCAATACGGCTCAACACCTATTACGTGGGACAAAATCTAAAAAGGCGAAATGTGGGCATAAAGCCCCTGCCTACCCCTTCGGGGATAAAGGCGTGATCATATGCATGTATGATGTAAAGATTATCAATATCATTACAGATGAAGAGCCTGTTAGTTTCCGTGGTACTTGCGTTGGTGGCAATCATCGCGTCTTCAGCTGAAGAAACTACCCCTGTCTCCAGTAAAAACCTTGAGGTTGGTTCGCTGAGCGTAGGAGATCGGCTGTTGTACAGGTAGGTAATCTATCTAAATATATATAACTCTAATGTGACTGACTGACTGACTGACATAGTGATCTATCAACGCACAGCCCAATCCACTGGACGGATCGGGCTGAAATTTGGCATGCAGGTAGATGTTATGGCGTAGGCATCCGCTAAAAAAGGATTTTGATAAATTCTACCCCCAAGGGGGATAAAATACGGGAAGCGGGAACGGGAACAAATTTTACGCGGGCGAAGCTGCGGGCATCAGCTAGTTTTTTATAGGGTTGCGTACCCAAAGGGTAAAGACAGGACCCTTACCATGAGACGACGTTCTCCGTCCGTCTGTCTGTCTGTCCGTGACGAGGCTGTATCTCAGGAACCGTGATAGCTAGAGAGCTAAAATTTTTAAAGATTATGTATTTCTGTTGCCGGTGTAACAACAACTACTAAAATCAGAATAAAGGGGGGCTTCCATACAACAAACGTAATTTTTAGCGTTTTGTGGTACGGAACCCTCTGTGCTTGAGTTGGACTCGTAATTGGTCGGTTTTGTTATATATTAGTACTAGCGGACGTCACACGGTTTCACCCGCGTAGTTCCCGTTCCCGTGGGAATACGGGAATAAAATATAGCCTGTGTTCACCGCAAAGAGTGTAGCTTCCAAACAGTGAAAACATTTTTCAAATCAGTCTAGTAGTTTCGGAGCCTATTCGTTACAAACAAACAAACAAAAAAACAAATGTTTCCTCTTTATAATATTAGTATTAAGCATGACAAAATAACTCCGCATGCCTGATTGTCAGGACTACTTTTAGCGCTTGGGGGCCACTTTTGCAGTCCGTAAGACTTCTGACAGTGGTCCTCAAGTTGACGCCCTATGATGTGTCTCTTCACGCTCCGAGTGAGAGGACCCGGGGTTGTACGAGGAGGGCAACACGTGCAGCTCATTCCAATTTACAAACATCCTCTTTCAACTTCTAAATCTCTCGGTTCTGATTAAGCTTGTCTACATTGTATGGGAGGTACCTCAAGTGCTGGTCGTAGGTAGACACAGGATCTAAAAGATGGCAGAGGAGCTTCTCACCATCCATGAAAGTTTCACGCACGCCCTAAGAAGCAGGATAACCCATGTCACAACAGCCAAAGACGAGAGATGTACCAATACAGTCAAAGTCTGCTAGGAACCCAGTAACGTCCTTTCAAAGGCTTATCCGGGACTCCCGGCTGTTGGCAGTTTGTAGGGAACCGAATGGTTTTAGCCAGCAGGAATCCTGCATAGCATACATCAGAATTTTGACACATAAAAAAACCGGATGGACGGATATGTGCCGTAATACTGCGACCTTCTCGTAATGGAGTTAGCTTGGGGGATTCCATGATGAGGGCACCCATTAGCCGATATTCCAGGGCGCACCAGTAAGTTCGGTTTCCATTCCTCCCAGGCACATAGCCTGAAGGAACCTCCCAGGCTCATAGCCTGAAGGAATGGGAAACAGTACCCGCCTACGTAGAGGTTTCCTGAAATCGCACCACAGTCGGTTGAGGGTAGCGTCTTGATGGCCCAACGGTTATCTGGCCCTTAATACCAGAAGTTCCGAGTCGCGCTCGAAATCCATATTTTTTTCAGATTAAATTTGTCATTTTATTTATCGCTATGCTCTTTTTGTCCAACAGTGAGTACTTCGGCAAATTCCCAATCGATGACAGTGTCCAGACTCAAGATGTCGTATACCAGAGTAATGATGAAAACACAAAAATCACATACATCACCGCTGAAGAAGTTGATGACTCTCAGATTGCATCAGCGTCCATTATCTCCGGAGGAGTTGACCAAAATAATGTGATAATACGACTTTCTTCTGCTAAGGGTAACGGGTATTTTTTCCAGGTTAAAGTATGGGGTCACTAAAGATCTTTGAATCAATTCAAATAAACAATAAAGATAAATTATAAGTGAAGCCACAGATTGTTTTATTGACCACGTGATCACACGTCATCATCAATTTTCTATCTATTCTCGATGACAGCGGGTTTACAAGCTATAAGCCAACGAGTTCGGAAGCAGCTTGCAATCTTGCTCCTATCATCAAGCTTTTTATGGTTAAAACAGGACCCTACCCATGAGATTTCGCTGTCCGTCTGTCTATCCGTCACGAGGTTGTATCTCAAGAACCGTGATAGCTAGAGAACTGAAATTTTCACAGATGTGTTGCCGCTATAGCAACAAATACTAAAATTAGGGGGGGGGGGCATCCCGAATGTTAATTTTTATCGTTTTTGGTACTAAACCCTCTTTGTGCGATTCCAACTCGCACTTGGCCAGTTTTTACAATCACCTTTGACTATTCCATTGTAAGCCACTCGCTAGCTTGGGAATTCGATCTCTTGAAATTATCACAATCGATTTAAAATGTTAAGTTCGTTTGTATAGATATAGGGTTCAAAACCAAAGATATAACCAATAATAATATACTTAACATACAGATAGGCAACTCCCTGCCCCTCACTGACCAAGCTTCCCCACCCCGCCAGTCCCGCCACAGCTGTCATTTTAGTTGGCGGGTGTGTTTAGGGAATATTTGCTTAGCCTTATTGGTCACACACATTCAAGCTCTGTACGAACATAGCGTGTTTTTAGTGTAGGAGACGGAATTGAAAACGAATCATTTGAATGGAGTTTCCGCCTTTCAATACTCAAACAGTTCTGCATTGATTTAGCTCAAATTTTGACACGACTTACAATCTACTTTCGTCATGGTTTTACGGTACATTTCATCCTTGTATTCGCACAGAAAATTTCGAGATGCCCCTCATCTATACTCTATGCCAATATTACAAAGAGAAAAGATTCGAGTTTTGGTTTGTATTAAATAGGCCCCGGATTTACTGAACCGATTTGAAAAATTCTTTTACTACCCGTTCGCTCTAACTTTGCCGCTGGCGTAGCGGCGTATACCCGAATTGTTAATTAGACGAAGTAAATTGACAGTAGCTATTGTCACTTCGTCATAGAAAATACGCAACATTTTATGAAGAAGTGACATTAGTTGCTGTCAATTTACTTCGTCTAATTAAAAATTCGACTTTAGTATGGAGCCGAACGGCAAAGTTAGAGCGAACGAGCAGTACTGTTATGTAGCTACACTATCCCCGGGTGACATAAGCTATATTTTTCCCCGTATTCCCACGGGAACGGAAACTACATCTCACAAAATCATGAGACGTCCCTTAGTTATAAAACAGATGAGAATACTCACGAACGCATTGCACCATATCCTGGTACCAATCTCCATTGATGCTGTATAACTGTTTGTCAGCTCTGTGCCATAGTTTGTCTACCAACTCGTCCCTCAGCGACGCTTCATTGTCAGCACTGCAGTGGGATAACTCTGCCCGGGGCGGCATCGGGCACGTTGAGAACTTCGTATATGCGTAGTCGTAGGAGGTTGCGACTCTGAAATAGAATTATTTTCACATCGATTACCTTTATAAAAACCGACTAGGTGCGAGTATTTAGATTTGGGCACTGTGATTTCCGTGCCGTATCTACATATACGACATTAGATCAAGCGGCGAGAGAGATACGTTTGTTGTACGGAAACCGAAATACATAAATCTGTGAAAACCCCAACGTCTAGCTATCATGGTCAGATATACCCTGGTGACACAGGCGGACAACAGAGTCTACCAGCACGTACCCTCAGCGACACTTCATCGTCAGCATCGCAGTGGGATGACTCTGCCCGGGGCGGTCATCGGGCACGTTGCGAACTTCGCTACTGGTTTGTGCGCGAGTGTGCGTAGCCGAGGGTGGGTTGAAAACAAAGTACCTACATAGATGAGATTGCGTTTTGCAACCTATACGATATTAATTTTAATAATACCTATTTATTATTGTATCCCTACATGCACAAATGTTTAAAAATCATCATTAGGAAATTATGTCAAAAGTAAGTGTAAAAATCTTTGCGAATTCTTTAATAGCAAAACCGGTCAGGTATTATTAAAATTGAAATAAAAGTTGTAATAGTACAAGTGAGTGAGTTTTTATCTATACATTTAATAAAATGATAGAAAAGTCAAAACTGTACATTGAAAATATTTAAAAAAAATACTCGCTGAGTGTTCAACATAAGATACCGAAGCCGAAAATATAATTAGAATTTTTTTGTCGGTTTGTCGGTTTGTCTGTTTGTCTGTTTGCTTTGCGTTGTCCGGAAGGATCTCGAAAAGTACTGAATGGATTTGGTTCAAATATTGTACAAATATGAGCTAGGGGTAGGGTCTTAAAATAGGCTATATATTATCACGCTACATATCCTAGGGGCTAAGCAGAGAACAATCAAATTGGCATTATAACATAATTTGCACGCGTACGAAGTCGCGGGCAACAGCTAGTAATGAAATATATTTGTTTCCTAAAAATCACGGTGGTTGCACAGCCCCTTTAAATATTACTAGTTTCTGGTTTTTGTATTAATTGTTGTTATAGCGACTACACTGCTACAGAAATACATCATCTGTGAACATTTCAGCTTTCTAGCTCTCACGGTTTCTGAAATACAGCCTCGTGACGGACAGACAGGCAGACGGACGGACGGTGAAGTCTCATGAATAGGGTCCCGTTTTTTCCCTTTGTATACGGAACTCAAAAAAAATGGATGGAGAGCCCAGTAACAATCATTTGTCTATGTACCCGCACCAATTCCTTAATACCTAATGTCAATTTTTTTTATTATTTGCAGTATAATGACGTTTTCTTGGTTGCCGCTTTTGTTGAAATAGTAGTAAAATGAAATTTTGAAACGTCATTTTACTGCATCTAATAAAAAGTCGAACTATAATATTTACATAGGTTCAGCGATAGATTTAAAAGTTTCTCCTACTCTTAAGATGCAGCTATCCGTCGGATCCTAATTAAAAATACTACTGTTCGTTCGCTCTAACTTTGCCGCTCGGCTCTATACTAAAGTCGATTTTTTGATTAGACGAAGTAAATTGACAGCAACTAATGTCACTTCTTCATGTAGTGTTGCGTATATTCTATGACGAAGTGACATTAGCCACTGTCAATTTACTTCGTATAATTAACAATTCAGGTATACGCCTCTACGCCAGCGGCAAAGTTAGAGCGAACGGGTAGTACTTACGATGTGTTTTGTGCTGCGAAACACCATCGTGGCACTGAAAATATTGTTCATTTGAGTATTAAAAAACCGGCCAAGTGCGAGTTGAACTCACGCATGGAGGTTACTTGAGGGAAAATCCTCATGAACGATATAGGTACCGGACTCCTACCGACTAAAACACATCACGTGTCCTGCTAACAGCCTACGGTTGGTAGTCCCGGGTAAGCTCATGGAAGGATACCCCAGGACTCCCAACAGACCTTCGGCTACTACTGTGGCCTCACCTAGGGTGGGGTTCGGGTGCTATCCGCCGTCGGGTGCGACGTTTTGTCGCAAACCACGATTTTTCGCATTTTGAGAGGCTAATGTATACCCCTGACCCTGAAAGTTAAGGAAATTGTGGCTATTTTACTTGTTTTGTAAAATGATTTGTACCTGTAGGTATGTTCTAAACAGCATGCATTGCTATTACATACATTGTTATTACATTCTTGATTGCTGCTCCACTCCTGTTCGCCTTAGCGTGATGTTACATAGCCTATAGCCATCCTCAATACACGGACTATCAAACTGTAAAAGAATTTCCGAAATCCAACCAGTAGTTCCTGAGATCCTAGCGTTCAAACAAACAAACAAACTCTTCAGCTTTATAATATTAGTATGGCATATCCATTTTAATTTATTTACTTAATATAGGGAGAATTGCTTCGTTGTCAACACTTAACATACAGCTGTCAATGAATCGTTTTTTTAATAATCTCCGGATAGTACCTGTTTTATCGAGATGATATTGACGTGACATACTCACATACTTACATATTTATTTCAATAACAATTTAAATTAAAGTTATTACGACATTCCGTTAGTGGTGTACAAATGTAAGAAACTAGTCATTCTAAATAGTACAATTGTTTTTTTAAAGTGTTATTTTGTAATTATTATTTAGAAAATGTGGATGGTTATTTTATTTATCGGAACCTGTTTTGGTAAGTTTCCTGTTACAATCTTGTTATTAAAATTAATTTTGTAAAGGCCAAGGAATAAATTACGTCATTCTTAAAATATCGAAGCGCTCATAGCCCCGCGGTCTCAGTGTTTTATAAACGACTAGCGGACGTCACGCGGTTTCACCCGCGTAGTTCCCGTTCCCGTGGGAATACGGGAATAAAATATAGCCTATGTTCACCGCAAAGAGTGTAGCTACCCAACAGTGAAAGAATTTTTCAAATCGGTCCAGTAGTTCTGGAGCCTATTCGTTACAAACAAACAAACAAAAAAACAAATCTTTCCTCTTTATAATATTAGTATAGATCACTGTAGTAAGCAATTTTCAGTATGGTCAGTCCATACGTCTAAAGACTAGTCTTTACACGTATGGGCCAGTCCTTGGATGGGTGACCATCCAATGTGACTACTTTGTGACATTTATTTGAGCGTTTCCGTGCTTCGGAAGGCAGGTGAAGCCGTTGGTCCCAGGTTGCCAGTAAAATGGGAGTCTTTACAATAAATAATAAATAAATATTCACGGACAATTCACACAACGCTATCTGATTCCAAAGTAAGCTAGGAATAACCTGTTTTTGTTATGGGTATCAGACCACGGATAATAATACATATATACTTTTAAATACATACATATCCATACTAATATTATAAAGCTGAAGAGTTTGTTTGTTTGAACGCTAGGATCACAGGAACTACTGGTTCGATTTCAAAACTTCTTTTACAGTTTTATAGTCCATTTATTGAGGATGGCTATAGGCTATATAACATCACGCTAAGACGAATAGGAGCGGAGCAGCAATGAAGAATGTTTCGAAAACGGGGAATTATTTTTACCGTCTGAGAGCTTCCGAGGCGTACGCTGCCTAAATGGTTAAAGTTACGTAAAAATTGAGTATTACAAAATTGTTTATATTAAAAAGTTCTATAAAAAAGTCCGCGACAGCATATGTCTATCTTTTAAGGTTCGCTCACAATAACCTAATTTGTCTTGCTTTTAAGGTTAGCTCACAATATTATCAAACTGAAGAGTTTGTTTGTGCTAGGATCTCAGAAACTACTGATTGCATTACAATAATAATTTCACAGTTCTTTAGTCCATTTATTGAGGATGGCTAATGGCTATGTAACATCACGCTAAGACTAATAGGAGCGGAGCAGCAATGAATAATGTTTTAAGAACGGGGAAAATTTATTTCTTCTGAGAGCTTTCATTGCTTACGTTGCGTAAATGGTTAAAGTTACGTAAAAATGGAGTACTACAAAATGTTTCATCTTAAAAAGTTACAAAAAAAAGTTCTGAACAGCATATGCCTATCTTTTAAGGTTCACTTACAAAAACCCTAATATTTTTTAAAATATGAGCGACGCAACTCGACGCTTCGGCAGTAAACGTTTTCTGCAGCAGTAGCCAGTCAACTGAAAGATAATAGCGGCCAAGTGCGAGTCGGACTCGCACACCGTGAGTTCCATACCAAAAAACGGACAAAAATAAATGCGACGGGTAACATTATTCCACTTCAACAAAGTTGTGCGTGCGGTTCAACTCTAATGGTATTGAATATAAGCGACGTGACGGGAAAAATTATATCACTATAAATATTAAAACCTACCACACCTTTTTAATTAATATACCTACCTAAGACACGCGACGAGAGTAAATGCGACGGGATTATATTACCTACTTAAAATATTAATACTATACCACTCTCTTTCTCACTCTCATGTGACGCAAACGAAGTTGCGCTGGTCAGCTAGTTATACATAAGACACCCAGACTCTTGAGACAAACATTTATGGGTCACACAAATATTTGTCTTCAGTGGGAATCGAACCCGCGACCTCCAGCGCCGCAGCCGGTATCACTACCGAGTGCGCCACAGAAGCAGTCAAGACTTTTATTTCTCTTTTAAGCCAAGTCTTGTGAAATTAAGTCTTTAAGCCAAGTTGAAGGTCATTTTAGGCGTCTGAAATTTTTACAGATTATTGCATTTCTGATAAAAGTAATACTCAATATATAAATTAAGAAATATTATACAAGGGGGCTCATATACAACAACCGTGATTTTGTGTAACGCATCGATCTATATGTACTATTAGTGATTTATAGCACCCATCAATTTGGATGATATAATTTTTGCGCGAGTCCATTAGTATCGTCGTAATAGGAGATATTTTAATTTATTGTGGTATAGTGTTGTAATCGCAATGTACACAGGTAAACACATTAAAGTTAATGCTAAGAAATATAATTATACATCGTTTATACCGTATTATTCATATTAAAATATGTGATATATAGCACCCGTTGGGCAAGTCCATTAGTCTCGCTCTTGAACATATTCAATGAATGGACGTTCTTCTTCTATCAGTAGAATATAATGTCAATGGTGTAACGTTTTTAGGTACGGAACCCACCGTGTGTGAGTTCAACTCACACTTGGCCGGTTTTGAAATTTTCAAATCATCACTTGTTATATTTTCAGTGCCACCATGGTGTTTCGCAGCAGAAGACACATCGTAAGTAGTATTTTTAATCTACCGACTAAAAAACCTCACGTAACGCCCAACAGCCTACGGTTGGGAGCCCCGGATAAGCCCTCGGAAGGATGTCCCAGGACTCCCAAAGACCTACGGCTACCACTGCGGCCTTGCCTTTGGGGTGGTTCACGTGCTATCCCGCGTCTTTGTGGGTGTGGGGGGGGGGGGGGGGGGTTCAGGTGTCGAGGGTGGGCGTGCGTGAATTTAGGAAACAAATATATTTCATTATGAAAACTCATTCACTTGGACTATTACAACTTTTATATCAATTTTAATAATACCTGACCGGTTTCGCTATTATAGCATTCTCAAAGGTGTTTACCCTAACTTTTGACATAAGTACCTAATGATGATTTTTTACATTTGTGCATGATACGTAGTAACTATTTAGTAATCTGTGATGCGGTTATACAAAAATAAATAGGTACCTATTATTAAAATTGAAATAAAAGTTGTAATAGTACCACAGGGCGGAAACTCCATACAAAATGTTTGTTTTCACCAACACTAAATCAAATTTGAATGTGTGCTATGGTCAATAGCTATGGAAACAAAATAATTAGGAACAGAACGCAATCTCATCTATGTAGGTAAGGTCTCCCAAAGTAATAATGCGCATAGAAATCTTCGTCACTGTTCGGCAACGCCGCAACGGTCGTATTCCCCCTGAGCGCTCGCATTGCGCCACACTGCACGTTTCCCGCGCTTACGCTTTGAAATGCCGAAACCACGTAATTATTGTGCAGTCGATGGGTGTAAAAGTCAAAAAACAAAAGAAAATTGGTCGTGGTCGTACTACAAATGTTAAAAACCGTTGATTTTCCATCGATTTGCTCCTGTTTTCCTTATGATTATTTATTAAATTTATTTACGCGATTTAGGATATTTTCGACTACGTAATTTAGGATTCCGAGAAGGGGACAAAAATATAAAACTAGAACATATTTAACTGACTAATAGAAACAGGGTTGATTCGTAACATTAATTTTATAACATTATCAACCCTAGCGCATTCTTACGATGATGTCACTCGCACGGCGGGCAACACAGTCTCGACGCTATGAGCGCTCTATGAGCGCGTGTTTAAGGTACAAGGTTCTTCTCGTTCTGAGCAGCAGGTATTATTATTAACATTTGTACCCCATTATAGCGTATGTATTTTCGCTTTTATATGGGAGTGATGTATCTGTTACGCGTAGTAACTATTTATTGAAGTGAAACTTCTTTATCGGCGTTGGAAAAAAATTTGCGTCACGTCACGTCACGTCACGATTTTTGGTTACGCGCCATCTTTGTTCTGTTCCCCACCACGGTGGATTCGAATTAAGAGTACTTTATCCAGGGATAGAATGTCATTTAAGGGTTTTTGGACTTTTGGACTTTTGGGCTTTTGGACTTTTGGACTTTTGGATGGGACATTGGTACTTTGGGTCTTTGGGACTTTGGAACTTTGAGACTTTGGGACTTTTGAACTTTTGAACTTTTGGACTTTTGGACTTTTGGACTTTTGGATGGGACCTTGGTACTTTGGGTCTTTGGGACTTTGGAACTTTGAGACTTTGGGACTTTGGGACTTTGGGACTTTGGGACTTTTGGACTTTTGGACTTTTGGACTTTTGGACTTTTGGACTTTTGGATGGGACCTTGGTACTTTGGGTCTTTGGGACTTTGGGACTTTTGGACTTTTGGACTTTTGGACTTTTGTACTTTTGGACTTTTGGACTTTTGGACTTTTGGACTTTTGGACTTTTGGACTTTTGGACTTTTGAACTTTTGGACTTTTGGACTTTGGACTTTTGGACTTTTAGACTTTTAGACTTTGGGACTTTGGGACTTTGGGACTTTGGTACTTTGGGACTTTGGGACTTTGGGACTTTGGGACTTTGGAACTTTGGGACTTTGGGACTTTGGGACTTTGGGACTTTGGGACTTTGGGACTTTGGGACTTTGGGACTTTGGGACTTTGGGACTTTGGGACTTTGGGACTTTGGGACTTTGGGACTTTGGGACTTTGGGACTTTGGGACTTTGGGACTTTGGGACTTTGGGACTTTGGGACTTTGGGACTTTGGGACTTTGGGACTTTGGGACTTTGGGACTTTGGGACTTTGGGACTTTGGGACTTTGGGACTTTGGGACTTTGGGACTTTGGGACTTTGGGACTTTGGGACTTTGGGACTTTGGGACTTTGGGACTTTGGGACTTTGGGACTTTGGGACTTTGGGACTTTGGGACTTTGGGACTTTGGGACTTTGGGACTTTGGGACTTTGGGACTTTGGGACTTTGGGACTTTGGGACTTTGGGACTTTGGGACTTTGGGACTTTGGGACTTTGGGACTTTGGGACTTTGGGACTTTGGGACTTTGGGACTTTGGGACTTTGGGACTTTGGGACTTTGGGACTTTGGGACTTTGGGACTTTGGGACTTTGGGACTTTGGGACTTTTGGCCTTTGGGACTTTGGGACTTTGGGAATTTGGGACTTTGGGACTTTGGGACTTTGGGACTTTGGGACTTTGGGACTTTGGGACTTTGGGACTTTGGGACTTTGGGACTTTGGGACTTTGGGACCTTGAGACCTTGGGACTTTGGGACTTTGGGACTTTTGGACTTTTGGCCTTTTGGACTTTTGGACTTTGGACTTTGGACTTTTGGACTTTTGGACTTTTGGACTTTTGGACTTTTGGACTTTTGGACTTTTGGACTTTTGGACTTTTGGACTTTTGGACTTTTGGACTTTTGGACTTTTGGACTTTTGGACTTTTGGACTTTTGGACTTTTGGACTTTTGGACTTTTGGACTTTTGGACTTTTGGACTTTTGGACTTTTGGACTTTTGGACTTTTGACTTTTGGACTTTTGGACTTTTGGACTTTTGGACTTTTGGACTTTTGGACTTTTGGACTTTTGGACTTTTGGACTTTTGTACTTTTGTACTTTTTGACTTAATTTAAGGTGAGGTGAAAATTAAGTTTATGAAGAAGTTTCACTTCTTACGTGTGTACACTAAGTACACGCAATTTTTTTAATCTGTGGCTCGACGGAACCCCGCTTCGCGGGGCTCCTACCTCTGGGTGGTTTAAAAAAAACCACGAACACTAAGGCGGGAGCTCCGCTTCGCTTTGCTCCCGCCTTAGTCTTCTTACCTAACCTATCCGAGTCGGATTGCACTAAGTCGGAGTGTCAACGATAATTAATTTTGACCAAACAATATTATGTACTAGATGACGCTCGCGGCTTCGCCCGCGTGAAATTCTGTACCCGTTCCCGCTTCCCGTGGGAACAATTTCCAAAGTGAAGATAGAAAAAGCCTATATGTTATTCCAGACTATAAGCTATCTCTGTACCAAGTTTCAGTCTGATCCGTTCAGCCGTTAGAGCGTGATTGAGTAACAAACATCCAAACATCTTCACAAACGCTCACATCAATATCAATATCAATACATATAATAAAATCGTAACAGGTCGCTGTCTGTAGGTACATGGAAGATAAATAAGTAAAAATATTATAGGGGGCTTAATGAACGCAATAGAACCCCAAACAATGATTTTTAGAATTATTGTCTGTTTGTCTGTATGTCTGTACCTATATCTGTTTGTCTGTACGTTACGATTGCAATGCGGTTTTTTATATTGTGTTGAGGTTTGCGCCACTTAACATCTAGCGTTTATTTCATGTCAATCGGTGGATAAATAAAATTGTTATAACACTTTTAAGAATCAGATATTTTGAAAATTTTTATTGTAGGGGTTTCTTTGAATGTGGGGGTAAATTTAAACTGGCGTGTTGACTTATTCAAAAAATAGACTTAATCTTTAAGCTTTTTTATGATTAAGCAAACAGGGCAGTTTCACACGCTGCTTGATGAGTCTGATTAAGAATTACATCTTCTTTCATACACCTTATGTGACGTAAACGAAGTTACGGGTTCAGCTAGTTATTAATATTAGTAAGAAGTAAGATGTTGTTAGAGAAAGTCATTTTATGGCAAATAAAAGTTATCACTGTTGAGTTGTTAAGTTGTTAAGGCAAACGTTATTAGTATCTATAAATGATAATAGTGCAAGTAAATATTATGATCGGAAATGATTATGGCAAACAACATTAGTGCAAATGAATTTATGGAAAACGAGAGAAGACCCTGACCATGATAGCTAGACAGTTCACAGATTTATGTATTTCTGTTTCCCTACAACAAACGTATTCCACTTGCCGCTTGGTCTAATGTCGTATAATATGTAGATACGGCACGGAAATAAGAGTGCGCGAGTCGTTTTTTATAATGGTAATCGATGTGAAATAAATTCTATTGCAGAGTCACAACCTCCTCCCAGTGCGTTCTGCCTCCGTACCCAGATAACGGCATATACGAAGTTCTCAACGTGCCCGATGCCCGCCCCGGGCAGAGTTATCCCAGTGCTGTGCTGACGATGAAGTGTCGCCGAGGGTACGGGCTGGTAGACAAACTAGGGCACAGAGCTGAAAAACAGATATACTGCATCAATGGAGATTGGTACCAGGATATGGTGGAATGCGTTCGTGAGTATTCTCATCTGTTTTTAAAACTAAGAGACGTCTCATGATTTCACCCGCGTAGTTCCCGTTCCTGTGGGAATACGGGAATAAAAGATAGCATATCACCCGGGGATAGTGTAGCTTATAACAGTGAAAGAATTTTTCAAATCGGTTCAATAGTTTCGGAGTCTTTTCGTGCAAACAAACAATCAAATATTTTCGCATTGTAATATTGGCGTAGAGTATGGATTGGGACATCTCACAATTTCCTGTGCGAATACAAGGATAAAATGTAGCGTATAATCATCACGAAAGTACTACCCGTTCGCTCTAACTTTGCCGCTAGCGTAGAGGCGTATACCCGAATTGTTAATTATACGAAGTAAATTGACAGTAGCTAATGTCACTTCGTCATAGAAAATACGCAACACTACAAGAAGAAGTGACATTAGTTGCTGTCAATTTACTTCGTCTAATCAAAAATTCGACTTTATTATAGAGCCGAGCGGCAAAGTTAGAGCGAACGAGCAGTAGATTGTATGCCGTGTCTAAATTTTAGCTAAATCGATTCAAAACTGTTTGAGTTTTGAAACAGAGCTTTTTTACGTTAGTTTTTTGTTTATTGCCCCAAGCAAAGGATTTATAACTAGTTTTTAATTTGCTACATCTTTTGTTTCTTTTTTTAAATGTTTGTTTTGGGTTTTGGTTTTTCTTTTGTTTTTAAGTTTTTAATGTAAGCATTGTTTGCTGTTTGTGTCTGTTTATCAATCGATGGCCACTGTGCATGCCTCTTATTGGTCTACATAATTATAAGAACTGTCTTCGAATGAAACTATAATTTTTAATGTTGTATATGTAAGCTGTTGGTCTGTCTATAATAAATAAAATATGAGCGGAAACTCCATACAAATGATTCGTTTTCAGTTCTGTCACCTACATAAAACTCGTTATGTTTGTACAGAGCTTGAATGTGTGTGTGTGACCACTAACGCTAAGCAAATGTTCCTTAACACGTTCACGGACAGAAACCATTCCTAAAAAATTGTGATATGACACACAAATTTTCCATACAAAATAGTATCACGCCTGCGGACGGACTGCCACATTATTAGATTTTTCAAGTAAGTGTTGCGGCAGTAACGGCCAAAGACGTAAATAGTATCACGCCTGCGGACGGACTGCCACATTATTAGATTTTTCAAGTAAGTGTTGCGGCAGTAACGGCCAAAGACGTAATCGGTAGTAGGTAGATCGCCCGGCCACAGAAGGAGTGTCACGACATGATGTCCTTCAATGTGTGCGTGAGAGACTTAACTTGTGTGTACGCGTCGGAGTGCTTGATGTGACACTAGCTGTCTGTATTACAGCCTAAAACGGCACAGAGTCACGCCGTTCCTATGTATGTAATGAAAAATCTTCGGCTGTGAACGTTATTCCACTTTTGATACATTTAAAATCACCGGCTACAGCCGTAGTGCCATATTATGAGAGTCAGGATGTACGGTTCTCGACGTACTGTCCGTGAACGTGTTAAACACACCCGCCAAACTATAATGACTGTGACGCAGGACTGGTGGGGGTGAGGAAGTTTGTTCAGTGATGGGGAGTTGCCAATAACAATAGGGTTAAAGTAATACTGCAGTTATCTGCGTTTAATCTTATATAGCGAATCGATATATTACAACATAGACTTTCGTCTCGTTAGTTAACGAGCAAGAGAGGCTTCTAGCCCTGGACCTCCAGAAAGAAAGAAAGAAAGAAACCTTTATTTACAGGCATGTAGGACACATTACTTGCTTATCCTAAAAATTGTACATTTTTTTGCCTTGTGTGCCTCATGATTGTATCAAAGGGGTGTCCAGTTCAGCATATGCCAAGGCGACGGACCTTGGCGCTGATTTTCGACTGGAACCCATGTTTTGTGTGTGGCTGTGTGTGTGTGAAGATAGTGTAGTGTGATTGTGTAAATAAATATTATGACAGTAAAAAATGCATAGGTACCAAAATTATTGTTTAATGTAACCATATGTTAATTTTTTTTTAAACTTATATATGCACTCGTGTTGCGTTATTATCATAAATATAATTAACTATTGTTAAATACCAATAACCTAAATTATTCCTATATTTACGTATTACTATAAACATCATTTTTATATAAACATATTATAAACTATTTTTTTTCAATACAAACAGTAAACCTAATGTAATTATAGTAGTTAACGCTTTACGCCCAGTGTATAAGATAAATAAAAGTAAAAATAAAATAAAAGGATGAATAGTTCGATTAAGTTAAATAACATGTGACATATCACAATTTACGCCATCCAGCCCCCGTTGCGCTTCTAAAAGATATATGCGTAATCTCTTCCTGAATGTTGTAATTGTTTTTTTTTTATTGTTGTAATTGAATGTTGTAATTGGGCGAAGTTCTCAATATAGTAGTATATCTCAAGAGCCGCAGGTAGCGTGAGAGACCCGACGCGGCGACGATCGCGCGCAGCCGTTTATAAATGAGAGTCAAAGTCGCGGCTGTACCATTACGAATCATGTTGTACCACTTACCAAAAAATGTACCTAAAATGTACAAAATTGTACCTAGGTCTTTTGAGTGAAACGGATCCCGATATCAGAGGATAAAATTTTTACTTGACGTGATCCATGGACAATTCAATCTGATACCGGGCTCGGCCTCCAGTCTCCACCGAGCCGGTTTTGTCTCCACAAAGCCGTTTACTTTCTCAGAAACTATCCAACGGATCGAGATTGTTTCTTTTTAACTTGAGGTACTTTTTAGGTACAATTTTTTGGTGTAACTATATTTTATGAATAATGGTTAAGTAATAAAATATTATAGTACACTCGCCGTATTGATGTCAATATGGCGGGTGTATTTTAGTTCCGAAATAATTTCGTTCTGAGGGTCCGTTCACACAGACCGGCTCGGAGAGCAGAGCAGATTCTTATCACGTTAAAAACAGAGCTTTTATTATTTGAAGTAAGGTTTATTCTTGCATGTGCACTGCTTTTGTCAGTAAGAATGCTTGAACGCGCTTGGTGTGAAATAATAAGAGGAGCCGACCGGCTCCGATCGCGTACTTTTCTCGTTCGCGCAGCCGTTCGGCTCCGATTTCCTGCTCTTTCTTGCTTGCGCAGCCGATCGGCTCCGATTGCGTGCTCTTTCCCGCTCGCGCAGCCGATCGGCTCCGATTGCGTGCGCGCTGCCCCACGCCGACCGCCATTTCGATAGCACAATTTAAAAAGAACAGTTGTGTGCACTTATACGAAAACATGACTGATGAAAATATATTTCTTCATCGGAGCTATCTAAAACCATGTTCCGAAAAGCACCCCCGTTAACACCGAAAACAAAACTTGGAATACTGGTACTGCCTTTGTAGTGAATCGATGCACTCAATGAATCCGACCGGCTGCGAGCGCAACCGACCGGCTCCGAGCGCATCCGACCGGCTCCGAGCGCATCCGACCGGCTCCGAGCGCATCCGACCGGCTCCGAGCGCATCCTCTTTCAGCCGGTCTGTGTGAAATAGTTGGCGGCTCCGCTCCGACCGACTCCGAGCGTATACGATCCGGTCTTTGTGAAAAGAAAAGTGCGCGCCGATGCTCTCCGAGCCGGTCTGTGTGAACGGACCCTGAATCGGGTACACATTTTTTAGACCTAGGTACAATTTAGTACATTTTAGGTACATTTTTTTGGTAAGTGGTACAACATGATTCGCAATGGTACACCCGCGACTTTGACTCTCATGTTTATGAAGGTGTTTGAGGCTGCTGCGCGGGGCGAGGGGAGCAGCGACGCGCGTTAAGCGCTCGCCAGATCGTGGTAGGAGTCCACGATGACGTCACATACCTACTATTACATTATCTTTGGTCTTAAAGCCTAAATATCTACACAAACGAACTTAACATTTTACATCGCTTGTGAAAATTTCAAGCGAGCGAGTGGTTTACAATGGATTAGTCAAAGGAGGTTGTTAAAAACCAGACAAGTTATAATATTAGTATAGAGTATAGATTATGAAGCTGAAGAGTTTGTTTGTGTAAAAGCTATGATCTAAGGAACTAGAGGCATACGTGTAAAGAGGTAGGATTTCAAAAATTCTATCGTTTTCCCTTTGGATAGAATATTAATATTATTGAAATCCTACCTATTGTTTTCAAGATTCTCAATAGTCCATTTATAGAGGACGGCTTTTTTTAACGTTAGGAAAATCCGACTAAATACCACACGTTTATACCTGGCTACGATTGATAACTCCGGGTAAGCCCTCGGAAGGACGGCCCCAGAATTTCCAACAGACCTTGGTTACAACTGCGGCCTCACCTACGGGGTTCAGGCGATATCAATCAATCAGCTTGCGGACGGTACTAAGGCGATGCCTGAGTACTGGTGGTAAGGGCCATTCCAAGCAACGACGTAGGTACTATAGACACGTCATTCACAAACATCACGGCTTTCAAAAAACAGCAGAACTTTTACACATTTAAAAAAGAATTCCCCATGACGGCAGCATGACGTGAGGGATTCTGGCACGCCCCCCTTAGAAGCGGGATCACATCCGAAACCCCCAAAGACGCGGGATAGTTCCAAAACCGCCCCCTAGGCGAGGCCGCAGTCCTGGGACATCCTTCGGAGGGCTTACCTGGGGCTCCCAACAGTAGGCTGTTGGGCGTTACGTGAGGATTTTTAGTCGGTAGCAGTCCGAATTGCATCCATGATGAATTTTCCGTCAGGTAAAAAAAAACGTAACTTCAAGCTTTCACTTTCAAAATTACTGTCAATTTTATAATTTGTTTCCAGGGTTTTGCAAACTGGACCCGCATCCAAGCGTGAGTTACGTATGCGAGTATCCCGGACAGGGCATCCAACCCTGCGAGAGCTACGTGCCCCCAGGGACGGGAGTCGAACCCGAATGCAACAGTCCAACATACTACTCCACCGATGTGCTACTACGAATGTGGTGTTTTGGAGGATATTTCAATTATATCGCTCGATGTAAAGCAGGTGATGAATTTCATTTTATTTTTTACGAACGTCACGCGTATGACCCACGCAGCTTCTGTTCCCGTGGGAATATGGGAATAAAATATAGCCTATGTTCACCGGGGATGGTGTAGCTTCCCAACAGAGAAAGAATTTTTCAAATCGGTGTAGTTATTTCGGAGCCTATTCGTGCAAACAAACAAACAATCAAATATTTACTCTATAATATTAGTAGGTATATAATATATACTAATATTATAAAGAGTAAATATTTGATTGTTTGTTTGTTTTATTATTAAGATTATTTTTGAAAAGCAATTAGTATGCTAACTGATCTGATGTTTTTAAATATAGAAAAAGAATTGGTTTCGAGCAGGATTCGAACCTGCATCTTCTCGCATTCCGTGCAAGATACTTAACCACTTAGCTAAGTGGTTAAGGCAATCCTCAATCCTGCTCGAAACCAATTCTTTTTCCATCTATACTTATAATAAATCTGTAGAAGTGAAAATTCTGTAAGTACAAAATATAAAAAAAAATAGCAGGGGGTGTTACTAGACCGACACCGAACCCAAAAATGTGATTAAAAAAATTTTTGTCTGTCTGTCTGTTTGTTCAGGCATCACGCAAAAACTACCGGTTCGATTACGATGAAACTTGGTGTAATTATTCTTTAATAGCCTGGGCACCACACTGGGTACTTTTTATCCCGGAAAAGTATATAGAATTCAAACCAAACTTAATTTTGCGGTTCGATCCCTAGACCCAAAGGTATTATCAATTATTCCTTAAACGGTTAATGGTACGATGATGAAACTAACCATGAGCGTTGTTTGTTACAATTTGAAAAAAGTAATTTTAACATTTTTTGGAAATTCCACCTCCAAAGGTATAAAAAAGGAGCGTAAAGTTTGTATGGGACAACGTGATTCCTTGGTCCGATCTACTTAAAATTTGGCATATAGCATTATTAACATAATTGATGGAAGACGTGTTTCGTATGTTATTGAAATTTATACTATAACGAGCTAAAAAGGGAATGTAAATTATTTTGGGGCTGATTTTCTCCGGAGTTGATATCAATACTCCTTAAATACTCTTATTTTATACTTAAATTACTTTTTATTTTGACACATGATTTGTGGAAGTTCAATACAATTGACGTTTTCATTTATGTTTTATTTCAAACTTCAAACAGATGATTTTACTACATAGCCATAAAGTTACTAAAGCGCTATTTTGGTATAATATTAACGAAATATGCTTTATGGAAGTATTATTGCTAATTTATTCAAATTTTGTGTGACAAAAATACATTTGTGGGAAGAAACAGAAAATTCTAAGATAGCCTTGCCAGAAAAAATTAAAGACCACGCTTCAGGTAGTATCCACTGGTCAATAAAATAACACCGCATGTTACCATCTACGCTCAATCCTTACGACAAAGATTGTCAGCAGCCCTAAGCGACTGGTCATGGAAGACATGAACTTTATTCTACATATAGTGCCGACTGCTGGCATTCTGTCAGGAAACAGACTCACTAAGTCCTTGTAAAATACGGGGATGGCCTCTACGTAGACTACATTCGACAGGACTGAAAAGAGCCATTACAATGAACATGAACGCTCAGCTGATGAAATTTACATTGATATTACGTTACCAGGACTTGGTTGGACCAGGATCTGTATTAGGAGGACAAAGCCTACAGTAGTTCGGTTTGTCCAAACGTCGTAGGCTGGGACTACCTGAAAAAGGAACTAAGTTACGATGTCAATTGCTTAGAAGAGAAGTTGTGTCAAGTACCTAGTAGTTTAGCCATTGAATTAAGAAATGTATTTAATAAATAAAACTTAGTTAATATTATTATGTAGTATGAATTTGTTAATCAGAAATGTATCTAACTAGGTATTATTATAAATGCGAATGTTTGTGAGTGTAGATGTTTGTTACTCTTTCGCGCTGTAACGGCTGAACGGATCTGGCTGAAATTTGGTGCCTACATAGATATGTTATAGTCTAGGAACAAAATTTCACGCAGGCGAAGCTGCGGGCATCAGCTAGTATTTAATATATTCCATAAATATAAATTTTAGCAGTCCAGCGTACGCGGCGGCGCAGTGACGTTGCACGCAGCCTACCGCGTTTATAGGAGACCATAGCCTTCCTTTTACCGCGTTTTTAAACTCTCTTTTTTTATTTTCCCTTAGAATGTGGTCGAATAACTCCTGTCGGGCAAGAACTTATTATAGACGGTACACAAGCCATGCGCGGAGAGATGCCGTGGCACGTCGGAGTTTACAGGACAACGGGAGCGCCATTCAAGCAGATCTGCGGGGGATCCATCGTCTCTGAGAACGTTGTTATATCAGGTAGGTTTATCCCCTAAGGGCTCGGCAAAGGTATATTATATGCCCACATTTCACTTTTAGATGTTGTCCTATATAATATGTGTAAGCCGTGTTGCTGTGTTGATATGGACAGGCGCAGGTTGTGACCATCCCGCTGTTGAACATTTTCAAGCCGCCCAATAGCCTAACGACTGCCATTTTACTGGCAACCGGGATGAACGGTTTAACGCTGTCTTCCGAAGCACGGAAAACAAATAAATGTCACAAAGAAGTCACGACTCCGTGTTCTGTAAACGATCACTGCAGTAAGTGTTATTTACTGCAGTGATCGTTTACAGAACAATTAGTCCACGGAGCCACGAGCGCTTCTTTATAATTTATGTTCTTCTACTGACTTCTTGCAGCTGCTCATTGTTTCTGGACTGACGCTAGCAAGTTACTTCCTGCACATGATTTCGCGGTAGCAGCTGGTAAAATCCATCGAAATTGGTTCAGCAAAGAAGATGGCAGTGAGCAAAAGTCTTTTGTAAGTAGGCCATGGGTTGAGTTATATATTATTACTAGCTGACCCGCGCAACTTCGTTTGCGCCACATAAGAGAGAGTATTACCTGTTCCCGTCGCATTTACTCCCGTCCTGTCGCGTTTACTTCCGTAGCGTCTCGTCGTTAATATTCAATACTACGTGAGAGAGAGGGGGTGGGGTCGGTGTCTATCCTTAGTGGGGTGACTTCTGCCAGGGAAATTACCTCTAAAAAATGCTAAGACGTCAGTAGCGTACGCCTAGGTGAGCGAAGCTAGGCTATATTGCGCGCACCGGCAAGTGCTTCATATACGTCCTCGCTGTTGCTAGACTGCCGCCGCGGTCTAGTGGCGGACCTGCATACTCTCATCCTTGCGGGTCGTCCCCTCCGGGCAATGCTACGGTTCTTAACGAGTCTCGCTCAATCCACCTACCTCGGAACCGTAGTAGCAAAATATGAAGCGCGAGGGCGAATCTTCGGCGCCATAACCGAACTATCTGGCTAGGGGAAACAAACCCTGAACAAAAATAACCACGTACCATGGAAGCAAGACTCAAAGAGATATTACCCCAGGAGGGTACCAGCAAAGCTGGAGAATCCCTCCCCGAGCCTGGCTCGGGCTGCTCCTCGTATTCTGGGGGGGGGGGCAAAGTAGTGCTTACCTCGGACCACCAAAAACCAACAAAAACACTAACACAACAACTATTCCATCCCGGTCTCTTCAATCGTCAACGATCGGCGTCCCTAAATGATACCAGTGAATCAAACAAGAAACACATTGAGAACCAAGATGAAAGCATCAGTGGCACGGATCTACATAACCCGAATGCTCCCTGGCAACGCGTGCCTGTACAAAAGAAAAGGATACGTTCACCCGACGACAAAGCTGTTTCAAACACTAATAAAGCCAAAAGAATGCATAGAAAAGACCAACTAATTAGCCAGTACAGAGGACTTGAAATGAGACAAAACACTACCACGGAAGTAGAAACAAGCAACAGTTTCTCATTACTAAACATCGAGGTTGATGATGCTGTTCCAAAAAGAATTCCTAAACCACCGCCAATCATCCTGTATGGTGTTGATGATCTTCAAAAACTTACAGAGCTACTGGAACAAGTTGTAGACAAAACTGACTACACATTTAAAATTGTATCTAAGAATCAACTCATAGTATCCTCCAGCACAGTAGAGAAGTATAAAACTCTCATTGAACACATAAGAGCCAAGGGGCTAATAGGACACACTTTCACCAGTAAAGATAAAAAATGTATGAGAATAGTCATAAAAAATCTTCATTTTAGTACACCGAAATCAGAAATCATAAGTGCAATAGAAAGCACAGGCAATAAAGTGCAAGGAGAAATTGTGACAGCTAGAAAACGAGGCACCAAAGAGCCATTAAACACATTTTTTGTTAATATAGAGCCTCATGAGAACAACAAACTTGTTAAAGACATAAAATACATATATCACCAAAAAGTAGTAATTGAAGACCCTAAAAGAAGAACCACCATTGTACAATGCACAAGATGTCAGCAATATGGACACAGTAAAAATAATTGCATGAGACCATATAGGTGCGTAAAATGTGTTGGCCCACACAAAACTACCTCATGCACTATAGACAAAAATATCCCAGCGGTGTGCACCCTCTGTTCTGGAAGTCATCCTGCCAGCTATAAAGGATGCACAGTCTACAAAGAAATACTAGCAAGAAAAAAATCTGGCCCTAAAACTCAAGCAAACTTAAATATTACCCATGCAGCAAACAGAAAAGAGCCAATGGTTTTCACGCCTAATGTCACCACTAGACATGTACACATGTCTAAAGGACATAATACTCCTACCCAACAAACAGCCGAATATCTTGCCGCACAGGAAAGCCCGACGCCATACTGTGAAGTCGTCAAAACTGGTGGTAAGAACCGTTCTCCAAAGGAAAACATAAAGCTTATGCATAAACAGACAATTTACCCTAAAGATAACTCAAGCAACCTGACAGAATTAATGACAAAACAAAACTATGACTATCCACAAACACAAAGACTTTCTATTAGACACCAAAGTGACAACGAGTCACAGAGAACACATTCTAATAAAATAGAATTGACAACCCAACTACAAGATGAACACATATATAAACTAGAAATACTCATAACAAGACAGACTGAAAGAATCGACCAGCTCATTACACAGCTAAGCACCATGATGAACCTCATCACAACTCTCATGAGTAGACTCCCATAATGTTCTCACTACGTATAGTTGCCTGGAATGTCAATGGGTTGGCATCGAATAAACAAGTTTTAGAAACAAAAATGAGAGCTGATAAGGTAGACGTAGCTTTGATATCAGAAACACATCTAAATGATAACAAGAAAGTGATAATGGATAACTACTGTGTGTATAACACTAACCATCCTGACTGCTCATCACATGGAGGATCTGCAGTTATCATCAAGAAAAATATAAGACACCACATGCATAGCCAATTTCGAGAGAATTGGCTGCAAGCGACAACCATAACTATATATGGCAATATTGGACCCATTAATGTTAGTGCCATCTACATCCCACCAAGACACAAGCCAAAACAAGACATGTTTGACCGATACTTTGACACTCTGGGAAATAAGTTTATTAGTGGAGGCGACTGGAACTCTAAGAATACCAATTGGGGATCGCGTTTGATCAACACAAAGGGACGAGAATTGAAAAAATGTATAGACCACAATAATCTGACAGTCCTATCAACAGGTGAACCAACCTATTGGCCAACGGATGTGGACAGAGTTCCTGACCTCATAGACTTTTTCATTATAAAAGGGCTATCCAATATATATTTTAATGTTGTGCCCTGTCTTGATTCTGTCTCTGACCACACTTCTGTTATTGCAACCTTCAGTATCTCGCCAATACAAAACACTCAAAAACCAGTGTTATACAACTGCAAAACTGACTGGATTGCTTTTCAAGAATACCTGGAAGATAAAGTTAATCTAAAGGTCAAGCTGAAAACAGAGGAAGACATAGATGAAGCAACATTTATTATTACTAACCTTATCCAAGTAGCTGCGTGGCGCTCCACCCCCACACTGCCCGGCTACACTGAAAGAAATAATGTACCATTGGAAATACGGAATAAGCTGCAGGAAAAGAGGAGACAAAGAAGACAACTCCATTCCACAAGATCTGATGCAGACAGAAGAGAGTATAACAGAATTTCAAGAGAACTGAAGGAGTTAATAAGAGAAAATGTAAATATGACCTTTCAACATAAAATCTGTAGTCTCTCAACTCACAGGAAAGATAACTATTCGTTATGGAAAATAACCAAAAGGTTTAAAAGACCAGTAAGCCACGTCCCACCTCTACGTAAATTTACTGCGGATCCTTGGGCCAGAAGTGCAGGTGAAAAGGCTGAACTGTTCGCACGACACCTCTGCGAAGTATTTACTACTAATATCTCTACAATGGACGACTTCGAAAAAGAAATTGAAGAAGTGGTAAATAGTGATCAACAGTTGTCCCCACCACTTGCACTGGTCACTCCAAGAGAACTCACACGCACTATTCAGTCTCTAGAAAGCAAAAAAGCACCAGGTTTTGACCTCATAACTGGTGAATTACTTAAAAAACTACCCAAAAAGGTGATCGTGTACTTGACGATGCTCTTTAATGGTATCCTCAGAATACACTATTACCCAAAACTTTGGAAAATATCACAAATCTGCATGATCGCAAAGCCTGGGAAACCACCCACGGATCCTTGCTCATATAGACCCATAAGTCTCCTTCCTGTGTTGTCCAAGGTGTTTGAGAAAGTGTTCCTTCACAGACTGAGACCAATACTAGAACAAAATAAGATTGTACCCGATCATCAGTTTGGGTTTCGGGAAAAGCATTCAACGGTCGAACAGGTGCATCGAGTGGTCCAAAAGATCTGACAATCCTTGGAAAAGAAGGAATACTGCTCTGCAGCGTTTATCGATATACAGCAGGCTTTCGACAAAATCTGGCATAAAGGACTGCTATATAAACTTAAGGTACTCCTTCCCAACTCATACTTCATGGTCCTAAGGTCTTACTTGGTACAGAGACAATTTCGAGTACAGTTCGACGATGAATACTCAGAGCTTCATGAAATCACAGCATCAGTGCCTCAGGGATCAGTCCTTGGTCCGGTGTTGTATTCTATATACGCTGCAGATCTGCCTGTAACAGAGGATGTTACAGTGGCAACATACGCGGATGACACAGCATGTCTCGCAAGCGACAAAGACCCAGATATTGCATCATTGAAACTGCAAACACAACTGAATGAAGTTGATGTATGGATGCAGAAATGGCGAATCAAGCCTAGTGTGGGCAAATCATCACAGGTAACATTTGCACTACGAAGAGGAGATTGCCCCCCCGTCACCTTGGAAAACCAGCTTCTACCAAGCAATAATAGTGTAAAGTATCTGGGCTTGCACCTAGATAGACGAATGACCGAATGACCTGGGCGAACCACATCAAAATGAAGAGAAAAGAAGCTAAACTGCAGTTTCAAGCATTTAATTGGCTACTGGGCCGTCAATCGCCACTATCCCTCACCAACAAGCTTCTGGTCTATAAAACCGTCATAAAGCCTATTTGGACGTATGGAATAGAACTCTGGGGCTCTGCTAGCAACTCCAATATAGAAATCCTACAGAGATTCCAAAACATATCTCTAAGAACCATCTCTAAAGCGCACTGGTTTGTAAGGAACAAGGAGATACATGACTACCTCGAGATGCTCACTGTCAGGGAAGAGGTCAACAACAACAGCAAAAAATATAAAGAAAGACTACAGAACCACAGGAACGACCTAGCAAGGGACCTACTAAACAGACACGAAAGTATGACACGCCTAAAGAGATGGCAAATACTGGACTTGGACCAAAGAAATTAGATTCTGCCACCCAAATTGGTGTCATTCAATGGAACGACACCTTCTAAATGACAATTGACTGGAACTCATCTGATTGTGGCTGAACAGCCGATTGCAGATAAAGATTAGAAAAAAAAAAAAAAAAAAAAAAAAAAACGTGAGAGAGAGAGAGAGAGAAAGGTCGTTACGTGTATTCCCGTCGCATTATTTTTAAGAACAATTTCGATTATAAAAAAAGGTATCCCGTGGCATTATTGTAGAAAAAAATTGATTGCCATTAAAATGGTTATTGTGCACCAACCCAAAGATAGACACATGCTTTCGCGCAATTTTTTTAGAAGTTTTTTAAGAGAAACAATTTTGTAGAACATATTTTTTACATAACTATAAATATTTACGCAGCACACGCAACGAAGCGAAGCTCTCAAAAGGAATAACTTTTCCCCCGTTTTTGAAACATTTACTATTACTGCTTCGCTCCTATTCGTTGTAGCGTAATGCTATATAGCCTATGACACTCTACAATAACGTAGCTTTCTATTGGTGAAAGAATTTTTAAAATCGGTTCAGTAGATCCCGAGATTACCCCTTACAATTTAACAAACACACAAACTTTACTACTGTATAATATTAGTATAGATTATTAGTCAATTTCTTTTTAGGGTTCTGCTCCCAAAGGGCAAAAACGGGACACTATTTATATATGTTTTGTTTTGCTACTTTTATCCCTGGAAAATGTTCCCACGGGAAGCGAGAAATGGAACCAAATATTATTTAGTAACACATCAGCTAGTTTAAATATAAAATGTTTATTGCAGGTAAAGAAAATAAAGATTTCAAAGCTATATGCAGGAGTGGCTGCGAACTTTCAAGATGATATAGCAGTACTGATATTAAAGACACCGTTTAAGTTCACGACTTACATACAACCTGTGTGCCTCAACTTTCAGCCTATATTCGACAATATACAACTACAACACGGCAATTTAGGAAAGGTAAGCAGTCTTAGTGCGTGTTCAATAGACACGCGCACGCTAAGCGCACGCCACGCCCGTCAGCACGCGTCTAAGACGCTTTATTTGTTTTTTTTTAACCTTCGGTCAGTCGCGCCATTTTACTTAACGAGGTTTGTCGCGTGGGGTTCTTGAGAACCTCAATGAAAAATAGCATGTAAAATAGGAAATTATAAGTATTTCATGTAATTTATCATTACATTATTACGTGTTTGTCAAACTACAATAAAACAATGATAAATTATTAAGCAATTTGTATTTAATTACTTATTAAACTTATAATCTAGAAGTAGGAGCCTATATTTCTCACTCTGAGATCACTTTTACAAAAAATAAATAAAATAAAGAAATCTACTCCGTAATTATTTACTTTATACTTTTTTGGCATCATATAGAAATAATGAACTTTGTAACATATAACATATAAGGAATAAATAAAAAAAAAATCGCAACTTTACGAAATTGTATGCTCGTCGCGTGGGGTCTTTGAGAGCCCTTGCGTTCAAAACAGGTCCGTATCACACGGCGCTTACGAGCGAATTGAAGTTAGCCACCTTCCGCGCCAACTACAATCTAACTTAGGAGGATACATAAACTACTGCACTGCTACAATAGATTTAAATAAGAAAATTTTGCATTTTTGTAATGTTCGGGCTTTCAAAGACCCCACGCGACGGACCGAAGGTTAAATATAATTTAAGCACTATTATCACAACAATAGATTTCAAATTGCATTAATCAATGTCAAAATAAAAATAAAATAAAATAAAATAAAATAAAATAAAATTTATTCCCTTTGAAATTTTTAAAAAAATTATTTAGGTTTGTCAAAATTTTTGTGACTCTACCGGGGGTTCGGAAATACTACAGACTGAGAAGAACACCCCAAGAAACTCAGTCTGGTCCCTTCTCTTCTAGTATCTAATACAGTTTTTTTTTAATGTAGAAAGGAGCAATTCGTGTCACTGCCAGGCAGTCCATCCGTACACGCCACGCGCACGCCCTGCACCCGCCACGCACCCACCCCGCGCTCACGACGCGCGCCATCCCGCGCGTACGCGTATCAATGCAATTTGAGATCTATGTATATGAGAATAGGGCTTAAATTATATTTAAAAAAACAAACAAAGCGTGTTAGACGCGTGCTGACGAGCGTGGCGTGCGCGTATCGTCTGAACAACCTTTATAATATCAATCAATTTAATCAGCGTATGGCAGTCCACTCCTGAACGTAGGCCTCTCCCAAATTAAATATAAATAAATAAATATGGCTTGTGTTTAAACGCCGCCCAAAACTATACCTATTTTACTTTTATTTTACGACAAACTGACAAAGAAATAACTTGACATAACATAATTTTGATAATATCTTGGACTTGAAATAATTGTGTATTGTACTGAAAATATTGTGAAATATAAGGATGCTTCTTTTTTTTTTGATGTGAGGGAAAATCCTCGCAGGATGCTATGCCGGACTCTTACCGACTAAAAAACCTCACGTAACGCCCAACAGCCTATGGTTGAGAGCCCCGGGTAAGCCCTCAGGAAGGATGTCCCGTGACTCCCAACAGACCTACGGCCGCCACTGCGGCCTCGCCCAGGGGGTGGTTCGGGTGCAATCCCGCGTCTATGGGGGGTTTCGGGTGTGACCCCGCTTCTAAGGGGGGGCGTGCGTGAGTTGCTCACGTCACGCTGCCGTCATGGGCCTGCTTCTGTAAGGACGGTGAGCGGCCCTCTCACCGTCCTCATGTCACGTGATGTCATGTCACCGTGGTCATGGAGGCCGATAGTCCTCGGCAAAGACACGTCGGCGGCGCCCAGGGCGCCGACTGCTTACTCGGGTGGGAGAGTTCTCTCCCGCACCCGGCCCGCCGCCTCCTTCGCGAGCATGACCTGCTCGCAGAAAGAGGTGGCGCAGTCCCACTTACTCCCGCTGGAGAGCATGGCTCGCACCATGGCCTCGAGCGAGAGAGTGTCCACGCCCAGACCCACTACGAGGACCCGGCGCTGTTGTGCCCACGCCGTGCACTCCACCAGAGTGTGGAGCGCCGTGTCATCGCTGCGGTCCTCGCAGTGCTGACACTCGGCCGTGGTTTCCCGGTGTTTTCGCCACAGATACCTACCGAAGCTACTGTGCCCGGCAAGCATCTGTGTCAACCGGTAAGAGAGAGCACCGTGTCTTCTCTCCAGCCACTCGTCCATGACCGGTCTGACGGCCGCGATTGTGGCGAATCCCCCCCTTTGGTTGCTCAAGTCGCACCTTCCATGTCTCCACGGTTTCCTGGTGGAGCAGGGTCCGCTGGGCCTCGATTTCTCGAGACGCAGGCCTTTGGCCCCGCTCCAGCGCCTCCTTGCGCCATCTGAACAGTGACGCAAGGGCTCTTGCTTCCAGGTCCCATGGAGGGGTCCCGGCTAGGAGACATTCCGCCTCACCGGAGATCGTGCGGTATCCTCTTATCACCCTGACGGCCATCACTCTCTGCGGGCTCAGCAGTCTAGCCTCATTGCTGGCCGTCAGGGTCTCCGCCCATACGGGAGCCCCGTACAGGGCCATGCTTCGCACGATCCCCAGGTACAGCCTCCTGTAGGGAGCGTTGGGTCCCCTGATGTTGGGCATCAGCCGCGCGAGTGCGTCCGATGCTCCCCTCAGTTTTGGGACCAAACTTCGGAAGTGATGTCCGAAGTTCCACCGGCCATCGAGTACGAGCCCCAGATACTTCATCGAGGGCTCGATGCCGATGCTGACGCCCCCTACCTGTAGGCTGGATCCCGCAGGTGGCCCCATCCAAGGTCCGTGGAGACCTCGAGACCCAGCCGCCGAATCCGACCCACGACTTGAGCAACCCCTGCCGTGGCCTTAAGTGCTGCGGCACGGTGCGTTGCTCCCCGCGCCATAACGAGGGTGTCGTCGGCGTAACACGTTACGCCGACCCCTCTGAGCAACGGACCACGCAGCACCCAGTCGTAACCGATGTTCCACAGGAGCGGCCCTAAAACCGATCCCTGTGGAACACCGAATATAAGGATGCTTAATGTTATTTTATTGTTATGATATGGTTATTGACTATTGTTAACTTAATACGAGTGTTCTTTAATTTATTAAGACAAGAATTTACACGCACACAGAAACATTGTAACTATTGTAACATTACTTTGACCATATTCTGGTACATAAATAAATTTATTTATACCACTAAGGTGGCCGACAAGTTTGCGACCCACCAGTTGTACCTACTGGTGGTCACCGGAGCCTATGGACGTTTGCAACGGTCTTCTCTCGTTTTCCATAAATTCATTTGCACTAATATTGTTTGCCATAATCATCCCTGATCATAATATTTACTTGCACTATTATCATTTATACTAATAACGTTTGCCTTAACAACTCAACAGTGATAACTTTTATTTGCCATAAAATGACTTTCTTTAACAACATATATCATAATATTTAGTTTCCATAAGTAACACATCTCATAATCGACTCTTGACCAAGGAACTTATACTTCTAACTGGAATGCTTACGAAATCACAAAAACAAATTAAAATTGAACTTTATTTTCAACAGAGTTCGGTTTATATTGCATTACTTCATGTCAGAGGTAAAAAACGTTCCCGAGCAGGACAACGACTTAAGGGGATTCTTCTCTTTCTAGCAACGCAGTGTGTTGTAAGTGGTAATAAAAAGAAACAGACGGTAGTTTTTATGACCAGTAGTAGACCAGATCAGAGGTAACAGTTTTCATACGTGCTGGTCAATACGCGTTAATGTTTATTATAATAATTAATGTTTTAACTTCAAAATTCTATTATTTCAATATTTCATACATTATTGGTGTTACTTAAAATAAATTTATTTGAAAAATAATAACTATTGGTAGTAACTCATAAATTACGCATGGCAACTCTGAAGATTCATTGTGGTGCCAACACGGTACGTTCTAGATCGGACTTACTTTTAATAAAATAAATATAAAATAAATATTTGTGGATGTAGCCCAAATTAAGCTAAAACAAGCTTGTGCTATGGAATCTAGACGACTGATATACATACTTATATAATTCTAAATACATACATATTTTACATAGAAAACACCCTAACTCCGAAATAAACATTAGTGGATCACACAAACATTTGTACCGACCCAGGAATCGAACCCAGGACCTCCAGCGCTAATGAACAAGTATTAAATTACTAGGAAATTGAATTGATGTGAGATTTTTGTGTAGGTAGAATGAAATTTCTCTTTCCCAATATTCTTACCGAAAGCAAAAAGGGGTTAGATACTTCCGTAAAAATATATACATATACATACCTATTTGATTGTATGATACGATAGTTGGTTTTACGTAGTTTCCATCCCCTCTTTCCTTTGTGTATGAAAAGCATAGGCCGACATCCTACAACCCTGGCTGCGTAATATTTGATACGTAAGAATCTAAACAAAAATATAGACGTTCGGCCCCTCTCCCCTAAACCGTCATACGTAATTATACGTGCGGCACGCTATAATTTTTGACATATCAACTAAGTTACTACATTGACCGAGTAAAACGGTATAGTCATTAGTAGTTGAGTTGATAAAGTAGTAGATATTAGGTGGTACTAAAGGACCTTGTAAAAAAAGAGAGAGCAAGCAAGCTATGCCAAATACTCTTCGTACCTACTTAACGGCCATCATACCGAGCCGGTAGTGTAAGAATGGCTCCACATAGGTAATATCTGATCTAGTATCTTATTCATTAATTTTAAAAATTTCACGTCAATTATTACAAGTCATTCAATTCGTCAAATTATTAAATTGTCTTCTGCAAGACCTAATTAAAACATACTTATCTGTAAGTTCCATAGATATCATTTATTTTATTATTGTGTACCTATGTCTTTCAACTTAATAAGAAAATATTGTCTCACTAGCTGAAGCGTCTGCATGGACACATTAGTAGAAAGAGATAGCATCCCCTTTTATAGCTTTCCTTGTCCGGAACGCTTTTGATGTGCACGTGAGCATTCCAGTTAGAAGTATAAGTTCCTTGCTCTTGACATAATTAAAATTTGATAATTATGAAAATAATACATAATATTGTTAGGTCGAAATTGTCGAAATGCAATCCGACTCAGATAGGTTAGGTTAGAAGACCAAGGCGGGAGCTCCGCTTCACTTCGCTCCCGCCTTAGTCTTCGAGGTTTTTTTTTAAACCACTATGAAGAAGGAACTCCGTCGAGCTTAGTTAGTAGACGCCAAAGGAGGTTTAGTTTTAGGTTTAATTGTGAATAAAAAATCTGTGTCGTATAAATTATCTTTATTTATATTATGGTGAATAAAAGTTATGGAAAATGGCATTATTGAAAACGAAAATTATGGCAAATATATTTAAGGATTTTAATTATTATGACACTAGATCGATTATGAACAATGGAATTAGTGAAAGTCATTTTATGTCATTTCACGATTATGGCCACTGAAGCGTTTGATGCCAGTATGGCATTTTAAATTATGGCAAACATTAGTAAACCATTTGCAACACCAGAGGAGCGACACTCGCGCTGCCGATCCTTTAAAACCCTTCTAAAACTTCTTTTGATAAATCCAATAATGTACGCCTTTGGGAAAACCGAGGCAGGGAGATCATTCTATAATCTAAGCGTGCTCGGAAGAAAGGTCGAACGCTCCGGGCGCAATGTGTGAGGATGAATACCCTGTCTGTGGCGAGCGGTGCGATGATAGAAAGTAGCCGTCGGCAACATAATAGTGAACATGTTTTCATTCAGGTGGCTGGATGGGGTCTCACAGCAGCCAATGGCGATGCTGCACCGGTTCTCAACGTTCTTGAAATACCGTTCATCAGCATCGATGTTTGCACCGCAACTTTACCAGCATCATTCAGGGCATACATAACGGGAGACAAATTTTGCGCAGGATATACAAATGGTAAGGTAAGCCCTCGTGGCCCCGTGGACTCGGAGTTCTTTAAGGTTGCGTTAGTCACTATTTTGTCTATACAAACTTCGTGGAAATGTTCCTCAACTGTTTAGTATCCTATACACAAAGTCAAACATTTTATTGTTTTGGCTTATCATAAACATTGTCTGTACGGTTCAAATGTGTATAAAAAACCGTTAAACGATAGAAGTCATTAAATATTTGATTTTTCTGCCTAGTTTTTGAACAACTTTCACTCAATCAAAAATCAATCAAATCAGCCTATGACAGTCCTTTGCTGGACTTAGGTTCACCACTCTGGTTCTCCGACGCATAACATCGTTCCGGATTTTATCCCTCACAGACACCCTGAGCATAGCTCGTTCCATAGCTCGCTGTGCAACCTTAAGGAAATGGACTAGCTTTAATGCAAGTGTCCATGTCTCGGCACCGTAGGTCATAATCGGTATGCACAGGTTATCTAATTCACTTTTGAAAACCTGACTTAGTTTACTGAATGCTGCCCAGCCCAAGCCGATCCTTCTCGCTATTTCTTTTTTCTGATAATTCTTCTTCAGTGCGATTTCCTGCCCTAGGTAGGTGTATTCCTTGACAACCTCAAGTCTCGATCCTTTGACGTAGATTGGTCCTGGCACGACATGCTCATTTAACATGACCTTGGTTTTATCCAAGTTTATGCCTAGGCCAACACGGCGTGACTCTCCACTGAGACTGTGCAGCATCCCACTCAACTGTTCCAGCGTTTCCGCAACTATGACGATGTCGTCGGCAAACCGAAGGTGTGAGATGCGTTAACCGTTTATATTTACCATCCTAGTTCAGGAGTCCTCAAGCGCATTGGTGAAGAGTTTCGAGGATATCATATCGCCCTGTCTTACACCTCTGCGCAGTGCTATTGGATTGGTCTTCTTATCCTCCAACTGGACAGTCATAGTAGCGGTATCGAACAAGCATCTCAACACCTCAATATATCTCCAATCCACACGACACCGCTGTAGAGCGTCCAGTACTGCCCACTTTCTCGTAGTCCACAAAAGCCATACACAGCGGCTGATTGTACTCGTTTTTCTTCTTTACAATGTGCCGAACAACATGGATGTGATCTACGGTGCTGACGCCTTTTCAAACCCGGCTTGCTCCTTTGGCTGAAACTCGTCGAGTTTTCCGGCGAGGCGGTTTTTTTTTATACTACTTAGGTAGCAGACAAGCTTACGGCCCACCGGAAGGTTGGTAACCGTAGCCTATAGACGTTTGCAACACCAGAGGCGCTACACACGCGCTGCCGACCCGGGCGCAGGTTGTGACGACCCACAGTTGAAATTTTACAAGCCGCCCGTAAGGCCTTCAACTTGGCTTAACGACTGTCATTTTACTGACAACCGGGACCAAAGGCTTATCGTGCCTTCCGAAGCACGGAAACGCTCGTAAATAAATGTCACAAAGTGGTCCACGTGGTGGTCACCCATCCATGTCCGGCCATAGTAAATGTTGCTTACTGCAGTGATCGTTTACAGAACACTGAGTCCGCGGGGCCACGAGTGCTTCGGTTTGTGACTACTCTCGAGAACAACTTGTAAACCTGGCTCTTTAGTAAGGTATCACAACACAGAGCCACCGCACTCCCGCTCCACGCCCTGGGTGTTTGACTCTGCTGGAGGACGGAATTAAATATGCCCGTTAGCTCTTTGAGGACTAGAGTCCCACCCGCTTTAAGGAACTCAGTCGTAATTCCGTCCCCTCCAGGGGATTTGTTGTGTTTGAGTTGACTTTTTGTCCGTGATGTATAGACGAATGGGTAGAAACACTCAACTTCCTCGAGAGTCTCGAACCTTGAGGTTACGGTTCCACCATCCGCTGTTCTGAGTTTCGTCAGACGAGGTCTCACGGGGTCTACGCCAAGACCTCGTCCGTTGATCGGCAGGTGCACCACTGGTAGGTGAGGCTGGCTTGGACCCCGGGGATGTTGGTATGTAGAGCCCTTTTGCTCCCGTGTTTCTCTGTAAAAAAATAAATAAAGGAACTGTACAATCCCAAATGTAAAACCGTTCTGACAAAGTTAATTTTTCAAAGAGTTAGATAACTTTATTCCAAGTTCATATTATGCTGCACCTACTTTTTTCATAATACCCTTTCTACCGAAGGACCTTTGGATGAATGAGTTATCGCTGCTTCCCGCTCTCAGTAACCGATGTTAGGTGAAACAGCATGCTTATTTGGCTGAGTTCGAGCAGCTGACTAGCGCAACCTTAATGCCTCAAATTGGGTGACAGTGGCGAGCGGGGCGACAGCGATAGTGGCGAGAGCACCAGAGTACAGCCCCTTTAAACAAGTGGCACAAGCGTAAATTGCAAACGAAAGAATAGAATATATCGACCAATCGCACTCAAGCATGTGACCCCGTCGCGGGGAGAAACAAAAGGAATAGAATAGGTCCACCAATCACATCCAAGCGGATGTGATTGGTGGACCTATTCTATTCCTTTTGTTTGCGATTTCGTACCGCCAACTTGAGGACCACTGTCAGAAGTCTTACGGACTTTGAGAGTTTAGAATGGTTCCCACGTAGTAGGTGATGAGCCGTATTGCCGTTTGAGATAGACAGGCGCAGGTTTGTGCGACTGCCTACTGCAGAAATTTTTCAAGGCCTTTAACTTGGTCAAAGCACGGAAACGCTCAAATAAATGTCACAAAGTGGTCACATGGATGGTCACCCATCCAAGGACTGGCCATAGTGAAAGTTGCTTACAGCAGTGATCGTTTATAGAACTCTGAATTCGCGGTACTAAGTTTAAAAAAATCCGCGCCCAGTGCGTTTGTTATACCTAGTTTGTTTGAAGTTGCAGACTTTCTTGTACTCCGGCGCCGCGTCTTGCCGCAATCGCCGTTGCCTTCTCCCCGCTCAACGTTGTCATCCAGTTTGAGGTCTAAACAATCACGGCAGTTAACAAGTTTCTTTTTTTTTTTTTTTTTATACTACTTAGGTGGCAGACAAGCTTACGGCCCACCGGAAGGTTGGTAACCGTAGCCTAAAGACGTTTGCAACACCAGAAGTGCTACACACGCGCTGCCGACCCGGGTGCAGGCTGTGACGACCCACAGTTGAAAATTTTCAAGCCGCCCATAAGGCCTTCAACTTGGCTTAACGACTGTCATTTTACTGACAATCGGGACCAACGGCTTATCGTGCCTTCCGAAGCACGGAAACGCTCGTAAATAAATGTCACAAAGTGGTCCACGTGGTGGTCACCCATTCATATCCGGCCATAGTAAATGTTGCTTACTGCAGTGATCGTTTACAGAACACTGAGTCCGCGGGGCCACGAGCGCTTCAAAAAGCGGTTTCTGATCTGGATCTGGCCAACTATCGTCCCATAGCCGTAACCACCATCATCTGCAAGGTGTTCGAGCTAATTATAAGCAAACAGCTCATGCGCTACCCTGGAGGATCACTCGCTAATTAACGATCGTCAATATGGCTTTAGGCCGAAACGTTCAACGGATGACCTCCTGGCGTACATAACACACACCTGGGGAGAGGCTATGAAGAGCCATGGCGAATCTCTGGCTATTGGCCTAGACATCGCTAAAGCCTTTGACAGGGTATGGCATGCGTCGCTTCTTTCCAAGTTGCCGGCATACGGTCTATCGTCTCAGTTGTGCCGCTGGTTGGCCAGCTTCCTGCACGGGCGACGTATACGGGTCCTCTGTGATGGTCAGGCTTCCTGCTTTTTGCAGGTGAATGCCGGAGTACCACAGGGATCGGTATTGTCCCCAACTCTCTTTCTTCTGCATATCAATGACATGCTGTCCCTTGGGTGCATTCATGGCGCGGATGATAGTACTCTGCATGGGAGCTATTCTGACCGTCCAGCGGAGGGGCGAGGCGACGTGGAGGGGAAGAGACGACAACTCGTGGCGGATCTCGACCGGGACCTGGGCCGCATTGCCCAATGGGGTTCGGACAACCTGGTCGAGTTCAATGCCAGAAAAACACAGGCGTGTGCGTTTACAGCTAAGAAGTCCCCATTCCTACCCCTACCCTCTCTTCAGAGCATTACGTTTCCGCTAAAGGACAATCTGGAGATCCTCGGTATAGACGTCGGGCGTGAGCTCAATCACAAAAAGAACACATAAAGAACTGTGTTGGGCTGGCCTCGCGGTAACTAGGAATCCTGAATAAGGTGAGACGATATTTTACGCCACATCAGAGATGTTTACTGTACAAGACGCAGATTCGCCCCTGCGTCGAATAGTGTTCTCACCTTTGGGATGAATTCGCGAGGTACTTACTAGACGCACTTGACGCTATGCAGAGACGTGCTATTCGAATAATAGGTTAGTGACGGGAGGTCGCTACCCGTTAGCGCAGCGAAGAACCATAGCGTCCTTGGCTGCCTTCTACCGAATGTATCACGGCGAATGTTCTGAAGAGCTCTTCAATCTGATCCCACCATCTCCTTTCCGATCCCGAACAACGCGTGCCGGGCAGAGGTGCCACCTATACACAGTGGAACGAATTTTCGCCAGAACGGAGCGTTTCAAAAGAACGTCCTCTGTCGAACTATAAAAACATGGAACGGCCTGCCCGCACACGTGTTTCCCTCATCTTTCAATCCCGGGTTCTTCAAGAGGAGCGTGAAGAGGCACATCACAGGGCCGCCAACTTGAGGACCACTGTCAGAAGTGGCCCCCAATCGCTAGATGCACCACGGCTACGACTTTCCATCAGGCTGGTGGCGACGTCAATTTGGCGAGCTAAATATTTTAAAAAAAACCTTCTGGATCACGAAAACGCTCGTTAAATGTCAGAAAGACATGACAAGTTGAAGACCGGGCGGCTTCATTCATTTTTTTTTTTTTACTTTCTACTACTTTACTAGTAGTTTTTTTTTGTAAACATCTAACTAATTCAAATTCAAATTCAAATCATTTATTGCCAACTAAGTGTACATAGATATTAACATTATGGTTCAGTACTTATGACTTAGTGCCTTTTACAAGCATTGCAATAGTGTGGTCACTTGTTAGTTGTTACTTCATTAGGTAGGTACTTATTCTATTTTTATTTATATATTTCCTTTCTTTTCTTTTTCTCCATATCATTCCCCAATATTTTATAAGTATTAAAAAGAAAGAAAACATAAGTATTTATATCATTCGTATCTATAAATTTATATAATTCAATTCAATTCAGTTGTCATTACCCCATCTCATGCATCCATTAAGGCTGCAATGCTCGACCTTGACAAATCCTAAGGCAATTCGAACGGTTGCAGCGTACGCTTTAGCTGGATTTCATTTGATTCTAATACACCATATTACTGTTATAAAATCTGAGAGGTTTTTTTTTTTTTGGAAAGAGAAAAAAAAAAAATCCATATGTAAAATATTGTTCTAAAGACCTATATATATCCTAAGACAAGTTTTAATGAGATTTAAACTCATTTATTTAAATAAAAAAGTACATTACTTGTTAAGGCTTTTGCAATATTTCTCATTTTTGTAGAGCGATCCTGATCGAACAAAGTATTCCTGATCGTGTTTTGATACATTAAAAAAGCAAGAGTATCTAATAAATTACAATAATATAGTCATAGCAGACCAAATCGAAGAAACGGCCTAACGGCCCATCAAATAGGACGGTTGTAACACCAGAGGAACAAAATGTTCAACTTGTCTTATCGACTGTCATTTTACTAACAAGCGGGACCAACGTCTTAACGTGCCTTCCGAAGGACGAAGACGCTCGTTTATTTTCGAGCGTTTTCGTGTTTACGTGCTTCGGATGCCGTCATAATATTACGGCATTATCCACACTACCTAAGTACAATATACTAATATTATAAAGAGGAAAGATTTGATATTTTGCATCGAATCGATTTAAAAAATTCATTCACTGTTAGGAAGCTACACTCTTCGCGGTGAACATAGGCTATTTTATTCCCGTATTCCCACGGGAATGGGAACACGATAAATGAGACATTTTGAATCGTCGTATTTTCTTTGTGGACCTCACTTTCTTGTTCGATATGCATCATCTGCTTTTATTTTAATAATCTGTGTGTGATTATCACGCTATTTTCCAGGTAAGGCATTGTGTAGGGGTGATAGTGGAGGGGGCTTAGCTTTCAAAGCAATGGAGTTAGCCATCGATCGGTACTATCTCAGAGGTGTATTGTCAACAGCACCGACGGATGAGGAAAAATTATGCAACGACCACACATATAGTACTTTTACGAAAATTTCCGAGCATGAGCAGCTTATTAAACAGTAAGTTCTTCATTTTTATACTTTAGGCCATAGTCTCTTATAAACGTCGTAGGCTGCGTGTGACGTAACGACACGTACTCCACGGCACTATGCTTACTATTGAAATGTACTGTAGTGACATCATCAGCGTGACATTCCTATAGTGACGCGGCTTTTGGCGTGGCGCTCCAAGTAGCAGAAGGTACTATAACTAAGACCTTTTATCACTAATCGGTGATATAGTAACTCTATAGAGGTCACCAACGCGCTAGCGTGTACTGTAAAGGCTTCCGTCAGCGCATTTTGGCTCTATAAAATTAAAAAGGTAATAAGTTCATATAGTTTAGTTCCTAGAACGGTTACGTAATATCGCTATAGAACCATTAAATTGCTGCACTATAATATTATTTACTAATAGTGCTAATCGAAAATACTAAAGGTCAAAGCCCACTTACACGACTCTGCTCCCACCCGGCAAAAATAATATAATTCAAATATATGCTTTAAATATTGCTCTTTAGATATATTTTACATTGCCATCGTCAATTAGCAGACAGCTCGCTTTCAGCGAGCTTACCGCCGTCAGACTGCTCGGGAAGTTGACGCCTCGCTGGGAGTGCGTTGTAGACGAGCGGCCGGCGCGGTGCCCGCGCGCTTACTGCTAGCAGTCGCCGCACCGGCACCGATCGCGAACTGTGTCTATTGCGAAAGGCGAGAGCGATCGGCGGGTGGACAGCTGGCCGTCTGCTAGCTGTCGCCGTGTGGACTGCTGGGTGCGTGCTAGCTGTCGCCGCGTAGACTGCGAGCAGTAGTCTTCTTTTAGGGCAGTGTTGGGTGGGAGCGGTGTTAAAGCAGAGTCCTTAAAGTGGGCTATGTCATTAAGAGTGTTTTCGACACTGCTACGATACTGGTAGGTACTGTAGAAGTATTTTCAACACTTAATTAGAGCATAATTGATACATAAGATAATCCATGATAGCAGCTTTAGAATCGATTAGCACCATAGTAAATAATATCAGAGCTTTATATATTAAAGCTATATTAAAGTATTTTTACAGAGCAGATTAGCTCTACTAATCTGCTCTGTAAAAATACTTTAAGGGGCCATTGTGTACCTGATCTATCTGTTAAGTTCTTATAAAGCCACGTCAACATCGCTGTAGGACAGAGAAAATAATTTCACTACCTATATCTATACTAATATTATAAAGAAGTAAAGTTTGTGTGTTTGTTAAATTGTAAGGGGTAATCTCGGGATCTACTGAACCGATTTTAAAAATTCTTTCACCAATAGAAAGCTACTTCATTGTGGAGTGTCATAGGCTATACAGCATCACGCTACAACGAATAGGAGCGGAGCAGTTACAGTAAATGTTACAAAAAACGGGGGAAAAGTTATTCCTTTTGAGAGCTTCGTTGCGTGTGCTGCGTAAATATTTATAGTTATGTATTGAATATTAACGAGGAGACGCTACGGGAGTAAAGGCAACGCGACGGGAGTAAATAAGACAGGAACAGGCAATACTCTCTCTTATGTGGCGCAAACGAAGTTGCGCGGGTCAGCTAGTTATTATATAAAATAAAATTAGCTGACCCCCGCAACTTTGTTTACGTCACATAAGGTCTATTAAAGGAGAGGTAGTTCTTCATGAGACGCCTAGGAGCGTGTGAAACTGCCCTGTTTGCTTAATCAGAAAAGACGTTAAAAATTCAGTCTCTGCTGTAAAGATACTATTGGTATAAAAGGGAACCTTCTGCGATAGTTGGAATACTACTTAAATAAACTTAATTATTTAGAATACAAAAAACACGACTGCCAAGTAAGCATACAGCTGAAAAGCAAAAAACAAGCTCTACATTTATTTTGTGATTTTCTTTAGCTACTTACTGTTTTACTTTGTCGGCAACATTTGCAGGCGGGAACAAGCTATGGGAACATGTACCCATTTTGTAAACCACCACTCGTTTGACTTAGCTTGTTCCCGCCTGCAAATGCTGAAGACAGACAAATGCTGTCGGGTTTTTGGATTCTAAATAATTAAGTTTATTTAAGTAGTATTCCAACCATCGCAGAAGGTTCCCTTTTATACCCATAGCATTTAATTTTTTTAAAAGGAAATTATAATTATCGCGATCGAACGCCTTTTCAAAGTCTTTAAAAATAACATCAATCTGTATATTGGATGTATTCACGTTGGTATTTACGTTACACGATTTAATGAAACCATGTTGAGCCGATGGTAATGCTCGTTCGCTCTAACTTTGCCGCTCGGCTCCATACTAAAGTCGAATTTTTAATTAGACGAAGTAAATTGACAGCAACTAATAGCACTTCTTCAAACAATGTTGCGTATTTTCTATGACGAAGTGACATTAGCTACTGTCAATTTACTTCGTCTAATTAACAATTCGGGTATACGCCTCTACGCCAGCGGCAAAGTTAGAGCGAACGGGTAGTATGCATTGTTGAGCGGCAGTCTGTATTATTTTATAAACTATATTTTGCCGTAATCATTTAACAGGGAGATAGGTCTGTAATTTTGTATTACCCCCTTGCAACCTTTCTTGTGAATTGGTACTATTTGTGCGTCCTTCCATCGTACATGAACAGAATACATTCGTTTTGAACACGCTTTCGGTCGTAGCTGGTGTTATTGTTCCGAAAGTGAAACACATGTGGCAAATATTTTACTTAAGACGCCTTCCTGTGCGTTCCCGAAGTGTAAAACACTAGGGTGAATTTTTCAAAAGGGGCCAAATCCGAAATTATAAGGACTAGCGAAAAATGCTTAACCGAGTCACGAGCCCGATTTTGATGATGAAACTTAAAACCTCATTATTAGATTTTTGAAAAATCAATAATCCTAGCCAGGAATCAAACTCATTGATTATGAAAAAAAAACACACCCTATATTATTACACCACTATAGTGTTGCTATTAAGGATCTTATTCTGGGAAGTAATGATATACGGCAAACTAAAGGAAAGTGCTCATCTTTGACAAAATGCATTTCTTATCATTATTTCTTTAAAATTAATTTATAACACAATGATGTTAGTGTTACTCACCAACTAGCGCGAGGTAGCTATGCAGAGAACTCTTTCCCAGGGCGCCTTGTTACAGAGTTTCTAGTGGGTGCGCAAGGGAGGCCAGGGCTCTGACGAAAACAGCCAATAGGGTGTACATGCATATATTTAAATAGTACACAGTACACTACAGAGACAATGAGATTACATAGATACAGAAAGCACAGACATACATAAGAATATTACAGGTTTAGGTACTAATAGTACAGCACTAAATTATTTCCCTGTGAGCAGGTACTAGAAGTGAGGCAGTCACTTAAGCGGCTAGACTACACATATATATTAGGTGACAAGTACTGGCCTTCGAATCGAGCTGAGAGCGACCCCGTACGTTGTCACAGCCAGGTGGAGTTGGCAGGCTCCTCTCGAAATCAACCCGCTTGTGTGGTCCACGTGTTTTTTAGGGCGTGGTTTCGAACACCTTGGACTGGCCGCTTTACCCCGTACTGAAAAACCCTGTCATGAAAGAAACGACAAATTAAGATACTGACTGCGCGAGAGACGGCAATCGACCCGCTTTGCAAATAGTTAATTGAAACTTACCAGAATCTGGGTATCGGTTTTTACAGAGTCCAATTCCTTCCGAGGAGAATAGGTAAAACGCAGGAAATTCTCCTTAACAAGTAACAAGGTTAGAACTTATAACCTCTAAAGAGAAATGAGGTGTCCTACTCAGAGTTATTTCAAATTTCCTCGCTGCTTTGAGAGTGGTAAAAAGGCTTGGAACTTTATCGCAGGGCTTTATCCCCTCTCTCGTGGAATAGTCCAGAATTCTCTCCTAAGTGCGAGGCCGCATTTGCGTTTTTTCTCGGCGGTTTCTAACCTCAAAAATTTAAAACCTATGAAACCCTGTACAAGCTGCCGCACCTGCGGTTTTTAACCGCGACTGATTTCTAAACCGCTTACCACAGAGTACTTAAACCAACTTAAGCTGCGTCTGCTGCATATAGTACGTCTGCGACAACGTGTTTTTTAGTTTCTACCAAATATTTAGAATAGAATAGAAAACACACTATATTAATGATTATACTTAATTTTTGTAATGGCTTAGTTTAGTACGTATATTATTTTGGAGTCCCATAACTAAGTTAGCCGCTGGTTGGCCAGCTTCCTGCGCGGGCGACGTATACGGGTGGCACGAGAGGGGTGGATCAGCCACCTATCTCGGTCCAAGTATAGGTATATTTATATGATTACTGCTGACCCGCGCAACTTCGTTTGCGTCACATGAGAGTGAGAAAGAGTTTAGATTACTTAATATTTTAAGTAGGTAATATAATCCCGTCGTATTTACTCTCGTCACAGTGCTCTCGTCGCGTGTCTTAGGTAAGTATATTTATTAGAGCGGTGTGGTAGGTTTTAATATTTAAAGTGTTATAATTTTTCCCGTCGCGTCGCTTATATTCATTACCATCAATGATTTTACAATAAAAAAGATTACCATTAGAATTGAACCGCACAACTTTGTTGAAGTGATATAATGTTTCCCGTCGCATTTATTTTTGTCCGTTTTTTGCATCAAGTGCGAGTCCGACTCGCACTTGGCCGGTATTAGCTTTCAGTTGACTGGCGACTGCTGCAGAAAACGTTTACTCCCGTCACGACACGCCGAGTTGCGTCGCTCATATTTTAAAAAATACTTAGAAGGTTATTGTAAGTGAACCTTAAAAGATAGGCATTATGCTGTTCAGGATTTTTTTTGTAACTTTTTAAGATGAAACATTTTGTAGTACACAATTTTTACGTAACTTTAACCATTTACGCAACGTACGCAATGAAAGCTCTCAAAGGAAATAAAATTTCCCCGTTCTTAAAACATTACTCATGGCTGCTCCGCTCCTATTTGTCTTAGCGTGATGTTTTATAGCCATTAGCCATCTTAAATAAATAGACTAAAAAACTGAAAAATTATTTTTGTAATGCAACCAGTTGTTTCTGAGATCCTACCACAAACAAACTCTTCAGTTTGATAATATTGTGAGCTAACTTTAATAGAAAGACAAATTAGGTTATTGTGAGCGAACCTTAAAAGATAGACATATGCTGTCGCGGACTTTTTTATAGAACTTTTTAAGAGAAACAATTTTGTAATATACAATTTTTACGTAACTTTAACCATTTAGCCAGCGTACGCCTCGGAAGCTCTCTGACGGCAAAAATAATTCCCCGTTTTCGAAACATTCTTCATTGCTGCTCCGCTCCTATTCATCTTAGCGTAATGTTATATAGCCTATAACCATCTTCAATAAATGGACTATCAAATTGTAAAAGAAGTTTTGAAATTGAAGCAGTAGTTCCTGAGATCCTAGCGTTCAAACAAATAAACAAACAAACAAACAAACTCTTCAGCTTTATAATATTAGTATGGATGATTATGATTATATTTACCAAGGAGATAAATATGAACAATAGGGTTGAAGTAATACTGCAGTTATCTGCGTTTATTCTCATATAGCGAATCGATATATTACAAGTACAACATAGAACGAGCACGAGAGGGTTCTTCAAGTCCTAGACCACCAGACCCAATGATGTCGCGCAGATGGTGTATGGTACATCACCTGAAGGGCAGCAGGCAGCGAGAGAGGCAGCGCGCGTGCAGCCGTTTTTATAATGGATTGTCTGTCTACTCCCACCTGTTCTGTTGACTAGTTCGGTTGTTATTAGTTTATATATTCTGTATACCTATTAGTTGGTACTACCAGTGGTTCTACTGGTAGTACCACGAGTAAAAAAATTACCCGTGGTACTACCATGGTCCCAGTAGTACCACGGGTAATTCAATTTTACCGTGGTACTACTGGATCAAAAATAAATGAAGATCGGTTAAAACAAATAAAGATCTGTGAAAAGAAATGAAGATCGGTAAAACAAATGAATGTCTGTAAAAACAAGTGAAGATGGGTGAAAACAAATGAAGGTGGGTGAAAACAAATGAAGATCGGTAAAAATAAGTGAAGATCGGTAAAAACAATTGAAGATCGGTAAAAACAAGTGAAGATCGGTAAAAACAAATAAAGGTGGGTGAAAAAAAATGAAGGTCGGAAAAAACAAGTGAAGATAGGTACAAGCAAAAATTAAAATTGTTAAAAAAGATCTACTTTTTCAAGGGCATTTATGCTAGAAAATTGCAATCAATCAGTTGGTTCTATTTAAATTGTCGCCTGATTTTTTTATATCTTGTCTTTTTTTTATATCTTACTGGATCTTCACCCAGGAAATACAAAAAAGGAACAAAGTTCATGTATCTTTACTTATTGGTACTTTATTTTAAAATCTGCAGAGAGCCTTAGCATTTTATTATATTTATGTTTAGATGTTGTTTTTGTTTACGACTATTCTACTTCCTAACTAACTTTAAAAAAGAACGATGTCCTTTATTTAACTGTTCATTACCTCCATAACTTTTTGTGCAACAAACTTGTTTATTATCTAGATTTCATCATAAAAGTGTAGGTCTTTGATATTAAAATTATCATTTTTTCTTTACATCGAGCGCCATGATCTACCACGTTTAGGTTTGAATCGTGCATCTATGTATAGTTCATTTGTCATTGACAACGCTTTATTTGTAAACATACATCAAAGACAATCTTAGACAACAACAACAACACCAACAACAACAACAACAGCAACAACAACAACAACTCAAAATACAATCTTTGACTACGCTTTCGTGAAATCCGCTTGGAAAACAGATGAGGCTGATTAGTTACTATTGGCTCCTTCAAGGCCACTACCTGACATTTACAGTTGTATGCTAATATGTATAGGACATACTAATTGCAATTGCGCAAATCACACGTTTTACAAAATATCATCATTCGTTTGCACCGATCTTTATTTGTTTTATCGATCTTCGTTTAGTTTTACCGATCTTCATTTGTTTTTCACGATCATTACTTGTTTTTCAAGACTTTCATTTGTTTACATTCATCTTCATCTGGTTTTTTCGATCTTTATTTGAATTCACCGATCTTGACTTGTTCTCACCAATCTTCATTTGTTTTACCCATCTTCATTTGTTTTTATAGATGTGCATTTGTTATTATCGATCTTTACTTGTTCTCACCAATCTTCATTTGTTTTTATCGATCTTCGCTTGTTTTACTGACGTTCATTTGTTTTACCGATCTTAATTTGATTTTACCGATTCATTTGTTTTTATCAATTTTCACTTGTTTTCACCAATCTTCATTTGTTTTACCGATTTTCATTTGTTTTCACCGATCTTCATTTGTTTTTACTGATCTTCATTTGGTTTTAAAGATGTGCATTTGTTTTTATCGATCTTTACTTGTTCTCACCAATCTTCATTTGTTTTCGCGATCTTCGCTTGTTTTATTGACGTTCATTTGTTTTACCGATCTTCATTTGTTTTCACCGATCTTCATTTGTTTTTATCGATCTTCACTTGTTTTCACCAAGCTTCATTTGTTTTATCGATCTTCATTTGTTTTTATCGATCTTCATTTATTTTTATCCGGTGAAGTTGACGAAGTGGTTCCAGTAGTACCACTGGTAATTCAATTTTACCCGTGGTACTACTGGGACCACTTGGTAGTACCACAGGTAATTTTTCTACTCGTGGTACTACCACAACAAGAAAGGCAAAAATATCCGAAAATCCAAGTAGTCCGATCGTTAGTATCAAATCAAATCAGAAAAAAATACGGCAACGAGAAAGTCGGTTTCTATATAGTGGTGTATCTTGATCGGTCAGTTGGTCCGGCCCAGCCGTCCACGTGTTCGGATTTGGTGCAGAGCAGACCACATTCAATGTGCAAGCAGACCACGACGGTCTTCTATTACATAATACTAATGATCTCCGCTGGATTGCTCTACAGACTGTTTGATATGGTCCGGAACCACTGCACCGAATCCATGGTCCACTCATACTAAATCCGGAACCACTGCACTAAATCCATGGTCCACTCATACTTAATCAGTGGATGTGTTTCAGGTTTAAGATAACAGACAAGCTTACGGCCCTACCTGATAAATTGTGGTCACCGTAGTCATATTTACCTATATTCGTAAAATTCAATAAAATTACCAGAAAAGTATTAAAATACTTAATTCGGTCACACTGTCATTACGTTAGTACTATATCTGTGCTGTCGAGCGGAGTCAACCGTAGTGCGGCCTCATCAGCGGTTCTGCGGTTGTCAGCCACAACCGCAACCGCAGATGCGGCCTCGTCCTAAGACCTGTTTTCCTTTAATGCAAATCATCGGGGTGCCACAGACAAAACTTGTCACTTGTGTTAAAGGAAAACCACAGACAAAAAATAACACAAGCGATTAATTGATTAAGGCGTCCCCACACGCTCAATAATGAGCGGTCAAGCCCTCAACCAGACATTGCTGCATCCAAAGAAAACAAATGCTACAAATTCTATAAACGTTCCAAACTTTCCTTAAATTTGCCGTCTATTATTACTTCGCAGAATTTGATCCTTAGGGTCCGTTCACACAGACCGGCTCGGAGAGCAGAGCAGATTCTTATCACGTTGAAAACAGAGCTTTTATTATTTGAAGTAAGGTTTATTCTTGCATGTACACTGCTTTTGTCAGTAAGAATGCTTGAACGCGCTTGGTGTGAAATAATAAGAGGAGCTGACCGGCTCCGATCGCGTACTTTTCTCGTTCGCGCAGCCGTTCGGCTCCGATTTCCTGCTCTTTCCCGCTCGCGCAGCCGATCGGCTCCGATTGCGTGCGCGCTGCCCCACGCCGACCGCCATTTCGATAGCACAATTTAAACAGAACAGTTGTGTGCACTTATACGAAAACGTGACTGATGAAAAATTAATATATTTCTTCATCGGAGCTATCTAAACCGTGTTCCGAAAAGCACCCGTTAACACCGAAAACAAAACTTGGAATACTGGTATTGCCTTTGTAGTGAATCGATGCACTCGATGAATCCGACCGGCTGCGAGCGCATCCGACCGGCTGCGAGCGCATCCGACCGGCTCGGAGCGCATCCGACCGGCTGCGAGCGCATCCGACCGGCTCCGAGCGCATCCGACCGGCTCCGAGCGCATCCGCTTTCAGCCGGTCTGTGTAAAATAGTTGGCGGCTCCGCTCCGACCGGCTCCGAGCGTATACGATCCGGTTTGTGTGAAAAAAAAAGTGCGCGCCGATGCCGAACCGGTCCGAGCCGGTCTGTGTGAACGGACCCTTATGAGCGACACTATCGCATGGTGTAATAATAAAGGGTGTGTTTTTTTTTCAAAATCATTGGGTTCGATTCCCAGCTAGGATTATTGGTTTTACAAAAATCTAATGATGAGGTTTTAAGTTTTATCAAAATCGGGTCGTGACTCCTTTGAGCATTTTTAGCTATTCCTTATAGTTTCGGATTTGGCCATCCAAGCCCTTTTCAAAAATTCACCCTGTATGTATTCGAAAAAGAATGTATTGTGTGCATGTCGTGTACTCGTGTCGTTGCTGCAATATCTTTGTGTGTAAACTAGTCTCACTTTTTGAATTCGTAATGTATGACGTGGGCCCGTCTAAACTATTACTTGATCGAAGTAGGGAACCTGTAGGTATGTATAGTCCAATCCTGCCCGATCTGGCAATAATGTTTAAAACATGTCATGTTTTGACAATCTTTGTCTAAGACATATTTGAGTAGAAAAATATAATATGACAAATCATTGAATTTTTTACTATCCTGAGTAGGTATTTTAAATGAAAATAAAGTATCAATAAAGAAGTTATTTGGTGTCGAAATGATTGTAAGAATACTGTATGACTCCTGGATACTGGAATATAATCAGGGTGAATACTCAATTGCAAGTAACTATGGATATATAGGATCAAATGTGTTTGTTTACATTTTTGCGCAAAGCTATTGAAATACAGTAATGTAAAATTCATTTTCAGTGCATTAGCGGCGAGTGGGCCAGTGTGTCCTCTGTACTCGTTCCAGTGCGACGATGGATCTTGCGCCAATCCTGGATCAGATTGTAATGGGGTAAGAGTATATATTTTTAAGCAACTTTTGTCCGCGACATCTAGATGATTTCAACTTTGACCTGTCCAAAGTATAAACCGTCTATACTCCGTAAAATGTAGCTTGATCTCTGTGACAGTTCTACAAACGTAAAATAAAATAAAATAAAATAAAATTTATTCCCATTGAAATTTAAAAAAAAATATTTAGGTCTGTGGAAATTTTTGTGACTCTACCGGGGGTCCGGAAATGCTACAGACTGAGAAGAACACCCCAAGAAACTCAGTCCGGTCCCTCTTAATTCATCTTAGATTCTTAAATGTAGAAAGGAGCAATTCGTGTCACTGCCAGGCAGCCTTGTCTTCTAGAAAGTCTTTAACGGTATAATAAGCTTTCTTGCACAGTTTAAGTTTTATTAGTTTTTTAAATTTATTAACTGACAAACCTGTTACGGCTGTCGGCAATGTATTGTACATTCGAATACAATTGCCCGCAAAAGAATTGCTTATTTTATTAAGCCTAAATATAGGTACAGCCAATTTATTCTTATTTCTTAAGTTAAGGTTATGGATATCACTATTTTTTATAAATTTACTGTTATTTTTATGAGTATATAATAAGTTTTCATATATGTACTGTGAATACACAGTAAGGATGTTGATATCCTTAAACTTTTCTCTTAATGACTCCCGAAACCCCATACCATAGATAGCCCGGACAGCCCTTTTCTGCAACACAAAGATACATTCGATGTTGGCAGCGTTACCCCATAATAGTATGCCATAGGTCATGACACTGTGGAAATAGCTAAAGTAGACAAGACGCGCTGTTTTACTAGGGTCCTTTCACACAGATCGGCTCGGAGAGCAAAGCAGATTCTTATCACGTTGAAAACAGAGCTTTTATTATTTGAAGTAAGGTTTATTCTTGCATGTGCACTGCTTTTGTCAGTAAGAATGCTTAAATGCGCTTGGTGTGAAATAATAAGAGGAGCTGACCGGCTCCGATCGCGTCCTTTTCTCGTTCGCGCAGCCGTTCGGCTCCGATTTCACGCTCTTTCACGCTCGCGCAGCCGATCGGCTCCAATTGCGTGCTCTTTCCCGCTCTCGCAGCCGATCGGCTCCGATTGCGTGCGCGCTGCCCCACGCCGACCGCCATTTTGATAGCATAATTTAAACAGAACAGTTGTGTGTACTTATACGAAAACATCACTGATGAAAACTTAATATATTTCTTCATCGGGGCTATCTAAAAGCATGTTCCGAAAAGCACACGTTAACACCGAAAACAAAACTTGGACTGCGTGGATACTGGTACTGCCTTTGTAGTGAATCCACCCGGCTGCGAGCGCATCCGACCGGCTGCGAGAGCATCCGACCGGCTCCGAGCGTATACGATCCGGTCTGTGTGAAAAGAAAAGTGCGCGCCGATGCTCTCCGAGCCGGTCTGTGTGATCGGACCCCTAATGTCTGTCAGTTGTCGGATCTTTTTAACGGCATAGGCTGCAGAGCTCAGTCTGCCCGAGACTTTCTCGATATGAGGCCCCACTGCAAGTTGGAGTCTAACTTTATGCCCAGAAAGACAGTTTCATCGACCAATTCTACTTGATCAGTAAACAAGAGTAGACTTTATGTTAAGGGTATAAAGCTTCTGTGGTAGTAATGCAGAGAGTGAGAACACAGAGGTACAAACTGTAAATAACAACTTTATGCCTTTGAAATAAAAATCACTTTTGTTTACGTTAATAACTGTCACAGAGATCAAGCTATATTTTACAGAGTATAGTAAAACATAGGTCAAGCTATATTATCATTTCCGTCGAACTGATTTTCATGAAATATACAGCAATATTTAAGTTAAAAAATACCTATAAAATTCTAATAGGTAATACCATGATCAAGCTACTGAATTTTATTATTTTGTTTATTTTGTTCCAACCTCGAACAAATTAACAAACAAAAAACAAGCAGACACGACAAAAAAATATGGATTTGAACTAGTAGCCCTAAATTAGTCGATTGCTTGCAGTATTTTTTAAAAATTTCTCTTGAATGTAGCGTCACAGCAATTTATACAATTTTATAATTTGTAGAGAAGATATAAGTTTGAGAGGTAAATCAACAACCACTACGCTGCTGCACCACTTTAGTTAATAAGTAATTAAAACACATCAACTGCCCTGAGGTGACGGAAAGTCTGGAGCCATTGACGCAGCGAAGAACTATTTGCATCTTTGGCTGCATTCTACCGTATCTATCATGGTGAGTGTTCTAAAGAACTCTTCAACCTAATCCCGCCCTCTCCTTTCCGATCCCGAACAACGCGTGCTAGACAGAGGTGCCACTCTCACACGGGGACAGAGGTGCCACTCTCTCACGAAGTCTCTAATTGGTTGCGTAATAATTTACTAACTTTGAATGCGGTTAAAACAACACAGTCACATTTGCAACCAAGACGTCATTACCACTTTTTTTTTTTATCACTGAAAATGAAAATGAAAATGAAAAAATCTTTATTCATATAGGTCACAATGTAACGCTTATGAACGTCAAAATGATTGCTTCTACATTTACATTTACTGCCAGATTCGCAAAGCAATAGGTAGAGCTGGAGAAAAAAAGAACCTGGCAATAAAACTCCAGCCACTCTTTTAACATCCAGTAGGTAATTACAAATCATTCAACAACTACAGAGGTGTAATTGTTGACAATAATCTAGTTTCTTTGGGAAGTTTATTATAAAACTTTATACATTGTCCGACAAAAGAACTGCTTATACTGTGTAGACGAGTAGCATGTAAAACAAGATTATCTTTATGCCTGGTATTTACATTGTGTATATCACATTTTTTTAGAAATTGGTCCTTATTTTTATGCACATAAATTAAATTTTCATATATGTATTGTGATATAACAGTTAGAATATTAATTTCTTTGAATTTTTCTCTTAGAGAAACTCTAGGACCTAGCTGGTATATTGCTCTCACAGCTCTCTTTTGTAATATAAATATGTTATTGATGTCCGCTGAATCTCCCCAGAGAAGAATTCCGTATGACATAACACTATGGAAATAACTGAAATAGACTATTCTAGCCATTTCAACATCAGTGAGCCGTCTAATTGTTTTAACTGCATATGCAGCAGAACTTAATTTACCTGACAATTTTTCTATATGCGGGCCCCAGTGCAACTTCGAGTCAATTGTAATGCCTAAAAATACTGTAGTCTCCACAGAGTCCAGCCCGGATCCATTCAGTTGTACATTGGTCGCCACCTGTCTCACATTAGGTGTCGAAAACTTTATTACTTTAGTTTTTTTATCATTTAAAAGAAGGTTATTAACGCTAAACCAATAAACAACTTTTGAAAGTGCACTGTTAATATCGTCATAATCCATTAACTGTCTATTAATTTTAAATGTCAGAGAAGTATCATCCGCGAACAGAACAATCTCATGTTCATCCCTAACATAATAAGGTAAATCATTTATGTATATTAAAAAGAGAAATGGACCAAGGATTGAACCCTGCGGGACACCCATTACAACTGGGGTCCCTGGAGATCGTATACCGTTTACTTCAACCCTCTGAATTCTATTGCTCAAATAAGAAGTCATGAGGTCGAGAGCTCTATTCCTGACACCATAGTGGCGCAACTTTTTGACCAGAGTTTCGTGGTGAACACAATCGAAGGCCTTAGACAAATCGCAAAACACACCCAGTGCATCCTGCGAATCCTCCCAAGCCGTGTAAATACTCTTAAGTAAAGCAACTCCTGCATCCACTGTTGAACAACCCTTTGTGAACCCGAACTGTTTCCTGTGTAGTAAATTATGTTTATTAAAGTGACTGAGCAACTGTTTAAGCATTAGCTTTTCAAAAATTTTACTGAGTGTAGGTAATATGGAAACAGGTCGAAAGTTCGAGGGATCCTCACTATTTCCCGCCTTAAATAAAGGTATGACTTTACTATGTTTCATCAAGTCAGGAAACACACCAGTCTCGACACAGCTATTGAACACAGTTGCCAGATGCGGGGCTATTACAGTTATAATATGAGCAACAGTTTTGACAAATAGACCCCATAAATCTTTAGTGGTTTTCATATTAATTTCTTTAAAAGTTTTTAAAACATCTATAGGACTGACAGCTGAGAATTCAAAGTCTGTGCCGCATTCGTCTACGCCAAGTTTTAGAATTTGTTCGGCAGAAGCAGAGCAAGAAGAGAGACTTCTGGTAATAGAAACTGGAATGTTAGAAAAATATTTTTCAAATTCAGTCGCAACTTCCAAGTCCTCTTCAATATCAAAATTATCTATTTTTAAATGAAAATCATTACAACGTATTTTAGATTTACCAGTTTCAATGTTTATGACATTCCAAGTTTCTTTAATAATATTATTTGAACATTTGATTTTATTTTTTAAATAAATAGATTTCGCTCTAAGACAGGCTTGTCTGAATGTTTTTGAATATTTTTTTACAAATTCTTGAAATTGCGGATTGTGGTTATAGGACTTCTCTTCATATAGTTCATACAGTTTGTTACGGCTTTTATAAATTCCAGGAGTTGCCCACTCACTCATGGAGAAACGTTTATTAAAAGATCGGCGCTTAGGTGTGAAAATTGCACTGAACTCACCATTAATCAAGTTGACTAATGAGTTATACAAGTGATTAGAACTACCGTGATAGGGCAACAACTGTACCTTTTGTGTAATATTACATTTAAAATTTTGTATACGGCTTTCACTGAATGTTATCATATTTACTTGTCTCTTTTGGACTTTTTCAGAAATGCAGAATGAGACAAACTGCCCTGTGTGATCTGAGCGAACTTTTTTGATAATAGATTTATGTATGGATTTCTCACTACTATATATGTTATCAATGCATTTTGCAGTTGTGGCCGTTATTCTGGTTGGTTCCATAAAATTGTTATATAAATTAAATGATTTAAATAGATTCAGAAGGTCCAAACTTTCTGAAGTTTTCACCAAAATATCTATGTTAAGGTCTCCACATACAATAACAGTTTTATGGCTATTATAAACTTTATTTAGAGCGCACTCCATAATCTCCAAAGAAACATCAAAAGGGGCGCACGGAGGTTTATACATATTTAATACAATGAATCGCTCCAATTCAACACATGAAATTTCTACAACCCGTTCAACGGATAGACTAACAACATCACATCTATCTTTAAATTTTAATAATTTACTAACCAATATTGACGAGCCACCTCGTATATAATTTTTCCTGTTGAACGAGCTTGCAACCTTATGATTATTAAAGCTGTAAGTGAATTCATGGCTTCTTAGCCAGTGCTCATTTAAACATACAATGTCAATACTGCTGGAATTCATAAACAATTCCAATTCCAGCTCCTTCCCATCCAAACCTTGAATGTTTTGATGGACCAGGTTAATACATTTTATAATTTCTTTATTTTTAGTATAACAAGGTGTTAGCTTGCCAGAGAAACATTTTGTTGTCTTACTATTCTGGATATTTGTCTGCTTGTTGGATAAGACTTCAATACTATTGTGTGCTATGTTTGAACTACTAGATATATTGTTATTACAGCACTCAGAATTATTACTTTTTAAAATATTATTTGTGGTAGGCTCAATGGTCTCAAAAGACCTGTAGCCATGGCCAGATTTTTTATCTGTTGTCTTATAACCAGTGTTGCCGCAATATCGATAGTTTGACTATCGATAGTTGACCTCGAAAATAATCTATAATATCGATTGGTCTATCGATAGTATCGATATTTTCGATAGTACCGATAGTATCGAAGTTCAATATCAAATTTACTATCGATATTATTAATACTATCGATAGTATTATATAAGAATTTTTAATACTATCGGTAGTATCGATACTATCTATATTTTTGCGCAATCTATAGCAGCCTGTGATTCAATAGTATTATTTTTATGCACCGTACGTATGTATTTATTTTTTTGCACCGTGGTCTTCTTACGAAATTGCCCTCCTATGGACTGCCCGAGAGTTTATGCGGATGGGTGTCCAGCTTTTTGGCCGGCAGAAGCATTAGGGCCGTCGTTGACGGCAGCTGTTCTGACTGCATGGCCATAAACGCTGGAGTACCACAAGGCTCAGTGTTGTCCCCTACTTTGTTTCTGCTGCATATCAATGACATGTTGTCTAATTGACGGCATTCATTGTTATGCGGACAACAGTACGGGTGACACTTATTACGCGGGCCGTCCCGGTATCTCTCGGGTTGCAGTGGAAGAAAGCCGTGAACAACTTATGTCTGAAATCAAGGCTACTCTCACTACAGTGTCCGATTGGGGTGGACAAAATCTTGTCCAATTCAACCCTACCAAGACACAAGTTTGTGTGTTCACCGCAAAAAAAAACCCATTCACTGTGGCGCCGCCATTTCAGGGCACATCTCTCACTATCTCCGAAAGTATAGGGATACTTGGTGTTGACATCTCCAGTGACGTGCAGTTCCGCAGTCACTTGGAGGGCAAAGCTAAGCTGGCGTCCAGGAAGCTCGGAGTGCTCAGCAGGGAAATAAGAAGAAAGAAAGAAAGAAAATAATTTTTATTTTAGATCACAGCGCACATAGACCAAACAACAGTAACCTTTTATAAAAATAATAAAAACAGAGAAAAACAATGTACTGTACAGGGCGCGGCGGTACTTTACTGCGGCGCAAACACTGCTTCTTTATAAGTCGCAAGTGCGGCCATACTAGACCGCCAGTCGAGCGACCGTGACAGAAACCGTATTGCCAGTCACTGAGCAGGTCGTGTTTTTCAAGGTACCTCAGATAAAAGGAACAACCTAAGATAAAAGGGAGGTAACAGCTATAGGCCTGTAATTGGCCGGGTCGGTTCTATCACCCTTCTTGGGTAAAGGATGCACGTGCGCGATCTTCCACGAAGCTGAGACTTTTTCATAGAATATGAAAGTATGAAAAGACGAGTATGTAAGCGCCGGACACAACTCAGGACCAAACTACCACCGCAGGTATGCCATCTGGCCCACTCGACTTATGAACGGGATCACGGATTGAAGCTCCCGCCTTACGTCCCGCTGACTAAATTTAATTTCTGGAATGGAAGTGCAACACCAGGGTATGCCAGTCGGCGAAGAACCCACGTCGTTCATATTCGAGTTGGCGGTAGAGAGAGAACCCAAAAGGTCGGCTTTCTCCTTGGCACTCTGAGCCAGTCTACCATCCGGTTTAATTAGGGGTGGCAAACCCGACCGACAATTGTTTCTCTAGGCAGTTTTGGCAAGCGACCACAATTCACGACTCCCAGAAAGGCAGTCCACCAGTCCGTATCATCGCATCGCTGTGATACCAGTTCAAACACGCGTACTAGTAGATCCGATCCGATCCGATCCCTGTCTTCAAGGTACATATTATACAAACACACCCCAGCTTTTCACCTAAAGCTGTACTCCAGCTTGTAGCCAAGGAACATTAAGTCCGGGCAGGAGATTTGCGTCTCCGTCAAAATAAATAGGATCGGCTGCGCAGATTCCAGGTGGTGGTGGACTACGTTGATGTTCTTGTGTATGTCTCTGATGTGACAAAAGTCCATTTGAAGTGTGGACGACAATGCCTCTGTAAAACGTTTCATATTTTTCTTTTTCCTTGCCATGGTGTTGAGAAAACGGGAATTTAAGAAGGGTGTGTACCGGTGGCGCAAGATACAAAGCGAGGTTACTGCACTCCCAAAAGCCGGCACGTGTGATGCGGTAGATTGGCATGGCGTACGAAAGGGCCTCCAGTCCCCTCTAATGCAGTGGCCGCGTCCACTCCGGTTATCCTCCTCCGGCACGACCACAGCACCAGGGACTTTACACAGGCTGCTGTTTCAGCCCCCTGGGTCGGAGATAAATTAATTCTCAGGTTTGGGTCCCGTGCAGCTTGCGGGGGCCCTGTGGTCAACCGTTTCACCGGGTTTCCCTGAAAGCAGACAAGCCTCTGGTCTCACCATCACCCGCATATAACCACCCCAATGAGCTCTGGAACCCTGCTCACCGACGGAGAACACAACCCAACACGAAGCCCGGTTACTATTACCGCTGTCTTCTGCAGAGCGGAGGTACTGCGCCAGGCGGGCTGCTCAAAGAAGGGATTACCGTTATGCCCTCCCTTCTAATGTGGCCTTTTAGTTAATTCCAAAGATATTTGATTTAAGGGAGCTAATTGAAAAAGCCAAATTTACTGTGCCCAAAGGGTGTTGCGTTAGCTCCGTGAAGAAGTAACGCTTATCCCCTGATCCCTGAGGGGTTCTGGTCTGGAGTAAGACATAGGCTATTTAGATAGAAAGAAAGAAAAACAATTTATTTCTGCCAGCTGCAGTAACAAAAGCGTACATTCCAAAAAACGAAAAAAAAAGAGATATTTATTAGCTTAGCCTAGCTCTCAATAGAGCTCTTCAACCTAATCCTGCCCTCACATTTTCGATCCTGAAATTATGCATGCCAGCCAAATGTAGGTAACGCTCTTACAGCGGAGAGTACTTCGCCAGAACTGAGCGATTCAAAAGATCGTTCCTCTGTCGATCTATAAAAGTTTGAAACGACCTGCTCGCGCACGTACTTCTCTCCTCTTACAATCCCGGGTTCTTCAAGCGGAGCGTCAAAAGGAACATCACAGGGTCGCCAACTTGAGGACCACTGTCAGAAGTCTTACGGACTGTGAGAATGGCCCGCAATCGTTAAATGTCGCTATGGCTTCCATCAGTCAATTTGATGAGCTTAATAAAAAAGCATTTTTATCCCGGGAAAACGTTTCCATGGGAAGCGGGAACGGTAACAGGAATTCACGCAGGTGGAACCGCGGACATTGTCTAACTTGCTAGTTTGCTATAACCTTTTATGGGGTTCCGTAGAATAAACCATATTTGCTTGGTGTTCCGTAACCTTAAAAGTTTAGGAAGCCCTGTTTTAGACTACAGACTCCAACCAATACTATTGAAGGAAAGGTCACTATCGATAAAACAAAACTATCGATATTATCGATACTATCGACACTATCGATTGTCATTGCAATGTTCAGAATCAATAGTATTGATACTATCGATATTATCGATAGTACATTGAGTATTGAAAAACGATTCTATCGATTCTATCGATAGTATTACAGTGTGTCGATAGTATTTATACTAATGGTGCTATCGATACAATCGATAGTATCGACACTATCGATACTATCGATAGAACTATCGATAGGCTAACAATAGTCGACTATCGATAGCCTATCGATATAATATCAATAGTCAACTATCGAGCGGCAACACTACTTATAACCTAGTTTTTTGACTTGTTTGGGACGCCTTCCCAACCTAGTATGTCAACACTATTATTAAAATTATACTCAATAAGAGCAGTTTTATTAGAAACCAAAAGTTTGGCTTGATTCAATAAAAAATTTGATAGCAATATCGCTACCTGTCGTCTTAAGAACTTAGATAGTAAGTATCTATTTATAGTCAAAAAAGATTCTCGTAATACAAGATTACAGTCGAATAATTCAAAATTTCTACTATTATTAGTCAACTTGTATAATTTTCTGTTTATTTTGTATCGAGTATTGTTCTCATTACGTGAGAAAGATTTACTATAAGGTAATGTAGACAATATTACCTGTTTGACTGACAATTTTGACAACTTTTCATGGAAATTATTAATAGTGTTTATATTTACATAGTCTCTCCTGCCAATAAATATAACTATTGTTGATTGTGGGCAGTGTGTACTAGTCAATACTTTACTAACTATTTGAGAGTAGGTGGCCCCAGGAAATGAATTAATTATGACTGAACTACTCATATGTTGAACTAAGTGGTAACCTAAGTTCTGGCCGATTTCATCACAATATACAACTATCTTTCCAGTATTTACAATTTCTGAAACCTTTGTTACAGGGTCAGCAGAGGAAGTTAAGTTTAATTGTATAGCATGTTCATCCATACTGCCCGCTAAGTGAACCCCTGGAAGCGTTGACTCAGTCTGGGATGTTATGGGCAAGGAAGAATGTGGCAGAGATTCTTCACAGGCTGGTGATTGATTATATAATTTCTCAAGTGAATGGAACCTTTGTTCATTGCTGTGACAAGACTCAACCAAGCTATTTAGTGCCTCAATATACTCTCCAATTTCTTTTTGTGATATTTTGTACTTTAATGTTATTGACTCTAAAGACTTATTTAAATGTATGATTTCTGACTGCAATTGAAGTATATCAGTCTCATACTGCTCTGTTTGAATGGTTAATTGTTTTCTACTAGTTTCCACTACTTGTTGTAGCTGATAATTTGATTTACAAGTCCTAAGATATTTATTCGCACCTATTTTAAACTTTTTGATTTGTTTCTGTGATTTAACAATAAATTTATTGAGCTTTATATATTTTTTTAATTTATTCCTGCTAGTACTAACTAATCTAATGGTGTTGTTAGATGCTAAAGTAATATTATTAGAAGTATCGGGTGTCGAGAGATCTATAATATCTGAGGTCATGGGCTGGTCAAGATTAATACGATCTGACTTTACACTCATCAGCTCATCATACAGACTGTGGGAGAGGGCAACCTGATCAGCTGATTTGAGAGTCTCCCTGTGAGTGATGGAGTTATGAACATCACTTAGCTCACATTCCAGAATGCTGATACGCTTTAAGGCTCTCTCATGGGTGTTGCTGCACTCTTCCAGACCTACCACCGTTTCCTGAAGATGATTCCGCTGTAGTGTGAGCTCCATTACCTGTGAATGTAGCTCAGCCAACTCTTGTTTGAGTTGGGTATTTTTCTCAATGACATTTAATATTTCTTTTTCACTGTCGTCCCGTTCTTCCAACAACTGCTTATTAAGATTTTTGCAAATTTCAAGTTCCTTAATGGTGAGATTGAACTTTTGTTGCAAGTCACGGGTTACAGCACTGCGGGTCATCATTTTTATTTATATTGCCCTTTGAAAATAATTTATATCAGTGAAGAATGTAGTGTCACTTAGAGTAATGGACAAGTAATTTATAATACTTTACAATATTTACCTACTCAAAAAAAGGGAATATATGAACAAAATTCTTAATTTGTATAAGTATTAAGTACATAAGTAGATTCAATTGTATTTGAAAACCAATTAAGCAGTTCAATACACAATCTATTTAAAATGTTTATTCAATTTATATCAATTTTGCAATGAATGATAGTCTGATAACAAAGTTAAATGCAAATAAATACAAAATTTAATTAATTTTTCACTTGGTATGGTACCTACCCTACTCTCAAATTAACAAATTGTAAGTTTGAAAAATTGGAATTTTAACAGAATATTTTTCATAAGTTTTTACAGTTCTTGTTCGTTTTCATGAAGTTAAAGGATCACTTTTCACTACTAACCGTAAACTCGCAGCTATTTTTACTTACTTTTTAACAATTTTGTACTGAAATACTTTTTTCTATGGCTTCTGACATTAATCGCTTTTCATTACGTCGTCGTCTTGTGTATGCTTTTAATATTACTTACAACTTATTTTCCGTAGTTAACCTTTATATTTATCACTTTTTTGCTTTAAAAGGTTTGTTATTTATAATTTTAAATCCTAAAAATTCACTTATGTAATGTTTACGTTACGGCTCCAGTGTTGCCAATCTACTAAGGTGGCAGACAAGCATACGGCCCACCCTTAGACCATATAACACGGGACTAGCCTTTGCGAACCACCGCATACAAAAATATTCTGCCAGTTTTCATACAAGTGAAGGGGGAAACACAAAGACATATAAAATTTCATTGCATTTAAAAATGTATTAATCGACAAACGCGTAATGGCTGTTGTGTGTTAATTGTTATTGTACAGTCAACTACAATGTAATGTACTAGTTTAATCATATAAAATGATGTACTGATGTACAGGCTTTTCATAAAGCCAAAAGACCAAATGGTCATGTGCAATGGCAGAAAACAATGCTTAAGTAAGGCGCATCCTGTGGTTAGATGATCTAAGGGCCCACCAGATGTACCACTCGCACTGCCGACCCTGTAAAAACCATCTAGGTCAAAGCCCACTTAAACGACTCCGCTTCAACCCAACACTGCCCTAAAAGAAGACTACTGCTCGCAGTCTACGCGGCGACAGCTAGCAGGCACTCAGCAGTCCACGCGGCGACAGCTAGCCGACGGCCAGCTGTCCACCCGCCGAACGCTCTCGCCTTTCGCAATAGACACAGTTCGCGATCGGTGCCGGTGCGGCGACTGCTAGCAGTAAGCGCGCGGGCACCGCGGTGACCGCTCGTCTACAACGCACACCCAGCGAGGCGTCCACTCCCGAGCAGTCTTACGGCGGTAAGCTCGCTGAAAGCGAGCTGTCTGCTAATTGATGATGGCAATGTAAAATATATCTAAAGACCAATGTTTAAAGCCTATATTTGAATTATATTGTTTTTGACGGGTGGGAGCGGAGTCGTTAAGTGGGCTTTGACCGACCCCTCTTGAAGAACACCATAATGTATGCGTTTGAAAAAAAACACCCTACCACTCGTGCTTGATGCACTCATGTCCCGAGCCACACAATAGTACCTGCTCTTGGGTACACTTGCACAAAGCCGACACAGTAAAATACCTAGGGGTACTTGTGGACTGGCCAGCACACAAGAGTGGCACTCTTGTGTGCATTGCACTGGCCACCACGTCTGTGGATTACCTGGCGCACACCGAGGTAATCCTCCACCGGCGCGGCAGCTCAGCATGGCTGAGTAGCCCAGAGGTGGTTTGGTTGAATTTACAGGTCCCACAAATCACCTCCGTTAGGCAGTACGGTGCCAAGGAGTTTTAGTGAGTATTCCCAGTGCCAACAACATCAGGTGCTGGGCGACCCTCACACTGTCACACGCCTCCCCAGCGTGTTTCGTCTGTAAGCGGATCACTCCTTGTAAAAAAAAAAAAAAAAAAGAAGGGGTACTTGTGGACAGTTGCCTCCAATTTCACGATCACATACACACTTTTAGTGGCAGAATACGTCTTTAAGACCCTAAGATCAGTGGCTGGTGATAGATTAAAGAGGTCTTATACTCACTTTGCCCTAGCACAGTCTCTGCTTACTTACTGCATCACATCCTAGGGTGGAACTCCACGCACCACTCTCATTGAATTATAGAGGGCACAAAGAGCAGTATTGAAGGTATCGATGGGGTTACCATTCTTACACCCAACTACCCTTTTATACAAACAGGCTAAAGTTCTGACAGTGCGCCAGTTATTTATCCAGCAGACAATTTTGATGCAGCATAGCCTCCTTAAATACGATCCTGCAATAGTCCACGGTAGAAGACGGTATAACCCTGTAGATAGGAGTTAGCTGCCCACGGCCGAGTGTCAGCACTGCGAGGACCGCAGCGATGACACGGCGCTCCACACGCTTGTGGAGTGCACGGCGTGGGCGCAATAGCGCCAGGTCCTCGTAGTGGGTCTGGACGTGGACACTCTCTCGCTCGAGACTATGGTGCGAGCCATGCGTTCCAGCGGGAGTAAGTGGGACTGCGCCGCATCCTTCTGCGAGCAGGTCATGCTCGTGAAGGAGGCGGCGGGACGGGTACTGGAGAGAACTCTCCCACCCCAGTTCCCGAGTGGGCGCCGCCGAAGTGTCTTCGCCGAGGACTATCGGCCACCATGACCGGGGGCCTGAGGACGGTGAAAGGGCGGCTCACCGTCCTTACAGAAGCAGGCCCATGACGGCAGCGTGACGTGAGCAACTCACGCACGCCCCCCTTTAGAAGCGCGATCACACCCGAAACCCCCCATTGACGCGGAATAGCACCCAAACCACCCCCTGGGGGAGGCCGCAGTGGCGGCCGTAGGTCTGTTGTGAGTCCCGGGACATCCTTCCGAGGGCTTACCCGGGACTCCGAATCACGGGCTGTTAGGCGTTATGTGAGTTTTTTTTAGTCGGTAAGAGAGGTATAACACCATCTGAGGATTTTCCCTCACGTAAAAAAAAAATGGAGTCAGCTGCGGCTCAAAACAAAGTACTCTAAGCATTATTTCTGTCATTTGGGTCCTTATTTATATAATAAAATTAACCGAATACTCCATATTTACAAACACCAAAAAATCAAATGCAAAATGAAAGTAACACAGTTGGCTTCAGGCGTTTAGTTACGATGATACTGAAAATATATTGGCTATATTAACTTAGATATCACACACACACACACAAGCACACGCGCACACAGACATACAGAGAGAAACACAAACACACACACACACACAGATACAAACACACATACACTATACACACACATGCATACTAACCATTAATAGAATAAAATATTTATTATGTAGATTATAATTATTATAGAATGTAGAATTATCACACATTATCACACATCACAATTTACAGTAAACCTGAGTGCACAAACTTAAATACAATAGCATATCAAAGGTGAAGACCTGGTGACCTGAATTACAGGTCTCGAACCTAGCATAGGCTCCCACAATATATGTAATGTGAATAATGTTCAAAAATGTACTACCTATAAAACTTGTATTTTGGCGAGGAAATAAATGATATACAATACGATGAGCGAGGTTTAGAGGTAGCGCTCCACAAGTTCGAGGCTCCATTTTTTCACGAAGCTCGGAGATGATAGCCTCCGGAAGATAGTTTTTATTGTGGAAGGCAATGATTTTATAGGAAAAAAGAGGTAGAAATCGCATTAGCGCGCGCGAACTTTTGCGGACAAATTCATATACAATTGTTGTAAAATAACAAATTGTGCTGTGAGGGGCGCGTCCGCAAAATGCACAAAAAGACATTTAGGATTTTGGAAATATCCAAGAACTAACTTAATTAAATTACTCTAAAATGGAACCTTAAATTCTTAATAGATTAGACTACATTAACACCGTGCGCTTTTTACAAAATAATTATTTACTTGCGAAAAAACCTCTGAAGATAATCGAAATTTACCTTTGTCAATTTGATTATTTCTGCTATTTCAATGATTTTTAATAACTTTGAGAGGTGTTTTTTCTAATGTGTATAATTAATTTTGTAAAAAGCGCACGGTGTTAATGTAGTTTCATCTATTGAGATTTTAAGTTTCCATTTTGGTGTCATTTAATAAAGTGAGTTAATTGGCATGAGAATTAAGTTGGCAACACTGCCGCAGTGAACTGCTCTTCTGCAACTTTGTTACATTTTAATTGATTAAAAATAAAAATAGGCGACATAAACTAGTGATAATGTGTTTGAAGGCTCTAAATATGCTGTATTAATGTTTGCAATAAGTTTAAAACGCAAAAAGTGTTTATTATTTACGGAAGTAGTAACTGGTGTCAACTATCAAAGAGAAACTATTTTGACTAAAAATCTACTCAAGGTGCACTGTGTAATTAGTGTATGAGTGTTTTATGGAGAACGTGTGATGAAATCAGACTGGTACGCATATTATAATTATTCTATTCTCCAAAGTATGCTAAGATAAAGCTAGACGAACTCGTTAATTTTCATACATTTGAATTTCGTCAAAAGTAGCAGTTGTACCAACATACAGATTATTGGAGCGCGTTCCAGGGTATTACGGTACCATAGATCTTGAGCATAAACACTGCCGTGGAACCAGGGCTTTTGGGAATACCACTCTAGAAATGGACCATGAACAAAATAATATAACATACCGTCAGCCTATCAGGGTGAACTCGTTTGATAGTATCGTGGACATGACAAACGATGTTAATGACAAATCCGGGTTTTTTGATGCTACAATCAGGAGTATACCAAATGATTACACTCACATGGAGTCCGATTATATAAAAGACCTACAAAACCAAATACAATTATTGAGCAGCGATCTACAAAGTGCCCATACTGAGATTGAGAATCTCAACTCAGAAAACTTCCGGCTGAAAGAGGATCTACATAATGTACTACGACAAAGTGACACATATAAAAAAATCTGTTCAACTCCTAGCAGAAAAATCCTGACACCAAAACAGCGAAGAAAAAAGAAGACCCAAAAATCTACAAATATGAGCGCAAACAAAACTCAAGTCACAAAACCCTTACTGGGATCTCCATCACAAACAGAACCTGCAATCCAGGACGTGCGATTTCCTGTGGATAATGAGATTCACTGTCTCGCTGAGACGCAGGTACGTGACACACATGAAGACACGAGAGAAGTTAAGAAAAGAAGAATAATCATAATAGCAGATCAGCAGGGATACAAACTTAGAGGCATTTTACAGAAACTTATTGGAGATAAATTTCTAATAAAGGTTTATTGGAAGTCTGGCGCCGAAATGAAACACATTTTAACCGCTAAGCATGAAATATCGACATTAGAAAAAAGTGACTTTGTTGTTGTCATTGGTGGCACTAATGACAAGCGGCCTAATGACTTGTTGCTTCATCTGTCATCTTTTTTTGACAGGTATCGACAATACAAATATTTTGATCTCTGAAATACCCTTTAACAAATATCTAAACGAACGAAAACTTAATTACGAGTTGAAATTTTTAATTAATAGATTTCCTAATTGTAAATTCGTTGATATGAATTATTGTGACATATTGCCTAGACGTGATTTCTTTGCACGGGTGGGCTTTAGAATCGTGCCAATCGATTTTAGGGTTTTTAGGGGTTGCGTTGGATAGGGGTGGGTCTCCCCTTCTCAAAAATACCCCTCCCCCAGTGAGGAGACGCATGTTTTTTTTTAGGGCTGTTTAAAGTTGCGTGAAATGGAATGAAAAAATGCGTAATAAGACGCTATATTATTATTTATATACGTTATAAATATAGTTTATTTTAATAATTTTATTATTTGAATATATATTAACGTCTGTATTATTTAAAATTGCAATAAATGATAAAAAACAACCTTAAAGTTTCCGGTAACGGGACTAAGTAATGCGTAATAAAACGCTATATTATTATTTTTATACATTATAGATATAGTTAATTTTAATAATTTTACTATTTCAATATATTTTAGCGCTTGTATTATTTAATAATGCAATAATTAATAAAATACAATAAAGTGATATACCTAGTACAACCACCATGTAGTGCAGTATACACCTCGCGCAATCCGACTTGGATAGATTAGGTTAGAAGGCTAAGGCGGGAGCGGAGCGAAGCGGAGCTCATGCATTAGCCTTCGTGGTTATTTTTTTTGTAGCAACCTAAACAATTTTTTTTATTAGCAGGGTGGAGAGTGGGTGTCTAAAAGGATTTTTTTTTCCCGACGGACCCCACGTACTTGGCAAGCCCTTGTACATGAAATAATCTTCAATTCCTAACGGACCCTGTGTGGGGACAGATACTCGGGGTTCGTTGGTAATAAATTGTATCCGGGCCAGGCCCCACTTAGGTTGATAATGGTTAGGGAGTAGGTACATAGGGGTGGGGGAGTAGGTAAATGGGGGCTAGGGAGTAGGTATAAGAAACTTACTAAGCCTTCAAAAATATACTTTTAGGTTAGTTTATGAAAATGCTCATAACTTAAAAACTAAGCGTTTCCGCAGGGGGGGAGTTGCTGGGGGGGAAACTCCCCCCTCCCCCCTCCCACCCCTCTCCCCCCTTAATTCGATTGGCACGATTCTAAAGCAATCCCCTTTGCACTACACAAAAGTCGAATTCTTTTGAAGGAAATACTTAATGTTGATTATTTGCTAAAATTTAACCAATTTTGTGAAAATAAAAAAAGAAAACAAGAACGGGCCTCACTACTATTAATAGACAAATGTACACAGACTGATGGACCCCTTGAGCAAGTAAGTGTTGTATCGCCTTCGAGAGAGTCAAGTAGTTTTTTTCGTCCCTAGCCGCATACTGATTTTCCATCAAAATATTGATGGTTTGATGTCCAAATCTGATCGGCTGTTGGTTAACCTTGACTCCCTTGAAGCTAAGTATGGTGGTGTTGTGGATGTATTGTGTATAACTGAGCATAACATGATTGCATCAGACAAAAATGTACTAAAATTAACTAATTACAATCTTGGGTCACTATACTGTAGGAGAAACCGGTATGGCAGTGGCGGATACAGGGTAGGGGCGCGGGGGGCGCGCGCCCCCCCCCCCTTGGGTAGCGCACGCACGCGTCGCCGCGTCGTTCGTCCGCGCCGCGCCAGGCCACCCAAAATATTTTGGTTCTTAACTATAATGCTTCCTCTTCATTACTTACGAAGTTGGACGGATACGATAGTGTAGAGGGGCACTTCGTCAAAAGTTTTCTTTGCCTCGGGCGACTTCGCCGACGAACTATGTTCAACTTCGCGTGTTATGTAGAGGAAGCATAACGTAACGATCTTATGCGGACGGCGCGGACGACGCGATCGTGTGTGTTCAGTGTGTCTATCCTGCTCTAACATTAGTTAGAGCAGGATAGATACAGTGTATAAAATACTAGATACGAATGCGACAAGCGTTGGCGGGCACACACTCGAACATACATACATAACATCACGCCTGTTTCCCAACGGGGTAGGCAGAAACTATGGCTTTCCACTTGCCACGATCCTGACTTAGGGTACTCTTGACCTGGCCTTTTTCTAAAAGATTCTCCATTCACTCTCGCCTTATAAATCTCTATTGGCAGTCTGTTTTCATCCATTCTCTCCACATGTCCGAACCATCTGAGCATCCCTTTCTCTATCTTAGTCACTACTTCTTCTGTCAAGCCGCAATGTTCCCTAATCACACAGTTTCTTTATCCATCAATGTCACTCCACTATACTTCGTAAATTTCTCATTTCCACTCCATTAATTTCACTTTCATGCGTCTTCGGCAACACCCAACTTTCACTGCCATGCCATGTAGGCATACCTAAGCACTGCTCTATGTACAGCTATCCTAGCCTTTTTAGACACATCCTGACTGCTCATAAAGTCGTGAATGGCTCCATTCACTTGATTACCCGCCAAAACTCTTTGTTAAACATCATAGTCACACTTCGCATCTCTTGCAAATTTTGACCCCAAGTACACAAACTCTTTAACCTGTTTCACTCTTTGCCCTTCGATGTAAAATTGGGCAATTCTTCATATTTTCTTCTCTTTCAAAAACCATTACTTTCGTATTTTCTACATTCTCTTTCATATCTCTACTTTAAAGCGCATCATGCATTATGTTAACCATCAACTGCAACTCCTCCGCCGATGAAGCTAATATCAGCTGATCGTCCGCGTATAGGAAGCATTTGATGGTCAGCTCATTCATTTTTAAACCATACGCACACTCTTGCAGTTCTTTCAAGCAGCTGTCCATGTACAGGTTAAACACTCACGGTGACGCTACTCAACCTTGTCTCACACCTTTTTCAATGTGAAAAAAGTCTGTGCAAGCTCCGTTTATCCTGACACAAGTACTGGAGTCTTCATACAGAGATTTCAGTGCTCGTATCAAGGTTCCGTTTACTCCATACCTGGACAGTGTTGTCCACATTTCATTCCTCACTACTCTATTATAGGCCTTTTTCAAGTCTACAAAGATGCAGTAGACTTTTTGACTTTTTGCCAAAACCTTTTCAGCTACGCACGTAAGGAAAAGACCCTGATCCGTGCATCCCCTTTCTTTCCAAAATCCTGCTTGCACATCCCACATTTTTCCGCTTCAATTATTAGGTACTCTTTTTATCAGCACTTTTGCATATATTTGTTTACAACACTGAGCAAGCTTATGCCGCGGTAGTTCTTTCACTTTTTCTGCGACCCTTTCCCTTTGTACAGCGGCACTATAACAGATTTACACCATTCCTCTGGTACTCTGCCACTTCGCCAGCAAAGGTTAAAAAGGCGGTACAGCTGGCAAGCTACCACGCCACGTCCCGCTTTCAGCATCTCGACAGAAATCCTATCAATTTCAGCAGCCTATCCTAATTTCATACCATACAACGCTTCCACAATTTCTTTCATACTTAAATCGCTTTCATCGTCAACTTCATTCCATTCCAAGACATGAGTCTCTCCTTGTAAATCCTCTTTTTCAAACAAACTTTCAAAATATTCCTTACATCGTTTTAGCACACATGAGTTTCTCCTTGTAAATCCTCTTTTTCAAACAAACTTTCAAAATATTCCTTACATCGTTTTAGCACACATTCTTCTCCTTTCACTAAACTTTCCTCACGATTTCTTATGTGAGTTGTCTTTTGAGCTCCATTGATCTTATAGACTTCCAAAAGAATTTCATATTTGCTTGGAAGTTATCAGATAACCGGTTATGAAATACATTACTATCATCCTCCCTCTTTCTTTTTATCACCTCTTTTGCAACATGCTTATATCCTTTACCATCCTTTGCCATTTTTACATACTCATCCATTGCCTTTTGCATTCTCTGATTGGCTTTTGCAGCCAGCCAGTTTAACCATGCTTTTTTTCTTATCAGACACAATCTTCAAAATGCCGGACTCCTACCGACTAAAAACCTCACGTAACGCCCAACAGTCTATGGTTGTGAGCCCCGGGTAAGCCCTCGGAAGGATGTCCCAGGACTCCCAACAGACCTACGGCCGCCACCGCGGCTTCGCCCAGGGTTGGTTCGGATGCTATCCCGCGTCCTTGGGCGGGTTTCGGGTGTGATCTTGCTTCTAAGGGGGGGGGGGGGGTGAGATCCTCACGTCACGCTGCCGCTCGGCGAAGACACGTCGGCGGCCCCTTGGCCGCCGACTGCAGAACTCGGGTGGGAGAGATCTCACCCGCCCCGCCGCCTCCTTCACAAGCATGACCTGCTCGCAGAAAGAGACGGCGCAGTCCCACTTACTCCCGTTGGAGTAGTAGAGAGCAAAATATCTTTTGCGCCCCCCCCTTGATATTTTTCTGTATCCGCCACTGCGGTATGGTGGATCATGTATCATGGTGAGAAACACAATTGCTTTTAGGCCAATAAGTGATATAGATAAGTATTCGTAGGAGCTTATTATAGAATGTTCAGGGATTATATTGACTGACTATAATGCATATATATTGTGTATCTACAGACCCCCTAGGACTCTTGTGGAGGAAATAGATAAATTCTTTTACAATCTCAATTTAATACTAAATCAATTCTGCTACAGTAAAAAGAAAGTTGTGATTTGTGGTGACTTTAATATTAATATATTAGAAAACTGTAACCAGACTAAACAATTTAAACAGATTCTCCAAAAGTATAATATGAAACTGGGTGTCAATGAACCTACAAGACTGACTAGTGGTAGGTGCTTGGATAATGTTATATTCAATATACGGGGAGGCAATGCTGAAGTCCTGGACTTAGCACTGTCTGACCACACAGCGCAGCTGCTGTCATGTCCGGTAAAGTCATATATCCATCTGAAATCATGGTGTATTAATAAAAGGGATTATTGTAAAGAGAACAAACTTAAATTCAAATATTGCATGGATTCTCTTAGTTTTAATGACGTATTTACCTCTCAGGATCCAAACTTGGCATTTACTACCTTCTACGACGAATTATAATTTTTCTATGACCTATGTTTTCCTATAAAACAAAAAAAGTGTTCTCCAACTGTGCGTCCACGATGGATAACAAAAGGTATCCGTGTGTGTTGTAAACGAAAGCGTCAGTTGTTATGGGAATATCGGAAGAATCGTACACAAAGCACAAAAAACTGTTTCACAGAATTGTCATCGAGACTGAACCACATTATTAAGTTGACACAAAAATCACAAAATGACTACTTCATACAAACAGCTTCAAACAAATCAAAGGCAACCTGGGCTGTGATCCGGGGTAATCAAATGAAGCCACCTGATGATGAAATTAACCAAATTAAGGTTAATGGCAACATTATTTCTGAGCCTTTAAAAATAGCTAACTACTTTAATGACTATTTCATAGACAAAATAGTACAGACTCAACCAAGTCCATTGTTAACTGCAGTACCATATGAACTCAAGTCTGTATACATGGCTCCCACAGTGCCTAAGGATATACAAAAAATTATTGTAGGTTTAAAAAATACAAATAGCACAGGGTATGATGATATATCCACAAAAATAATAAAATTAGTTTGTGTTGCACTGTCACCAGTGTTATGTCACATAATAAATTTATGTATTGAGGATGGTGTTTTCCCGGACCCGTTGAAATTAACTGTGATCAAACCAATTCACAAAAAACACGACAAAAGTGAAATGCATAATTATCGCCCCATAGCACTTGTTCCGATTATCTCTAAGATCTTTGAAAAGGTAATAACTGTATATACAGCTATTTTGAGAGACGTAATCTACTTTGTTCAGAACAGATGGGCTTTAGGAAGAACAAATCTATAGATATGGCAGTCTATAACTTCCTGGCTACAGTACTGACTAATATAGACAAGGGTAATCAAGTGTGTGCACTAAATATGGATTTAACGAGGGCCTTCGACTATGTTGACCACAAAATACTGCTAAAAAAACTGTATGCCTACGGAGTCAGGGGAAATGTGTACTCCCTAATCAATTCCTATTTAAGCAATAGAACACAGGTCACAAAAATAAATAGGCTGTGTAAAAAGACAAAAACCGTAATTGAATATACTTCAAATAAGAGAAACGTAACAACGGGCGTGCCACAGGGCAGTGTTCTTGGACCGTTACTTTTCATTATATATGTTAATGACCTGCCTAAAGTAACCAATTATAAGACGGTACTATTTGCTGACGATAGTACAATTGTGTTTACTGGAAAAAATAGGGAACAGTTGGAATCTGACGTGACCTTGACATTAAATAATACAATTAACTGGTTGACATGTAATAACTTAATTATTAATATTGACAAAACATATATTATGACATTCAGAAACAGGGTTAACAAAATTTCTAATATGAACATCTGCTGTTCTAATAAAAAAGTCACAGAGATGGATGTAACCAAGTTTTTAGGCCTAAATGTAGACAATAACTTAAATTGGAAAACCCTTAATGAATTGTTGTGCAACAGGGTAAATACGTTCTCATATGCCTTATACATGCTGAGGAAAACGACCAGTCAAAGAGCTGTACTCACAGCATACCATGGATATGTTGTACCTCTCTTAAAGTATGGCATAATATTTTGGGGCAATGCCATTGATAAAGAGGCTGTATTTGTAGCGCAGAAGAGGTGCATCCGGTCTATATGTCACTTGAAACCCATGGATAGCTGCAAGCCCCATTTCTTACAGTTGAATGTATCACTACCATGTATATACATTTTGGAAATGGTATTGTTTGTTAGAAAAAAAAACTTGAGAGGTGTCAAGGGACACCCGAATGGAACGAAGTTCCTTTCAATTAATTAGTGCAGGAATTGTAATAAAATTTTATTTTAATTTTAAAATTTTATTGTACAAAAACAAAAACAAAAACAAAAACAACACCCCTCTTCCCCCCACCCCTTTCCCCCTCCCCCCTCCCTCCCCCATATTAAATCCCCCCCCATATTACCCCCATATTAAAGGAGGGTAGGGGTACCTGTACCCTCCATACTATAGCAAAAACATATAAACGGCCGAATTGAGTAACCTCCTTTTTTGAAGTCGGTAAAAAAAGTGTCGTGACAATTTTTCGTAAGAATTTTTTCCGTCTAGCCCCCTTTCACAACGCGCGATAAGGAACTTCGTTCCAATAGACATTTATTTACAAATTTAAAGAGTAAACGGCATAACTTAACTTTGAGCATGCCAACAAACAAGACGGTCTTTATGAACAAGAGTGTTTTATGTATGGCCCCTCGTCTTTACAATAAGCTACCAAAAACATTATTAGAAATAAATAAAATAAATGTATTTAAGTTAAGGGTAAAGCAACTATTGCTAAAACAATGTTATTACTCAGTCAATGAATATCTAAATGGAAATATATGATAAGTGCCTGAACATAATTACCTAGATCTTTATAATTGAAATGATATTGACATGTAGAACTTGAATTATCATTATTAATCATTGACATTCTAGCTTATTGTTGACATTTTGGTTTACTAAGTTTATATGTAAAGGGTGTTTTTTTAGAGGTATAGAACTTTGAAATGGAATAAAACGAAGGTGATTGTTTTTATTGATATGAAAATGACTTTATTCGAAAGGAAATCTTCTGGCATTATAATTAAAATATGATTTCTGGCAAATAACCGCCACGGCTGGCTCGGACGTAGTCTAATCTAGAGGTCCAATTTTCGATGACTTTCCCAACATTTTTGGCCGTATATCGACAATAACGCGCCGAATGTTGTCCTCCAAGTGGTCAATCGTTTCGGGCTTATCGGCGTAGACGAGCGACTTCACATATCTCCACAGAAAATAGTCAAGTGGCGTAAAATCGCACGACCCTGGAGGCCAATCCACTTGTCCAAAACGCGAAACTATGCGGTAACCAAACGTTTCCTTCAATAAATCAATTGTGGCACGAGCTATGTGACATGTTGTGCCGTCTTGTTGAAACCACTACTACAGCACATCATGGTTGTTCAATTGATGAACAAAAAAGTCAGTAATCATCGCTCTATAGCAGTCACAATTGACTGTAACGTTCTGGTCAGCATCGTTTCTAAAGAAGTACGGACCAATTATTTCACCAGCCTATAAAGCACACCACACAGTCAGTTTTTCTGGATGTAACGGTGTCTCAACATACACTTGAGGATCATCTTCACCCCAAATATGGCAGTTTTGTTTATTGACGTATCCATTCAACCAAAAGTGAGCGGCACCGCTAAACAAAATTCGCTTATGAAAATCACGATACGCATTACGGACAGAACCAATATTTTCAAAATAAATTTGCACAATTTGGAAGCGTTGTTCAGGCTTCAGTCTATTCATGTTGAAATGCCCAACCAAACTAAACATAAATCACTTTACAGCTGATAATAATACCGCCAGTTAAAACAGTTATGCCAACTTAAAGTTCTATACCTCTAAAAAAACACCCGTTATATTGACATTTTAAAATAATGGGCTAACATAGTGCTAATGAATATTTATTTTGACATTCTTAATTAATTTGAGGCATTTAATTTGAATTTATTTAATAGGTTAACATAATAGTATAATTAGTAAAGAATATTTATTGACATATTAGCCCATTCATAATAATTACAGACATTTAGATCTATATATATAAAAATCAATGCCACTTTTCGTTGTAATTTTATAACTCGAGATCGGGGTCACCTATCCAAACCAAATGTTTAGGCTTTGTTCGGACTATTTAGTAGATGGTTTATGTGAAGTTTGCACAAAATCGGTCGAGCGGTTCTTCATTTATCACGCAAACGAAGTTGCGCGGGTCAGCTAGTTATTAATAATATTTATTGACATTTTAAATAATTGTTAACATTTGCGTATAAATATTTGTTGATTTTTTAGATTAATTAATGTACCTATATAATTTTGAAACTTAAGTGCTTGTTAACCTATTTGCATGTCTGTTTGGCGGAAATATGGTGAAACACAAAGTTTACACGAACACCTACCATTGTACCTGTATTTCGCAAAAATAAAGTGAATTATGAATTGTGAATTGTGAGTTCTTGAAAATTTCCAAAACCCCAAGTGCATTTTTTGCGGACGTGCCCCCGGACACAGATAGCTATATCTTTCTGTACTTTTATTTTGTATTCTCTATCGCATTATTAGATGAAATCTATTAGTTACAGATAGGTAAGTACGCGAAATTATAACTCAACAATAACTGAACGCTGTTCTCTGTGTATCTTTACTCAAATATCATTAGTGGGAGGTGTACCTACGCATCGGTATATCGGCTATACCTATACAGCCGGGAAGGAGAGAGAAAGAAAGAAACGCAGTGTAACGGTAAACAGCTAGTGGCTAAACTATAATACTATTTCATTTTGCCCACAGAAACAAGATTGTGCAGATGGTTCCGACGAGTTCAGCGAATATTGTTTATTTTCAAAGTAAGTAAGTTAAGTACAAGTAAGTAAAAATCTCTTTATTGTACACCAGGAATATCAGATGAGCAAGTTAAAATTACCCTTATTGGCATAACAATTGGCGGCCTTATCGCACAAAGCAATCTCTTAGGCAACCCATAAAGGAAACATTTATAATATACACACACACATAATTATATATTTATATATACACACATATACAACATGTAGATGTGCATTTGTGCAATACTTGCACACGTGACTCTACTGCCTACACTCGTTAATATTTCATGATAAAAAATTTTTTTTTAGTTGTTTTTTTTCATATTGAATTTGTTTTCAGTATCATTTACAGTCTTTCGTCTTTCTTTTTTTTAATACGTGAACATAAATTTAAGTAAGTGCTTTCATAAATTTAAGTAAGTGCTTTATTAAGCACTTACTTAAATTTATGTTCACGTATTATTGACCAGTGGTTGCAGGTAGAGTTCCATTAGCAAATAAAAATAAATTTGACATGAAAAAAAGATCTAAAAAAATTTTTTTTTATCACAAAATATTAACGAGTGTAGGCAGTAGAGTCACGTGTGCAAGTATTGCACAAATGCAGATCTTCATGTTGTATATTCATATATAATTGTATATAAATCATATATATGGGTGTAGTGGGGCCCTACCAACACCTTCGGGGCCCAAGTCAACCTCACGTGCAAGCTCGTGCACCTGCTGAACAACGGACGAGGCTCTGACGGCAGCGGTCCATTTCAACACGGCGATGGGCTCACCACCTGTTACGTGGGACCGAATTGTACACGGTGAAATGTGGGCCGGTATAGGCCTCTGCCTACCCCTTCGGGGATAAAGGCGTGAGTATATGTATGTATGTATGTATGTATAAATCATATATATAAGAATCCATAATATTGTATTTTAAGAGCAGGAATATTGTATTTTATTTAATACTACGACACTAACACTTCGATGATTATTTGAACTTTGGGTAGTGGGGTGGTGATAAGTACGGCCTATCTAATTAAAAATGATTACGTATCCAATGCACGTTTGCAATATCAAAGGTGCTACACACGCGCTCACCTTCCAATATCCCTTTTGAAGAACATCACATTGTAGATGTTTGGGGAAGCCGAGGCAGGGAGTTCATTCCACAAACGAAGCGTGCGTGGAAGAAAGCCTTGAACTTGCAAAGTGTGAGGGTGACCACCCTGTCTGTTATATTGGGGACATTGCTATTAGTTGTTAACTCATGACAACCAAATCTGTTTCAGCTTCACATCCACACCTCAGTCTTACAGCGAGTGTGGTGTGTTTGACGGCCGTGAGAATGGAACGCTACCCTGGACAGCATACATCCGTGTACCTGCCGACTCAAATATTCTCTATCACATCGGAGTTCTCATATCAAATACGCATGTCATCTACAGTGATTGGGAATTTATTCACCCTGATCAATATTTAGTAGGATTTGGAGAGTACAACTTCAGCACATCCGAATTTGCTGTAGAACGTCACGTGATACGTTTAACAAAGTCTAAAAAGCATGGAGGCATTGATGCAGGTTTCATTACGATACTTAAATTGGACCAACGGATCGAGTACAGTCTGCATATAAGGCCGGCTTGTCTTTGGGATGACGAAATACCTCAAGGACTTGTAACTCCTACAATGTTTCTTGTTTGGAATAGAAATATAACGAATACTCCAGTTCCGATGATATTTCCCTATAACGTGTCTCTACTTAATGATTCATCTCACGATTTAGTGATACCGGACATAAATAAGACAAATTTTAAAAATGTTAATGCGTATCTTTACTTCTTATACAATAATAAATGGAGGCTTTCTGGTATGATATTTAGACCGGCATATTTTTTTGTTGAAGAGATAACCAGAATCCTATATGTCAAATTAGCACGGGAGCACTTGTCAGAGATTAGTAACGCATTAATTGTTTAGAAGGACGTTGAATAAAAATCCTTTTTTTTAAATATGATTTTCTTTATTTTTCTTTAAATAAGCCTAACCTAACCTAGAAAAAAATATACTTGTACTGTTCCACAATATTTATAATTATATTTCTGACCGGTTTCGCATCACGGAATTTTCAAAGGGATAGATTACTATACTATCAGAGTATTTTTATTTTACTGTGTTACTATGACTACTGATAGATTCAAGTTCAAGTTCTTTTTTTTGCTGAATATGGTACAAATAAGATGTTTACATTGATATATAATATGAAATAGATTACACTGGTACTGTCTCAAAAAGAATTTTTGAAATCTGTAAGGTATTTAATAAATAATGTGGAACTGTAGGTATAGTGCGTTTTAGGGTTCTGTACCCAAAGGGTTAAAAACGGGGCCCTATTCATGAGACTTCACTGTCCGTTTGTCTGTCCGTCTGTCTGTCCGTCACGAGGCTTAAAAGATAGCACTGATAGAGTATTGAAGTGTGTGAGTAAGCTCCTTAACGACCACCGACATATTAGGTACGGTTCTTTATACTCGTAATACTAAGCGTTGACTCTAAACTGCTGACTGTCTGTTTTTACCTCGTTTGTACTTTCTATAAAATTAGAACAGTGAATAAATCACGCTCGTACGTAAAGGTTGTTTCCTTTTATTCCACATCGGGACTCCAACATTTCAGTATTAACGTACGTAAACTCGACCCCTTCCTTGATAGCCATGGTCTCCTCATTTCCGGGGGTAGACTTTATGAAGCAGTCTTACCGTTTACTCAACGGCATCCCTTAATTTTACCAAAGAAATCACACTTCACTAATATACTTATAGATTACTAGCTGACCTGCGCAACTTTGTTTGCGCCACATAAGAGAGAGTATTACCTGTTTCCGTCGTCCCCCGTTTTCGAAACATTTGCTATTACTGCTCCGTTGTCCGTTAGTTGTAGCGTGATGCTATATAGCCTATGACACTCCACAATAACGTAGCTTTCTATTGGTGAAAGAATTTTTAAAATCGGTTCAGTAGATCCCGAGATTACCCCTTACACACAAACACAGAAACTTTACTTCTTTGTAATATTAGTATAGATTATCATAAAATCTATTTACATGTTGGGCCTAGAAACTTGCAAAATATTCTAGCGCAAAAATATTGGATTGTTGGTGCTAGAGGTGTAATTCGGTCTCGCCTTTCAAAGTGCATTACATGTTTCAAAAATAACATACATACATACATACATTATGGTCACGCCTTTATTCGCGAAGGGGTAAGCAGAGGCTTATTATTGCCCACATTTCACCTTTTTATAATTTGTCCCACGTAATAGGTGGTGAGCCGTATTGCCGTGTTTAAATGGACAGGCGCAGGTTGTGACTGCCTGCTGTTGAAATAAAGCCTTCAACTTAGTTAAACGACTGCCATTTTACTGGCAGCCGGGACCAACGGCTTAACGTGCCTTCCGAAGCACGGAAACGCTCAAATAAATGTCACAAAGTGATCATATGGATGGTCAGCCATCCATGGACCGGCCATAGTGAAAGTTGCTTACTGCAGTGATCGTTTACAGAACACTGAGACCGCGGGGCCACGACCGTTTCAAAAATAAGCCGACTATAAATCAACCTAAAATGGCTTCGCTACCTAAATATCGTTTGCAAGATATTTATCCGTTTCACACTGTTGGCGTTGATGTAGGAGGTCCTTTTCATACGAAGGAGTAAGGAGACAAATAGGCATAATACATACTGCTCGTTCGCTCTAACTTTGCCGCTCGGCTCCATACTAAACTCGAATTTTGAATTAGACGAAGTAAATTGACAGCAACTAATGTCACTTCTTCATACAATGTTGCGTATTTTCTATGACGAAGTGACATTAGCTACTGTCAATTTACTTCGTCTAATTAACAATTCGGGTATACGCCTCTACGCCAACGGCAAAGTTAGAGCGAACGGGTAGTATAATAAAATGATAGAAAAGTCAAAACTGTACATTGGAAATATTAAAAAAAATACTCGCTGGGTGTTCAACATAAGATACCGAAGCCGAAAACATAGTTAGATTTTTTTTTGTCTGTTTGTCGGTTTGTCTGTTTGTCTGTTTGCTTTGCTTTGTCCGGAAGGATCTCGAAAAGTACTCAATAGATTTGGTTCAAATTTTGCACAAATATTACTTAGGGGTGGGGTCTTCAAATAGGCTATATATTATCACGCTACATATCCTAGGGGCTAAGCAGAGAGCAATGAAATATGGTAAGATGGTGGATTGATTTAACCAAAACGTAGCAGGAATATTAGTAAGAGATAGGTTTTACACACAGGTTACATATTATTACGCTACTTAGTCTAGAGGCTTGGCAGAAAATAATTCAAATCCAAACCAAATTGGCATCACAACATAATTTTCAAGCGTACGAAGTCGCGGGCAACAGCTAGTGCTAAAATATCCAAAGCTTATTTGTGTCTTTTTATTTGTTTTTCAACTCGTGCATCTTTCATTCAATCTTGAGATTGGTTCTTGGCTGCATTTGATCGATTTGCTGCTCGGCGAGCTCTGCCGCACACGGTTTCGTCAGACAATAGAAAAAAACTTTGTTGCTGCGAATAAACATTTGAATGAAGTAGTGCTCTTTTATAATTCAAATAAATCTCAACTAGCTGATGGCTTTACACTCCGAAAGGTGTATTGGAAGTTCAGTTCGTTCGTTCTGTTACGAGGGACAATTGGATTCCCTTTTTAAAAAAGAAAAACAGAGGTACACGAGCACTAAGTTATTTATTTGAATAGAAATAGACTGACTAACTTAATCTATGAGAACTGGTACAAATGTGTCAACTCAATATCACTATTTAGTTGTATAATTATTTACATGATAACTATGTGTTTTGTGTTGTAGCGAGTACTAAAATTATTATATATAATTATCTATAATTACTAAGTTAGTTTTGTATAATATTGTGTAATTAAATGGTATTGTCTAAGTAGCAGCTTCGGGGGGTAAATGCAATGATATTTAAGTAAAGATATGCTACCTTCATACAAAACAGCATTCTGTTATTGTTGAGTTATAATTTCCCGTGCTTACCTATCGGTACCTAATAGATTTCATCTATGAATGCGATAGAGAATACAAAACATTTAAAACAGAGAGGGATAGCTATCTGTGTCGTTTTGCACACAGCAGCCGACCACAACACGACTTGTTTCTCTCGCAGCTATTAGCCGACTAAATGGAATTATAACAATTGTGTGACTTGGTCCGCAACAGTTTTTGAGCGGTAATGCGATATCTACCTCTTTTTTACTATAACATCATTGGGGTAAATGTATAAAATGGCGGGTAATCATATTGGGAGCTCTCTTCATTCTGAACGCTTAGATAGGCGGTAACGCTGCTCAAATAAATGTACTTAAATGTAAAGTTGTAATTTCAAGTTTTATTTTATTCCTGAAAGTGTACCTATTTAACACTATGCTTTCGCGACGAGAGATGGGACCAGACTGCTGTTGAACTCCGCATCAACTCGGGAGTACCTAAGCGTGCTGCCTCGGCACGTAGGACAGGGAGGTTCGGGCTGACTAGGCTCCTTTGCTAACATTAGGGATCCGTAACAGTTCGTTCGTTTCAGTGGCGCCCATATCGTGGATTCAAGTAGCGAGAAAGCTATTTCCGACGGGAGTCGGGAGGTCATAGTAGTAAAATATTTTAATTTTTGTAATTTTTTTTATGAGTGCCCGTTAGCGGGGTAGTTTCCCTAAAAATTATTACAACTATGAACTATGAACTCAGCAAACAGGAATTCTGTTCACATTTTTCTGTGTATAACCCCTACATACTTTTGATCGCACATGGTGCCACGTCAATGGGTCAGTCAACTTAGATACCGCCATAGACTAAAATATGCGTGCTGGGACACAGATAAATTTGTGTTGGCTCCGGACACGGTCAAATAACTATCAATACTTGAACGTCAATAAATGTGTAATACGCACTGAAATTAATTTATTAATTAACATTTTATCAGACTTGGCTCAAAATAAATAAAATAAAATAACATTTATTCCCTTTGAAATTTAAAAAAAAAATAATATTTAGGTTTGTCAATATTATTGACCATGTCCGGAGACTGAAATAAAATGGGTTTTTATTTGCAGTGACTTTAAAGCCGCGTCCCCTGGTCCTTGTGTTCTTGATGTTTTCGCTGGTGGTAATTTATTAATACAGATCAGTGTTTCGCTGACTTTGTCGTATGGTGGCGGATGTGGCTGTGACTGCTTGAGTTGTAATTGAGTACCTAATTGTTTATTTTTATTGTTATCTTTTGACTTAAGTTTGGTTACTGAAATTGTTTGCGAATTTTGGATTCTGTAATACTGACTCCATGGGAGTGTTATTGTTTCTGAAACTGTATGTAGAAAAGAAAAGATGCTGTCCTGTAGTTTTGCAATAAACATTTATTTATTTATTTATTTAACTACCCAGGAATTTGGCTCTCCTGACCTCTGCTGCCGACTTGTCTTTTTTTGACTCCTGCCGACTAAAAAGCCTCACGTAACGCCCAACAGCCTATGGTTGGGAGCCCCGGGTAAGCCCTCGGAAGGATGTCCCAGGACTCACAACAGATGATTTAGCCCCCCTATAATAATTTCTCTTATTTATCTTCCATGTACAGACAGCGACCTGTTAACAACAATTCAGTCCACGCCTTCGGCGGACTGAATTGTTTTAAAATAGTCTTAATCATTAAGGTGAAGTGGGACTCAAAATACATATTTTGACATATTTCGAACTAATTTTGCAATGGTGTTACCAAGGATTTCACAATTTTTTAAATGGATAATTATTATTAAGTATATTAACTAGGGTTGTCAGCTCTCCAAAACACGATTGAGTAAATTCGGCTCGATAGAAATTTATCCCGAAGTTGCCTCGAATCTGTAAATTTACCTGTGACCGCCTTGACTATAATCAATTTTATTCAGTAGTTATATAATGTACCACACTATTTTTTTTATTTCCATGTCCCTAATAAGTTACCTCGAGGCCCTATGCTGTTATTTATTTATTAAAAACATATTGTTTGAATATAAAAAAACGTTTTGTTGAGCGGGAGTGCATTTTGCCGCTATCAGCCACCTCACAGCGCCCGCTCAGTCAGCCGACAGGCTTCGTTGAGGACACCCGTATACAACTTTGTCGCGCCCGCTGACGTAATTCGCTGCCGTAGTAGCAAAAGTTGGGTAATAAAAAAAAACAAAAAAGGAAGTATTCAAGGCTTACGCTCAAGAGCGTAAAAATATCGCATCTGTTTGGGTAAATTTCTTTGGTGTATTATATAAGTTATAGTAACGTTTTCATACTTTCCAATACAAAGTCCGCTTTATGCCACATAATAGATAAGTCCAGAAGATTCACGTATAAATGCGCTCATGTATGTGACGCCCTGACCGAGCTTATAACATGTACATTATTTATATTAATATTTAAGTAAAATCAATGTTATTACGAGTATAATACTAATGACTGATGAATCAGTGGGCCAATTCTCCTAAATTTACAATATAACAGTAGTATTGAGTCTATAATAAATTAAAACTCAAAAAATTGGTACCTATTCTCCTATCCAAAATTAGTTTTCACTGCACGTATTGCGTATTGTTGATATTCTGGTAGTCTTACTTTACTACTAGTACATCGTAGTTTATGTAGATAGATATTGAATTTGAAAGTTGTAAGTATGAGTTTGAATTTTAACCATCAGTGAACTGAAAATAAACAGCTTACAACCCGATACAGTCAATACAACCCTAACTTTGTTTTTAAGCTACAATGTAAAACAGTAATACAATGTTCAATGGATAGTGGTACCTATATGTTAAGCGCTAGAAGATGATTTTGTGAATATATGTTGCTGAAAACCGGGACCAACGGCTCAGAAGCACGGAAAAGCAAAATATTCAGAAGTGCCTGATGATTTAGTATAATTTACGAATTATTTAATTATGATATAATTGAAGTCTGTGAAGATGTTTGCGACAAAATTATTTTATGCTGCATAAAATAACTATAGTAGGCCACCAATTACAGCTAGATCTGCTCAACCGTTGGAACGTGATTTTGCTGCAAACATCTTCACAGCTGTGTTTCTGCTACCGCTGTAACAACTATAATAATCTAAATCTATACTAATATTATAAAGAGGAAAGATTTGTATTTTTGTTTGTTTGTTTGTTTGTAACGAATAGGCTCCGGAACTACTGGACCGATTTGAAAAATTCTTTCACTGTTGGAAAGCTACACTGCCGCTAGTACTAGATAAATAATGAATAAGGTTACTCCCATACAACGTAATCTTTTGGCGTTTTTTTTTGTTGCGAAATCCTTATCAGTGTGCCAGTCCAACTTCAACTTGGCCGTTTTTTAGGGTTTCGTAGCCAAATGGCAAAAACGAAACCCTTATAGATTCGTCATGTCTGTCTGTCTGTCTGTCCGTCCGAGTGTCACAGTCACTTTTCTCCGAAACTACTTATAGTTTAGCCTTAGCCTACGCTATTGAAACTTGGTAAGTAGATGTATTCTGTAAACCGCATTAAGATTCTTATATAAAACTAGAAAAAAAGCTTTAAATTTTGTGGGTCCCCATACTCAGAACTGAAACTCAATTTTTTTTTTCATCAAACCTATATGTGTGGGGTATCTATAGATAGGTCTTTAAAAATGCTATTGAGGTTCCTAAAATCATTTTTTCCTTAAGTGAATAGCTTGCGCAAGAGACACTTCCAAAGTGAAAAAATGTGTGCCCCCCCCCCTCCAACTTCTAAACTAAGAGAATGATAAATCTAAAAAAAATATATGATGTACATTATCATAAAAACTACCAACGAAAATTAGATTGAACTAGATAGAGCTAGTAGTTTTTTTTAATACACTGCGAACGTGTTAAAACATCAATCAAAGTTACAACGAACTATAAGACCTTTTATATTATGTGACTTGCTGCTACGAAACCCTTCGTGGGCGAGTCCAACTCGCACTTGGCCGGTTTTTTTTACAAAGGATAAAATGAGACGAGGTGAGAGTAACTTGATGACATCAAGTTAGTTTTACCTTTTGAAAATGCGAAGAGGCGAAAGCGGTCAGGTGTAGAGTAAATAAATGCTGTGGAACAGTACAAGTGGTGGGTATTCAATATGCGCTGCAGGTTCCACCAAGTGCCATCAACCAACAGTATAAATAATCTGTAATAATGCGACCCTATTACAGAGACTACGCCGTCCGTCTATCTGTCATCTCATGCACCACTGCAATCGCTAGGTATTTGAAATTTACGAATACTAAAAACAGAAAAAAAATAAGGAGGGCTCCCATACGGGTACACTACATTAATACGAAAAACTTAATTCCGAAAATCACAATCACGGATTTCATAATTCCGAATTTCATAAGTCCGAATGATTCGAAATCCCGAAAGTCTAAAATCCGATGTTTCATAAATCCTTTTTATTAAGTCATTATTTTAAAATTCCGAATGTTTACAATTCCGACTGTCAGAATGCCGAATTTCAAGAAACCGAACCGTTGAATTCCGAATCATTAAAAATCCGCCATATTATAAATACGAACTCCGATTATCAAAAATCCGAAATATCATAAATACGAAGGGTGAATGTCGTTTCCACCAGTTCCTGTTTTAACCCGAAAACTTATCATTATTTATGTTCCCGATTACACCCGTTTTTTTAATAAAGTATAGTCAAGTCTAACTACCGAAAATATTATTTCCAAGTGAGTAAAGGCAAACGACAAAACAAAAAAAAATAACCGCGAAGGCTAAGGCGGGAGCTCCGCTCCGCTTCGCTCCCGCCTTAGCCTTCTAACCTAACCTATCCGAGTCGGGGTACTCTGAGTCGGGGTGTTAACCATTCACTTATTATGGTTAACACCTCGACTCGGATAGGTTAGGTTAGCCTTAGCCATCGTGGTTATTTTTTTGTTTTGTCGTTTGCCTTCCACTCACTTGGAAATAATATCTTCGGTTGTTAGACTTGACCGTACTTTATTAAAAAAAACTTAAATAGTGAATTTTCGGATATTTGAAATTCTGAATAATGTTTTTCGGGAAAATAACAGTCCGGTCTTTTGATTATTCGTACTAATGAAATTAGGAAAAATAAAAATTCGTACTTATGACTTTCGGATAAATGAATATCGTCCTTTTGAATATTCGGAGCTTTGTTTCTTAGGAATTATAATCTTCGGAATTTTGAACATCGGAATATTGAAATTCGAAAAAACATATTTCGGAATTTTTGGGTGTTACCCTCCCATACAGGTATATTTTTCAGTCTTTTTTGTACAGTACCGTACCATTACACAGTACAGTAAACAGTACAGTAAAGTACCAAAAAATAAAAACTATGAAGGAGAGGGTCAGCAGATTCTTACTTTTTCATTCAACCTGGCAAAAATCGTCACAGGTAAAAAAATAAATTGAAGTACTTCTCAAATATATTATGTTCTATTCTTATACTTTTGACATACATTTGTAATGACGTATTCAAGGCCTGCATAAAAAAAACCAGCTTGTTGGGAATTAATGCAAACTGGAATGTCTATTTTGACTGGACTATTATTATGAAAATGAATTTCATTACATGTTAGTGATAAAAATTGCATCAAAATCAATTACGTAGTTGCTCACGAGTAGAAAATCTAAGAGGTTTGTCTAAACAGGGCGAAAAAAATTGTTATGTAAACTTGTACTTCTGTCAATGATTTCAATTGCGGAGTGAACGGGTTAACGCGCGAAAACCCGAACATCTTGCGTCTGCTTCACCCCCTCCGAATCGCTGGAGACACAATTGCACTTCGCGCCAACACGCCAGTTTAGATTCACACTCGCATTCAAAGAAACCATGACGAAAGTTAATAAAATATTCTACACCATATAATAAAAAAAATATTCTACACCAGAACATTAAGAGCCCACCAGACGCCAAATTGTTGAAAGAAGATAGAAGATATACATTTTAGCGTGCAAGACAAAGAGAGATGCGATCGGTTTTTGTGCGTTTTTAACGAAATAAATTAATTATAAAAAAACTATAACCAATATTAAAAAAGTGGTCTAGTGCAAATGAAGATTTTACTATTGTCTTTCTTATAAATATTTTATATTATAAAAACAACTTAAAACTTATGAGATCTAGGTTAAAATTTCAAGAAATCGAGGTATTTTCAACACAAAAATCTATCGAGGATTTTATTAGCAATCGTGTTTTTAGTCTAGTGCGTTTTTAGTTTATGAACTGAAGTTGTCTGTGTTAAAATTTTAATTCATTAGACCTCACGAGTCCTGAGATCTAGATCAAGGTAATAGTCTATTTGGCGTCATACAGACTCTTAATGGTTTGATAAACAAGTCGAACTTATTAAGTGTTCACCTCGATGAGTTTTTAAGTGTTGGAAAACCAATTGATATAGTGTGTATAACGGAAACTAACATGTTACTAGAGGATCATATGTTTCTGCACTTGCCAAACTACACGTTACACTCACACTACTCAAGAAGTAGCAAACATGGAGGCGTTTGTATACTCTTAAGAAACCCCCTTAAAGGTCTAAAAATAAATTTAGATAAATATTGTCAGCTTAATGTTGTTGAATTATGTGCAGTTGATTTGATAAATCATTCTATTATTGTCGTTTGTATATACAGATCCTCAAAAAAAGATAGCCATTCATTATGTGAGTTTTTAGGGATATTGGACAATCTTTTAAATGAAATATGCTCAAGAAATAAGAAAAAGATTATTCTGTGTGGGGATTTCAACATAAATATCTTAAAGAGAACAAAAAGTTCCAAAACTTTTATAAATATAGTGCATAGTTTTAATTTGTCACTTGGAATAATGAATACCCCAACACGCCTATGTTCTGGTACCTGCATTGACAATATTATACACAATGTGAAGGGTGGTAAGTGTGAAAAGGTTGAATTGGCACTATCAGATCACACTGGTCAGCTTATGAAGTGTCCTGTAAAGAAAACATGTATATTGCCCTACTGGTTTATATTTAGACGCGATTACCGCAATGATAATATTTGTAAATTTAAACAATATTTACAAAATCTGACATTTTATGATATTTATAATTCCAATGACCCCAATTCATCATTTAATAAATTTCATGACATTTTTAAATTTTATTATGACGCTTGCTTTCCTTTGAGAAAACTTAAAATACACTGTTATAAAAAGCCAAGGTGGATAAGTAAGGGTATAAAGCAGTGCTGCAAGCGTAAACGACAAATGCTATGGCAATTCCGTAGAGCACCAAGTAACTGTAATAAAATGCTATGCAAAACTTACTCACAAACACTGAAAAACATTATACGACTTACCCAAAAGGCTCAAAATAATTGCTTTATTAATAATGCTGCCAATAAGAGCAAAGCTACGTGGCGGGTCATCAATAAAGCTAAAAGCAACAATCCATCGGAGGGTATACAAAAAATTATAGCAAATAATAAAACTATTTATGATCCTAATGATATAGCTGAATCTTTTAATAATTATTTTATAGACGAAATCAAACCTAAAAATAAAACTGAGCGTCACATTATTAAGTTTGACCCTATATGTAATGACTCAATTTTCTTGACGCCTACTGTTCCAAATGACATTGTTAAATTAATTAATTCATTAAAAAATACTAATAGTTGCGGTTATGATGACATCTCGACAAATGTTATTAAATCAGT